>CM017556.1:71585147-71908406 GCA_007844125.1 Sinonovacula constricta | reverse complement strand
ATGAGGTGTATTTGAAAGTGGAGATACACAATGTTGGCCCAAAATGGGAATTTCTTGCAACATTCTTATGTCACATATGTTTTTTGTCCATATGTGTTGGTTGTATTAAATTAGCTTTCATAAAATTTGTATACGTATATACCACAAACGCTACAACACAGTCCAAAATTGACATATTGTGGAAACAAGTCTCTGCTATAGAGTGTACAACATTGTATTTTATCAGTGTTAACAGTCTTGGACATAACTCATAGTCTTCAAGAAATAAACTTACCTTCTGTCTGCTGTTGTTGTAGCAATATGATTGTCGTCAAGCACACAACTATCCTTAATATTTTGTCGAACATTTTGCTTGAATTAAACACAGCTATTTATAATCTTTATGAAACACCACCTCCATTTGGTACCTGTTGTCTTTTCATTTCCAAAGGTATGACTATGATGTTACTTCCGTAATGAATACCTGTTAAATGAAAGAAAGGTCGTATGTCACGGTGGCTGACTTCTCACAATGTTTAACTTAACATACAAGTATGCTAACACTAAGCGTTGTTTACATGTAAGCGATTGTCAATAAAAGACAACATGTGAATATATAGATGGGATATTTATCCATGTCACGATTGCGCATAACAAAGTACAAGTTTTTTGTGTGAGTGTAAATTAATATATGAATAAAGAAAAACTATCCTGCAGCATAGTCCACCCACGTTTAAAGTGCTTGAAAAGACGCACATAATAAAGGATTTTTCTTTAGCAATATGGCAGTACCTGACGCAAATGTTATTGTTGTTGAAATTTCTGTTTTAATACTAGCAGTCGATAATAACATGTGAAAATGTTTCAGCTGTCTATAGAAGCCCACGGATTCTGCACACACTTTTGTTTGCTTCTTTATTCGTGTGGTTTGGTCGAATAATAGTTAAACACATGTTGTTTTCTTTTTATTTCGCCTGTACTATTACCCTAAACATGGTTTTATATATCATTAGTCAATTATGCCACTTGAAAGATCCGTTCTTATTTATTATTTTATTTTTCCCGTGAAATTAACTGATTATATTCACTTGCATATGTACAAATCTATGCCAATTATTCAGCAAAAAGTAACAGCGGTACTGTTCCTTGCAGAACGGTCAAGATCCGGTTATTGTTGGACTTCCTTATAAGAAGGTCCTGATTCTAATCATAAGAAACAAACGTTTTTTTCTGTTTGTATTACATTTCTTTCTATTTAATGTTCATAGCTACCAAATCTATCGACATCTGAGCTTGCTGGTATTAGATTTAATCTTTAGTCCATTTAGGGCTGTTAGAAGATGCTTAAATAATGTGTCTGCAAAGGTAATTATCGCTTTGGTAATTAATAATTAATGAAATCTTGAGTTTCTTATCCAAACCACTTACAAATATCATTTGAGTCCATCTAACTTTCTTAATGATGGAAATTTAACAAAAAGATACATTGTTGTATGTACATACTGAGGCCCTTTTGTAATGGTATATAAGATTTTAATTTATAGTTTTTAACAAAGTATGGTACATAAATATAGTAAATTTAGTACAGTGTATTTTGCATTTAAAACTCAGTTCTAGTGATAGAAAGGAATGAACACATTGTATTCCAAACAACATTCTTTCAGTTAACCATAGACGGCGCCCACTTTCAGCAGGTATAGCGTTGTCCTCACTTCACTGCGTATAACATGCCCTTGCATTAATACCACACCCAGTCACATTATCCTGACGTCGGGTCGACTAGTTGCGAAACTATCATGAAATTTGTTTCAGGATAGATAGCAAAGAAGATATCAAAAAAGTTCTAAAAAAAACGTGTTAACAAATTTGGTATATAGCGGTCTCTGCCTCTCTACACACCGCTAGATATATAACATTCATCTGTTTGGAAGCGTTCAGCTGTGTCTGTCACACAGAGGCCATGCTAGGTCATGCTAGTAAAACACAGCTTTCTATACTTCCTTGTTAAGATCGACATAACATCGGCTCATAACCAGCCACCCGTTACGCAAGAGTTGTTGCGGACTAAGGAGATGTTAGAAAAAGGAGATGCTGTAAAATGAAATAAGATATGTTAGGTACGTGCTGTATCCTAATACAATAATAACATTCCAAAATTTGAATTTCATTTCCGAAATGAAGGTTGCATATGGTTATAAACGCTACAAGAGCATAATGTAAGTTGTGTTTTGTGTGTAATTGAGTATCTTTCCTCTACTTGTGGGCTCGAGTCACGGTCAAGTGTTTTGTGTGTGTGTAATTGAGTATCTTTCCTCTACTTGTGGGCTCGAGTCACGGTCAAGTGTTTTGTGTGTGTAATTGAGTATCTTTCCTCTACTTGTGGGCTCGAGTCACGGTCAAGTGTTTTGTGTGTGTAATTGAGTATCTTTCCTCTACTTGTGGGCTCGAGTCACGGTCAAGTGTTTTTTGTGTGTAATTGAGTATCTTTCCTCTACTTGTGGGCTCGAGTCACGGTCAAGTGTTTTTTGTGTGTAATTGAGTATCTTTCCTCTACTTGTGGGCTCGAGTCACGGTCAAGTGTTTTTTGTGTGTAATTGAGTATCTTTCCTCTACTTGTGGGCTCGAGTCACGGTCAAGTGTTTTTTGTGTGTAATTGAGTATCTTTCCTCTACTTGTGGGCTCGAGTCACGGTCAAGTGTTTTTTGTGTGTAATTGAGTATCTTTCCTCTACTTGTGGGCTCGAGTCACGGTCAAGTGTTTTTTTTTGTGTGTAATTGAGTATCTTTCCTCTACTTGTGGGCTCGAGTCACGGTCAAGTGTTTTGTGTGTCTAATTGAGTATCTTTCCTCTACTTGTGGGCTCGAGTCACGGTCAAGTGTTTTGTGTGTGTAATTGAGTATCTTTCCTCTACTTGTGGGCTCGAGTCACGGTCAAGTGTTTTGTGTGTCTAATTGAGTATCTTTCCTCTACTTGTGGGCTCGAGTCACGGTCAAGTGTTTTGTGTGTGTAATTGAGTATCTTTCCTCTACTTGTGGGCTCGAGTCACGGTCAAGCCGAAAACTGTTATACTCATATAGGGAGCGCCGGATTCAGAATTGATTAATTCTTCAAGTGTCACAACACAACTACAGAAGAAAACAATTTACAACAACGATTCCATTGAAAGACTTGATGTAGTTTTGCCTTGAGTATACATGAAACCATATTAAACACACACTAGCTGTATCATGAGAATGTCGAAAAGGGCCAACATAAGCAATGGCCATGGAATAAAAGATAAGATGTCGAAAAGGGCCAACATAAGCAATGGCTATGGAATAAAAGATAAGATGTCGAAAAGGGCCAACATAAGCAATGGCTATGGAATAAAAGATAAGATGTCGAAAAGGGCCAACATAAGCAATGGCCATGGAATAAAAGATAAGATGTCGAAAAGGGCCAACATAAGCAATGGCCATGGAATAAAAGATAAGATGTCGAAAAGGGCCAACATAAGCAATGGCCATGGCATAAAAGATAAGATGTCGAAAAGAGCCAACATAAGCAATGGCCATGGAATAAAAGATAAGATGTCGAAAAGGGCCAACATAAGCAATGGCCATGGAATAAAAGATAAGATGTCGAAAAGGTCCAACATAAGCAATGGCCATGGAATAATAGATAAGATGTCGAAAAGGGCCAACATAAGCAATGGCCATGGAATAAAAGATAAGATGTCGAAAAGGGCCAACATAAGCAATGGCCATGGAATAAAAGATAAGATGTCGAAAAGGGCCAACATAAGCAATGACCATGGCATAAAAGATGAGATGTCGAAAAGGGCCAACATAAGCAATGGCTATGGAATAAAAGATAAGATGTCGAAAAGGGCCAACATAAGCAATAGCTATGGAATAAAAGATAAGATGTCGAAAAGGGCCAACATAAGCAATGGCCATTGAATAATAGATAAGATGTCGAAAAGGGCCAACATAAACAATGGCTATGGAATAAAAGATAAGATGTCGAAAAGGGCCAACATAAGCAATGGCCATTGAATAATAGATAAGATGTCGAAAAGGGCCAACATAAGCAATGGCTATGGAATAAAAGATAAGATGTCGAAAAGGGCCAACATTAGCAATGGCCCTGGCATAAAAGATAAGATGTCGAAAAGGGCCAACATAAGCAATGGCCATGGAATAAAAGATAAGATGTCGAAAAGGGCCAACATAAGCAATGGCTATGGAATAAAAGATAAGATGTCGAAAAGGGCCAACATAAGCAATGGCCATGGAATAAAAGATAAGATGTCGAAAAGGGCCAACATAAGCAATGGCTATGGAATAAAAGATAAGATGTCGAAAAGGGCCAACATAAGCAATGGCCATGGAATAAAAGATAAGATGTCGAAAAGGGCCAACATAATCAATGGCTATGGAATAAAAGATAAGATGTCGAAAAGGGCCAACATAAGCAATGGCTATGGAATAAAGGATAAGATGTCGAAAAGGGCCAACATAAGCAATGGCTATGGAATAAAAGATAAGATGTCGAAAAGGGCCAACATAAGCAATGGTCATGGAATAAAAGATAAGATGTCGAAAAGGGCCAACATAAGCAATGGCCATGAATAAAAGATAAGATGTCGAAAAGGGCCAACATAAGCAATGGCCATGGAATAAAAGATAAGATGTCGAAAAGGGCCAACATAAGCAATGGCCATGGAATAAAAGATAAGATGTCGAAAAGGGCCAACATAAGCAATGGCTATGGCATAAAAGATAAGATGTCGAAAAGCGCCAACATACGCAATGGCCATGGAATAAAAGATAAGATGTCGAAAAGGGCCAACATAAGCAATGGCCATGGAATAAAAGATAAGATGTCGAAAAGGGCCAACATAAGCAATGGCCATGGAATAAAAGATAAGATGTCGAACAGGGCCAACATTAGCAATGGCCATGGCATAAAAGATAAGATGTCGAAAATGGCCAACATAATCAATGGCTATGGAATAAAAGATAAGATGTCGAAAAGGGCCAACATAATCAATGGCTATCGTATAAAAGATAAGTAGTACAGTTCTGTTCAAAGATAGTTACTTTACTGCAAGTATACAAACGTGATACGTATTTAAAAATGTTATAGATAATAAACGAAAAATCATAATGGTATTTATTGTTGCCTTGATGGGTTTGACAAGACGAGCTTATTTCATTGTGTTTCTGTGAATATGCGATAGTCAGATAGGATCTATACTGCTTACCATCTTCATTCTTGGTGCTTTCTTTATCACTAATGGTTTATAGACGATTTGTTAACAGGGTTACTGTTAAGCAAAAAGAAAATATGTATAATAAAATACTATTATATACTAAGTTACTTTGCCAAAACATCTGTCTTTTGAGATTGAAATAGTTTCTTTTATTTGTCATATCTGTATGTTTCTTTTGTTATTTTACCTGCATAACTATATTTGTTTCTCCATTTACAACAACGAAATGTATCCACTGTACCTTTGTCTAGGGCTGTAATCGATCTCTCTTCTTGACGGGTGGGTGTTAAAATTTTATGCAATAAACTGCACACCCCTTCTATTTTATCTCCAATTAAAGTGAATTGATGCATGGCTTTTCTAACAACATACATACCACTCCCTATTAACACGCAAAGGTGGATACAGTGTGTACTTTTTCGCCTAAGTGTAATTATGAAAAAAGTGCATGGTCCATGGCAGTACATTTCACGTTACCTAAACGTTTATTTGTAGCTGACAAAACAACTACATATATGTGTCATCACATAGACTTGAAGTAGAAACAGGGCGCTTGCACAACCCCAGCCCAGTACCGGTCAAATAAAAGAAAATGTAAGCACTGTCATAAATTAGAAGACGAATTCCACTTTGTTTTAGAATGTATGTTATATAAAGAACTGAGAAATATTTATATAAGGCCATTCTTTTTGGACAAATAAATACAAATACCCTGAAATTTCGAGAACTATTTAATAAATAGTACAAGTAAACAAATACATATAAAACTAGCTGCCTATATTTTTAATGCCTTTAAACAACGGATAGCTAATATCAGATTGTTTTAACGTGTTATGTTCTAAGTTATCCATTAACCCACCCACCCACATAAACACACCCACCCACCCACCTACCTACCTATCTACCAACCTACCTACCTACCTCTCTATCTATCTATCTATCTATCTATCTATCTATCTATCTATCTATCTATCTATCTATCTATCTATCTATCTATCTATCTATCTATCTATCTATCTATCTATCTATCTATCTATGTATCTATCTGTCTGTCTGTCTGTCTGTCTGTCTGTCTGTCTGTCTGTCTGTCTGTCTGTCTGTCTGTCTGTCTGTCTGTCTGTCTGTCTGTCTATATATCTATCTATCTATCTATCTCATGTATGTTTGTTATGTTCATCGTAATTATTAACAGCAGGCTATGTATCGAACAAACTGGCCGGTCATTTGAAACTTAAAACACTTTAAGATCCGTAACGATTGGCGTTTTAAGCATTTACTTTGTAATTATGTTCTAATTCTTTTTTAATTACTTTGCTATGCAACCCTCCAATGGGGATGATTTTGATGACATTGTTGTAAAGAGCAACAAGTTACAAGATATACAACGGATCTTTACTAGATAAAACAACTTCACTTTTCATTTCTTCTAGGTTTTAATGACACTATTTGCAAGACAACTCAAACGTCGGGCTTATGGTGGAAGAAAAGTCTAAATGTTCAAGACTTATTTGGGAAGACCGTATTTTAACTAGATATAATCACAATGTATTTTTAATTTGGCATTTGTCGTTGTCCGACAAATGAGCACACTGCAAGGCTTTTCATATTAATTAAACTTAATGAAGTATTTACTAAACCTTGCCAGAGGTTTAGTAAATATTCTACTAGGTTTAATTAATTTGTTAACTGATGTGTACAGCACAGCTTGATTAAAACCACGAGCATTGATCTGTGCAAGGATTATCTCTTGCGGACATATCTTGGTAGAGGCGAGTTTGGATAGCAAGTGTCACTATGAATCGAGTGCTGATACAAAACACAAATAGACGTGGTGATGATAATTTTAATTTAGACTGCTTTTTTTTCAAGTTGTCGAAGTAATATTGTCACGCAAAGTTTTGCGTTCGCTGAGTTGACAGTGTCAAATCTAATAGCCTCAGCCAATGCACAGGTAAAGGTAATATAATACTGGTCGTAATCCATAGTCTGCTGCAGGTGTTAAAACTAAAAACTGAACTAACACATGTTTGTGCGCTGTGCTAACCACTACATGGACCGATTATTAGCCATATTGCCAAATACTCAGAAGTAAATAGGAAAGTTCCTTATAAGATAATGCCTAACCAATTAATGTTTAGAGCTAAAATGCTATAAGCCACTCATGTGTGTATTGATAGAATAAATGGAAATTACCATCTCAACACCCCACACCCCCGCACACAAATGGACCCTATCTGCCGTCTCAAGTACATCATCGACAAGATTTAGTCGTTGAACATAACAAATGTGTATAGATAATCAAATAATCGTTGAGTCGTGCATGTTTGTTTGAAATTGTGGTAGATTATGTGTACTGTACCAATATTTCAAACAAACATGCATGACTCAACGATTAGTTGATTATCTATACACATTCATCATGACCTTGACATTACCTTATGCTAATCATTCATAAAATATATTTTGATCGTTTTCCTTAATCTGACATATACGGTTTCGAATACCAGATGCAAGTTCACAGACACAGAGGGAAGAAAATGTACAACTTCTAATCAAGCCCCCTCGTAGGTAGTAAACTGGAAGAAGTTGTACAAGTTGTAAAAGGGTTCATGATCATGTTCGGGTAATGGAATTTTTACATCAAAATTACGCATAGAATAGATTATAACGAGAATTGATAAAACACGTTCATTGAAGGATACAACGACTCGCCCCAAAAGTTGGTCCTATTGTAAAATTTACTAGACATCAATTTTCATTTAACAAAATCTTCATTCAGTTTAAGGTCTGCTACAGTTGTAATAGAAATTAACACCTTTAATGTTGTTTTAATTATAATAAATCATTTTCCCATGAGATAGGCTTTTCTGTAAAGATAAAATGCTAAAATGTTTATATTAGAATTATGACATTTCTTCGGTAATAAATTCGTATATTCTAATGCGTAAAATGCTTTCGATTCCAGTGGAAGCTAGGAGAATAATATTAACGTTTTGTGTCTTTGAGCATCATTCCAATAGAAGTTCGCAGATCGTATTTCACGCCAGCTTAAAAACACCCCTGCTGTATGATAAGTGCGCACTTTGTTTTATAACGATATGTAAGTAGCAAACGAAGCTATTATTGTGCAACACAATATTTTGTTAGTGGACATAACGTTCGTCTAAAATTCCTTATCCACATGACGCTACTGCTTATTTTATCATATAATTTCATTAAGTAGGTCTTATAATATGTTATCAGTTGGACATTTGATTGCCGAGGTGTTTAACTCTAAATACATCGTCAATGTTAGTGATAGTTATTGCAGTTGCTATTATTTATGCTATTAATATTAATAAGATGTTATAAATAAATTGTTTTCTTTGCTTAGTGATAAACAACCGATCCAGATCCTTACTGTCAGCTGTCTCACTTATGATATTTACACACTTTGTCTTCAAGAGAAAATTCTTCAGAAAGGTCGAGGTTAGAGGCTCCGTTAATCAAATTTAATCAACCCAACCAACTGGTATCTTATTGCTTCTGTCTGTGAGTAATGTCTTGACTCAGTGCATTTGTATTTGTCACATTTACATAAACACAGGAACTTTTAATATTTCTTCTACTCACCACATCTCTTAAGTCAAATTTTGCAGCCACTAGTAACACTTAACCTTATTTCGAAGTAGACCTGCAAACATTTTAGCTTTTGTAAAAACATCAATTAACTGACGTAACTATTTCTTTTACACAAAAGGATTAAAAGACAGCAACACGTTTTGCAAAATATATTTTATTTAAAAACAGGTTTATGTTACTTCAATGTAAATATTTAAATAATAACAAACATAACAATATATCATCTATCTAAATGTTAATGGAGAAGATCAACCAATGTTTACTTGTTAAGCAAGATAAACCGATAGCTCTGAATGAATATCTTTTGTAAATCTATACTCCGCTAACTGGCTTATATGCATATAAAACATTCAAATTAATTGACACTGTTGTATAAATCATGAGCAAATGTACGATCTTCTCTTCTTTTGCAATATTTTTTCTAGTAACATGAAATGTTAATGTTATTTTTGTGTATAGGCTAAACTAATATTTATCAGACAAAACAGCATAGGGTTTGGTCGTACAGTGTCAAGAGAATTTATTAATGTGGTTTGAAAGTATTATTTTTAAAATAAACTAGATGTGTAAGTTAATTGACTGGCTAGATAAGCACATTTAAACACATGGTTTAATGTTACATGTTTCGTGTCTATAATTTCATGAACTTGTTAAAAGAACAGATATAAGACACAAATCTGAATAAGATGTTTTCACTATTCACGTTTTGCAACAATTATTTACATTATCAAGATATCAAGTTGTATTTTTGAAAGTTTTAAAAAATAAATTAAATACTTAACTACTTAATAACATTACATGTATAAAAAGTGTCCTAATATTCTATATTTTAAACTTTATTAAGCACTAAATTCATTCTTTTGTACAGTTATGCTATTGTATATTTAAAATATTTTTTACCGCAATATGATTCATATTTCTTCGAGATGAATACCTTGTAAAAACAGTCTGTATATATTAAGACAGTTAAATTCGACCAGATCTACATACGTCATGTCTTTTACATGCCCGTTTCTCATGTCTTTTTTACAGAGAGTATTTCCTTTTTTTATCTAAAAAACTTTTTTCCTAACATACGTAGTATCAAGCAAAAATTACAACTGAATACATAAACTGACATCAAGACATATAACTGTTACGTATATCTTCCTTTGAAGTACGTTTCTCTTATATCCCTCTCGCAAAATAGTTCTTTGACAATCGAGTATTGCTCGTAACTGTTCTAATAACAGTAATTATAACGTCACTCGAATGCAAAGAAAACATTGTTTTAAATGACGCCAAAGTCAATTTATTTTACCACGACATTATTTCGTCCTATTTATATTCACTAATAACTTAAAATGTTTTGTTTTGAATTCACCTTCATCTTTAGGAATGCACTCGGGAAGTGCGAGGTTATAACTCGGTTTAAGCACCCCAGTACCTTTACTGACAGACCGTTCCAGTGCTGTAATTGTTGTTTATACCATACGTATACCTTGTCTGTGGTTTATACATTTTGCAATACTCATTTAATCTTCACACATTTCCTTAAATTTCTGAAAGATGTTCTGATGTCTATTTTTCTAGATCATATAGAAATATTTATCAAACATGTTAATAACAGGTACCCGTGTTTCCAGCAAATAATATAAAAATCGACATGTTTTCTTTTCGGTATTAACACAAAGTTCATGGTCATAAAACGTCGTAACAACAAGCCAGTTTGAACACACATGTAAATATTGTTCAAGCATAGACTTGGTAAACACTGACGATCTTACATTTGCAAGCGTTAGCGTCGTATCGCAATATTTGTAAACACACTCTGACCTTGAACTGCAGCTGACTGACCTGCTGCCTGGAAAAATAAAAATTTCTGTTTAAATGAAATGCATTAGAAGAATTTCATTTTGCCTTTGGCGGACGAAATCACCGCAAGGAAATACAGTGTAATTGTTACACTTGTATAACGTGTACATGTAACTTGAGAGGTGATCAGTCACATTCACTCAGCTTTTGGTAACCGACGCGTTGACACCGATATTTTAACAGTACGATTGACTGATGATCTGTATATGATGTATATATAAACATTATAGTGTTAAAACATTGTTTTAAAAGGTGATGGCATTTCAAATTGCATATATTTACCTCACTTTGTAGGCGATTTAGAATTTGTAGAAAAGAATTGGTGGGTGTCAATGTGAATTATATGTGATATGTATGTCAAGCTTTAGGTTGCCCGAGTGGACGTTTCTAAAGTCCAATCACAAATTTAATTTAAAATATGTGTTTATCGTTTGTAGAAATTAGTAAGGAAAAGGACATTTATTTAAGAAAATTATGTACTGTCATAAAAAGTGACAAAAAAAACTTACGGTGTTTAACCTTAACGCATTTTTTTTAAAGAAAAAAACAACAGATAAATTTATTTTATTAAATTATTACTGTATAACTTTAATAATGGTCATACCTTCAGCGCTGTGAGACCAAGTGCCCCAAGTATCCCTCCAATCACGAGAACACCAGTGACGACAGATATTGATATAATCGCAGTCTGAACAAAGTCTGGGGAAAAAACGAGTTACTATCTAAAATGGATATTATTTGTATAGCATCATATATACATGTATATATATCGGTGGATATAGCAAGTATCGACTTCTGATAAACATCAGCAAACTTTAAAAAGTTCAGAAATGGAGGCTATATTTAGAATCGCATTGAAAGTTGGCTTGGATAATATTTCTACCTGAATTTCAAATGGAAATGTATTCTAACTGTTAATTTACAAATGTGATGCAACACCTAGAAAAACACATAACGTACATATTTACCGCTGTCTGTACACTATCTAGAATGAAACCAAACATGTGATAAAATGATAAAACTGTTAATGTCGATAGTAATGTATATTCTTCTAGTATAAACTTCTAGTCTGAGAAAAGTACCATTATGTGTTTGTTATCATAACCTTTTATTGACAAATGATGGCGAATTAATGACTTACTTCTGTTTCTGTGCAATTTATAAAATGTCTGCTTTCTCTGAAGTTAACATTCCGCCATACATCCTCACTTACCATCGTTAGCAACACACAAAGGAAATGGGTGACTCCACTGACCGCTAGGTAAACACGTTACAGAGTCTGTTCCCTGCATGTCATACCCGCTCCGACAGCCAAACCTTACCACCGCTCCCACTGTGTTATTTCCTGAAGACAATATACTTCCGCCTGTGGGTTTCTCAACGAATCCACATTCTGGAAAGGGACAATTCGGTTCAATATGACATATTTTGATATCGTATATATTTAACGAACACCGTATAAGCCTTTTGCAAAGTTAAGAATTTCACAAATTAAGGGGACTTCGGGACGAACCAGCTTTCTTCATACACTTATAGAGATATGCGGGAACAATAAACTTGATTTGCATATTTATACAATTGCAAGTATATACTTAAAATAATTTAAAATAATACGCATTTCTTGTTTGGTCTCTCACTAAAATAAGTGAAAATGGCAAAATCTGACTTCATACTCTGGTAACTTTTCTTTTAAATTGCACGAAACCGAAAGGGATATCACTAAGACCCATTTAAATACAGACACTTAATGTCAGTAAAAACATCTAGCCCTTATGCACACAGAATTCTTAGATCCCAGTCAAATTGATGTTGCTGTAACACAGTATGGAGTCGTCTGTCTATGTCTCATTTACCCTGTCTGCCTTTGTCTAGAAGTAGTTTAGATTTAAATATCGTATTTAATATATTTCTTATCAGACCTTTTCTTATTTGCCGACTTGTGTTTGTTACCTTTGAAAGATATTTCCCTCATTTCAAATGTTTGTTTTCTGTTATACGCTGATGATGGATCTCATATAATTCAATTTGTCATTTTAATTTCAATATAAATTAAACATGTCATTGAAAGAAAAAAACAAACATAGGAAAGAATAACACCATGGAAATCTTAATACATATAAATACAGTAAAACCTCACCAAAGATAGTCACAAGCTTAACCTTTTACCTTTATAACATGGTTAGCATTTGGCGTACAAATAATCATATACATATCAACTAATATAGCTCGAGACTCACCAGGACGAAAGGCTAATCTTCCTGCAGATTTCGATCAGTCGGTCAGTCGATCAGTCGATCAGTCGGTCAGTAACTACCAGCTGATTGATCTGAATATCATTTTTGCACAGGCCTATGCAAGAGAGATTTACAGTTAATGATCCGTTGTATATGTCAATCAAAATATGCTTTTCATATAGAAGAACGTTCACATGTTGTGTTCACCTTTCCTTAATTACAGACTAATTATGCAGGAAATTGTTCTATTTGACTTCTTCATTTCAAACGATTTCTCGGGGAGCATACACAAAGGTCCCACCCCTACTGCTAGCACGTCTAGCACCTCTAATGCTCGCTCAATCTCTTCCCTCCATCCCGACCCCCGAAAGAAATCCTGGATCTGCCCCTGCACAGTATGATCAAGAGGAAACTAATCGACTGCAGCGATTCCTAGAATAAATTGAATCTCGAACAAAAGCAAATTTAAAACAAACTATATCAAATAAATAATCTTTTTTGATAGGAAGACTAAGTGAATAAATAAGATGAATTATGTCACATTATTTCAAGCATTTATTGTATAAAGAAGTCAATAGCGTATGAGCACAATTACCACAATAGCGTGCACACAGTTGAACCGATATGGTCAATCGTGAACAATGGTCACTAAAGGTTGGAATATTACGTATATACAAAACAACAATAACATTTCACTTTGTATGGCGGAAGACATAGTCAATAAATAAATTGCAACAGTGTTAACATTTTATGATGCAGAAACAATTCTTCTATCTTAATTAATACACTAGATATATCAGTTAAATATATAGATTTGTTAATTTGATGCCGTAATGTAAATGTAATACACGTTTGTCATGCAGCAAAAATAAAGTAGATGTGTGTGTGTATTGAAATAACTTGTAAAGCGGACATTTATGAAGTAAAACTAAAATATCTTACCGACAGTACTTGTTGGAGATGTAGTTGTTTTCGGCGATGCGGTTGTTGTCGGCGGTGTTGTAGTTGTTGGCGAAGTAGTTGTTGTTGTCGATGTTGTTGTTGTTGGCGATAGAGTTGTTGGTAGCGATGTTGTTGTCGTTGGCAATGTGGTCGTTGTTTTTGATGTTGTTATTGTTGTAGTTGTTCTCGACGTGGTCGCCGTTGATGTCGTCGTTGTAGGCAATGCTGTAGTTGTCGATGACGTGGTCATCATAGGCAATGCTGTAGTTGTCGGTGATGTGGTCGTTGTAGCCGATGTTGAAGTTGTAGGTGATGTGGTCGTTGTAGCCGATGTTGTAGTTGTAGGTGATGCTGTAGTTGTAGCAGGCGTTGTTAAAGGTGATGTGGTCGTTAAAGCCGATGTTGTAGTTGTAGGTGATGCTGTAGTTGTAGGTGACGTTGTAGATGTAGGTGATGTTGTAGTGGTAGGTGACGTTGTAGTTGTCGGTGACGCGGTGGCTGTAGAAGACGTTGTAGTTGAAGGTAATGTTGTAGTTGCAGGTGGTCTTGTAGTTGTAGGCGATGTTGTGGTTGTTGGTGATGTTGTAGTTGGAGGCGGTGTTGTAGTTGTTTGCGAAGTGGTCGTTGTAGGTAATGTGGTCGTTGTAGATGATGTGGTCGTTGTAGGTGACGTTGTAGTTGTAGCCGATGTTGTAGTGGTAGGTGCCGTTGTAGTTGCCGGTGACGTGGTAGTTGTAGAAGACGTTGTAGTTGTAGGCGGTGTTGTGGTTGTTGGTGATGTTGTACTTGGAGGTGTTGTTGTAGTTGTTTGCGACGTGGTCGTTGTAGGTGATGTGGATGTTTTCAACGTGGTCGTTGTAGGTGATGTGGTCGTTGAAGGTAATGTTGTAGTTGCAGGTGGTCTTGTAGTTGTAGGCGGAGTTGTGGTTGTTGGTGATGTTGTAGTTGGAGGCGGTGTTGTAGTTGTTTGCGACGTGGTCGGTGTAGGTGATGTGGTCGTTGTAGATGCTGTGGTCGTTGTAGATGATGTGGTCGTTGTAGTTGACGTTGTAGATGTAGGTGATGTTGTAGTGGTAGGTGACGTTGTAGTTGTAGGTGACGCGGTGGTTGTAGAAGACGTTGTAGTTGAAGGTAATGTTGTAGTTGCAGGTGGTCTTGTAGTTGTAGGCGATGTTGTAGTTGTAGCCGATGTTGTAGTGGTAGGTGACGTTGTAGTTGTCGGTGACGTGGTGGTTGTAGAAGACGTTGTAGTTGTAGGCGATGTTGTGGTTGTTGGTGATGTTGTACTTGGAGGTGTTGTTGTAGTTGTTTGCGACGTGGTCGTTGTAGGTGATGTGGTCGTTGTAGGTGATGTGGAAGTTGTAGATGACGTTGTAGATGTAGGTGATGATGTAGTGGTAGGTGACGTTGTAGTTGTCGATGAAGTGGTGGTAGTAGACGACGTTGTAGTTGAAAGTAATGTTGTAGTTGCAGGTGGTCTTGTAGTTGTAGCCGATGTTGTAGTTGTAGGGGATGTTGTAGTTGAAGGTGACGTGGTGGTTGTAGAAGACGTTGTAGTTGTAGACGGTGTTGTGGTTGTTGGTGATGTTGTACTTGGAGGTGTTGTTGTAGTTGTTTGCGACGTGGTCGTTGTAGGTGATGGGGTTGTTTGCAACGTGGTCGTTGTAGGTGATGTGGTCGTTGTAGGTGATGTGGAAGTTGTAGGTGACGTTGTAGATGTAGGTGATGATGTGGTGGTAGGTGACGTTGTAGTTGTCGGTGAAGTGGTGGTAGTAGACGACGTTGTAGTTGAAAGTAATGTTGTAGTTGCAGGTGGTCTTGTAGTTGTAGCCGATGTTGTAGTTGTAGGGGATGTTGTAGTTGAAGGTGACGTGGTGGTTGTAGAAGACGTTGTAGTTGTAGGCGGTGTTGTGGTTGTTGGTGATGTTGTACTTGGAGGTGTTGTTGTAGTTGTTTGCGACGTGGTCGTTGTAGGTGATGTGGATGTTTGCAACGTGGTCGTTGTAGGTGATGTGGTCGTTGTAGGTGATGTGGTCGTTGTAGGTGACGCTGTAGTTGTTTGCGGCATAGTCGTTGTTGGTGATTTTGTAGTTGTAGGTGATATTGTAGTTGTTGGTGATGTTGAAGGTGACGTGGTCGTTTTTGGCGATGTTATAGTTGTTGGCGTCGTTACTATTAAATAAAAGAGAACGATCCGCTTCAGTTAATAATAAAGCTCGCATTTAAGAATAATGTCTAAAACAAAATTGTCTTTGTTGAGCTTATTGTTTTAATATGTTATTAATGTTGGTATCCGAAAGTTTGCACCATTTTTTTCATTCAAAATCCAATAAATTTTGTTACATGAAAAGATCTCGCGAGATGCTGTTTAATTGTGTCATACAACTGTATGAAAAGTGAACCATAACGACATAATCGTCTTTACAAAAAAAAAATCCTATCTGAGCCACGCTGCACAGTTAGCTATTTTTAAACTAAACAAAACAACACATGACTAGTTATGTTTAAGCTCATTCTCGGCATCCGCTTTGACGTCGATGTCTAGTTTTAGAAGGAATCCCAATCGTTTTTATTTATATATTAAAAAAGAATGAATATTTAAGTGTTGATTAACGAGTTTTAGTTCCCTAAACTTGAGATACTGTGGAAAATCCTCCAAGCTTAGACTAAAGAAAGATCTTTCTGCAAAAGCTTGGCACGAATATCCCAGACCGAGATCACATATTGTTATATATATTTGACATAGGCAAACTGTCGGATGCAAACTTTAAAAGGCTGTTTACCTTCTTTCTAAACTCACCCTTGATTAGTTCTAGTTATTTATATCCTTTACATTTGCAACGAGGTCATATTCATAACAGGGAAATTATATTAAGTGACGCCTTCAGATTACACGTCAAATAATTAGGAAGGAGGTTGTAGAAGCGGATACGAAGTCATCGGGAAAGAGCACACAATGCTTTCAGCTACATGTCAGTAACCCGTCTACACCAGTCTGCTGCTATTGTTCTATATTTGCAGGACAAACGTAGCATCCGTAGCAGCAAAAGACAATTTGCAGACCCTTTAGTGAAGATGTTTGCTTAAACAATTTTTCACTTGGTGACACAACCATTTAATTTGACACTTCTGCTTGATAAACAGTACTCATCAAAAATATACAATTCTCGTTCAAATTAGGATGGTTGCCATTTTAGCAGCCATTTTCAGGATGGCGGCCATTTAAATCGTAATTTAAAACGCCGTCTGAACCGGTTTAAGATTTATTTTCAGTGTATGTAACTCATAGTACCCTCAGAACGGATGGAGTTATAGCTATGTTAATCGGTTTTAAACACCTATTCTTGTTCTTTGGCTGACTGACGGTTCCAGGGCGGTATATTGCGGTTTCTCAAATTGAGTAATGCCTCGTGTCCCCTGTGACAGTGACCCTCGTGACATTGTTTGTGTCGCATTTGCAGAAACATTAATAGTTTTGATCTGATTCTTGTGGAACCTAGTCATATTTTCATATTATTTAAAACTACACTTTGATCTAATTACCACTCATTGAAAATATCTCAGCATTCTGGTTGACTTTCAGTAGACAACAAAAACAAGGTCTGTAATGAAATATATTACGTCACGCTATCTTGACGATATTCTAACTATAGATAATCCTTTCTTTTCTCAAATGATCCATCTGATTTACCCTCCAGAACTTACCCTTAATAAAGCAAATAACTGACATTTAAATGCAGCATTTCTAGACATTGAGATCAATATTTCCAATGACAACGTCTCTACTAAAATCTATGACAAGAGAGATGATTTCAACTTTAGTATTGTGAATTATCCATACCTTGATGGTGATTCACCTCGTGCTACCTCCTATGGTATTTACATATCACAACTTACAAGGTTTGCACGAGTTTGTACTAAAGTAGAAGATTTCAATGCTAGAAACCTGTTTATTTCTTCTAAACTGTTACAGCAAGGCTTTCGTTTTCATAAATTAAGAAAGGCGTTTTCAAAATTCTTTCACCGCAATGATTTTATTGCTTCTAAGTATAATAGCAGTATGAAAACACTTATGCAGAAAGGCATAAGCCATCCTGCATTTTATGGAAATGTTTTATACAAGTTAAAGAAGATCAAGGGTCTCAATAACTTTTCTGACCACTTTACAAAACTTATCAGAAAATGTATTGCAGACGGTTACAATCCGGGAATACTTCGATGTACTGCATTGCTTGCAATTGACCCTTTTACAGTCAAGAACTTGCATTGCTTTTAAATTACACGATGACCGGACAGGTCGTTGAGACTATATGAAAACAGTGACTTAAAGCCATAATTGGACAGTCACTGTTGGATTTCTTGTCTCTTCATCTCTCCAGTCGTGCCCTATATAGGTGGGACAACTTGAGCAGTCTCCATACCCTTTACGTGAGATTGCACAGTAGGTATAGCATCGGGATTTTTTTAATCTTTATCATATATAATATGTCAACTGCGGATAAATCCTCGGCGTTTATAATATGTTTTTTAAACGATTAACTCTAAACAATACTACGTTTTATTTTGTTGATTTTCTAAAATTCTATTGTTTCTTCCATATTGTTTACATTTCACTTTTGACACTTTTGGCATATGACGTCATGGCATTTATGACGTCGTTATATGGTTCTTATAATATATCAGCGCTTGTACTGCTTTATTTTATTTTAAACTACTCTCTCATTTGGAATTTTTTGGTTGCCGAGGCTTTTATCTACTGTAAATACTGTACATATGTTCATTATATCTGTTTTAACTCCCGATGCAGGTGCTTATTGTTAGTTGTGTCACTTTGACGGGATACTTTTATTTACACTGTTTGTTTGATAGAAAAACCGTCAAGAAGTGCGAGGTTGGAGCGCTCCACAAACCAGGTTTAAGCACCCCAGTTGGCCATTTTGCCGACTGACCGTTCCAAGGCGGTAACTGATGGTTTTTCTTTTTGTGTGTTATGTCTCGTCTCTGTGTTTTTTGTCACATTTACATTTACCTTGTCTGCCTTGGTCTGCAGGTAGATAAAATTTAAATATCTGTGAAAATTTTGATAGGACCTTTTCTTATTTACCTATTTAGTACATCATAGTGTTCAGCGTAACCATCTATGAAGGAACGTGCTACACAAGAACGATGTGTTCACATTGTGTTTCTTTGACAGACATGGAAGTTTCCAAGATACTTGACTGCTGAGACTTTTTGCCACATTAAGTTTCACAGTACTACCTAAGCCTATTTAAAAAACCCGGGCCGATCCCTTGTGCCGACTGACCGTTCCAAAGCGGTAATTGTCGGGTTTGTTCTTTTTGTTTAATGATTCATCACAAATTTGTTCTTACTTTTACGTTTACATTTGGCTTGCATGTCTTGTCCTTTTCCTTTTCAAGTTTTGGTATTGGTTGTAAGGCTCAAAAGACTTTATACTATTTCCATTTCAATGATTATAGCAATACTGCCTGTGCATTGTGGCGGTCTGAAAAAACGGACAGTGATGACAACATTTAATTCATCCTAAAAGGATTGTTACGTGTCTTTTTCTTTGATGGGCATTGTTTTTGGTTCCATTTACCCATAAACAAGATGTACAACCAATTACAATTCTCTGGTCATTATCTTCTTGATAAATTTTATTTACAATGAACAAAATTGTGTTGTTCTTTTAAGAGAAATAATACTGTCTTCTTAACAACATGTGGACATTATTTATTAATTGTCACTACTCTCTTTTAACGACGTCAGAATTTATCTAAAAAAAACTTAAGCGCTTAAGTATTTTTTTTTCTTTTCATTGTTGCAACAGAAACTCTTAGCGGGTGCGAGGTTTGAGCTTTGTAAAATCGAATTAAGCAGTAACTGAAGGATTGTTGGATTTGCTCTTTTTGTTCAATGACTCACAAATTCGTTCTTTCTTTTATATTTGACTTGCATTTGAGAACCTTTGTCCGGTACATTTTCAAATTAAGATATATGTTGCAATACTCATACTTCTTTGATATTTTTCAGAGCTGTTGGAACAGGCGAACCGCGTTTTCTAATACATGCCTCGCCATATCACATAAAGTTGTATCCTGTTTTTGTAAAGCCAGTATTGTTTTTCAATATTTGCATATTTACCGAATATTCAACAGTCAGTTTTTTTTTTTTTCAGATATTGTTCTGTCAAGCTAAGTGGTACTTAAATGAGATGAGGCATACGGCGTCACTGCATTTGTATCGTATGACGTAAACAACTGGTTATTATACGTCATCACCTGTTCTTTATTTTACAACATTCTCACTTTAGGAAGTGTTTAGATGTCGGGGAATTTATATGATGTAAGTACTGTACACATTTAAATAGTTCATAACCATTTATTGTTATATAACTATACACGCCTTGGTCCAGTAGTAGTTCAAATTTCAATATTTGTGTTCGTTTGTGGTAATTGTCATAAAACCTTTTCACAATTTCTAATTTCCGAGTGTAGTTTCGTAGATGAGTATTTCAAGCGTCAGGTTTAATGTTTTATGTGAAGAGGTTATTAGAAGTATGAACTGATTTATATGTTAATGGTGTTTGATATCTTTGTTTTCTACTTTGGCCTGAGACGTCAAATCAAATTGACAGGCTAAATGGCTAACCTCGGGACCATAGACCGACGATCACCTCTATGCAGATGATATAGCGTCAACATCACAATGGCTAAGTGTATTAGTGTGCTCAAGGGTTTTGTCATTGTGTAAACACAAACGAAAACGACGTGATTCCTATGGACGACTTTTTTCCAAGTTGACATTCATTCACCAACTGAAAGCGGGCCTGTCCCAAACCTACCGTCTCAGAGGTAAACAGTAAGACAGCAGACGTCATTTATTGTTGCAAATGAAGAAGAATATGATCACAACGTGTTTGTAAAAATAAGTTGGATGAAAAAGGTGAAAGTCAAAAATAGCATTAGGAACAAGCAATCTCAAAATAAGTCTGTAGACTGGGATTTGGGCTTTTTTGGAAGATGTACAGACAGACACTGCAACCCTTGTTGTTATTGAGACTGAAAATACTGAGGTACAAGACTCCCCTGCCACTGCTTTAAAAGATGGTACCAGATGATCTTATTGAGGAAATCTCGGTGTAAGGATCCACTCTAGCATATGCCATCACCCTAACGACCACTAAACGTTTTAAACAATTAAACACATAGACTGCTTCGAATTCCTTAATTAGTGATATTACCAAGAAAGAAAAAGTTGGAAAAGCCGCATAAAAGGCGCTTAATGTACTTAACAAGGTCATTTCTTGCACAAGGCTATATATATCGATTCATTTAGCATATATATGCAGAGCTTTCTTAAAAAGAAGTCTGTATCAACAGTCGTGTATAATAAAAAAAGGGATTTTTTATTTTATTTTCTGTTTGGCTGACGAACTTTACCTATATCTGTCAATGGTTTTGAGTATTGTCGTTTTCAACTTATAATGGCCGACTGTTGTCATTTTTTTTTATTCGCTATTATGTCATTTTAACAAGATGCTAGTGAGACGATATCGTAGGTTTCTATTCATTTACATCATGTAAAAAGTTTTCCTAGCATCATTTCGCAAACTTAATGTTAGGTTTTGTTTTGTACTACCACTCAACCCCACGAATAAGCATTTTTGGATCACGTAGATGCCATTTTGAAAAGTAAGACCAGAAGACCAGTAGCCTTATTGAATTAAGGTTATCATCAATGGGCTTTGTCAGTAAGAATGCGCTCATTTTAACAGAAAAATAATAATATTTTAATTATTCAAATGAAACCCAGCGTAAAGTTGTTGTTTTTTGTAAGTTGAGATGCTGTTGTTGCTTTCATTTTTGTCGTGGTGGCTGACTTTAACTAGCGGGCATTTTTGTAAAATGTCGGACGCGGATTACCGTTTTTTTAATAAGCAAAGAATTGAGTTTTGTGCCAAATATGGTGCCTGTGTCATTAAGTGAAAGGTTCTAATAGAAAGTTTATTTACTATACTGCTCTATTTACACAGACTCTGTGTAAATGTCTTCGGCTAAGAGATGCTTATTTTAACAAAAGAAAATTGCTGCTATTGGTGTTGTTGTTTTTTCAATGAGGGCCCCTTTAATATTAATCTGATCGGAGCTTACAGCAAGCATATCGGTTAGATTATCGAAGTTTTAACGTCTTAAGCCCTAACTGCACAAGTTTAAATCCTGGTCAAGTTAAAATTTTATCTGCGGCGGCCTTCCTCCTGACCGGCGGTGTACCGTGACTCTAGACAGACATTTATCTGGGCCAGTCTCTAGCAGCAATACATGCAAGTCGCCGATAGAACCATAATTGTGTGCATGATGTGTAACTCTTTTTCCTGACCTCGGTAGATTAATTTAGCATGCACTCAGTTTAAGAATAAAAGTAAGCATTTTAAGATATTTACGACATTCACCCGATTAAAACGATATTTTTTATCAGAAAAAAGTCCGTGTAGTGTGTCTAAATCTCTTACCTGCAGGACAAGCAACAGTAACGGAAGCTCCACTTTCTGCAGCTGTAATTGAAAAACGTGCTGGTGATGTATTTACAGACCCCATCTTTTGTTGTGTTATTTATATTTTTCTACTTGATATTTCTCATATTGTATATATTATATTAGCATATAGACGCATGGGCTTATCATCATTACTAACAAGTGTAAGTAAAGCATGTATGCTACATAAACCATCGGCCTTTAAGAGTGGCACATTAAACAGTTACATTTTAATTGACACAAAATATTAAATGATAATATAATATATCTAAAAAATAGTACAATGTTATTAAGTTTTTGAGCTAAAAAGCAACATATTTACAGAATATAGGTTGTTTCCTGCTCACCACTAAAGGTAAGGGGTGATAACTCACAAGGGAACAAAGTCTATGAACGGTCACCAAGTTTGATCTTGACACAGTTGTTGCTCTTTGTAAACACATAAAGTCATGTAAATTAAAGTGAAATCTATTTTTTAAGTAAAGACATACAAGATAAGTTCAGTCACATTGATAACGTGTGCATGGCTTGCTGTTTTGGTCAACATCTTCACAAATCAATATCGATAACGCAAGATTTTATTAAGAATGACACACAGAGTATAGTCTGATGTCCAGCATTCCATATATAGTAAATAAATACTTACATGGTTATATTATTGCTAAATGTCGTTTTGTACATACATTCTACACAAAGTATATCATACACAATAACTTAACGTTGGCATCATTACCCTGATGGGCTTCATTTTACGTCCAACAATAAGTTTCTATTTACCCTTAAACAACTTGTTCTTCAATTTTCTTTTTTATCGCAATTTCTTGTAATATATTTAATTTGTTTATTTCGATTAGTACAACTTTTAAACAATGCAGTTCTAGTGTTGAGCCCCATAGTATGACAGACATTTGTCGATGCACTAAACATATGACCATTAATCTATGAATCTATCTATTGCATTTTTTGAAAGTTCAAAACTACTTTCCATTTAAGATGCAATTTAGTCGTCCGTATAATCACATTATAATAAGCATGGTCATATTGAAATATTCACAATGCATATTTAATATTTATCTAACTTACAAAGAGCAATGTTCATCACTATACTGCTTCGAGTATGACGAATACACAATAAAAGCTAACAACCTGATTACCTTCAAACCCGATCCAAAACCGGCCATTGGATGACTCTGCACTGTTTGATAGCTCGATCCTAATGTATGACTGCTCGAATTTTTCATTAGAAATATTAACAAATGCAGGTGTTTCACAATTAAATGTATGCAAGGAACTTCCGCCGAGGTCTGTCACAGTGAGGCTCTGCTGGCAGCCGGTGGCGTTATTGTATAGATCCATGTGGAGTGTGTACATTACGATACTGGAAGTGGCTGAGGAGGCTGTCACAGAGCATGAGCAAGATTTATCAGTAGCAAGAATGCCCGTCGTTGGATATCCCCTGTTCCACAGATAGAGGGCCCTGTCTGTTTGGCTTGTGTAGCTCACGTCATCACACATTTCATGTATGCTTGTGTCTTGAAAGGAAATGCAAAGTGAAAATATAAAACAGTTGAATACCTTGACTTTAATATGCTAGACTCTCGTGTAAAATCTAATAAAGGCATACAAAGCGTTTTTCTTCATCTTGAAAAAGTAAAGCCTCTGACTGAGACAGCGATATGTACTTACTTTTATGAAACAGACATGCTAATGTGAATTGCAGATGTAATGTTATTTCACCCATACATCTATAGTTAACGCTACATAAATGTCGATTTTATACAGTTATCATAGCGTTTACATAATTATATATCATGTGTTTTAATCGTTCCCACACACACACACACACACGCACGCACGCACGCGCACACGCACACACGCACACACGCACGCACGCATATATATATTTAAAGAATCATTATCTGAACATTGAATCATATTTAAGACCTGTCCAGGAACGTTATAGTCGAAAATAATCCGACACTTTAAAACGGTCCGTTTCTTGACCTGAACTGATGCGTTTCAGTTATTCTCGTACACAATTTCTAAAGAAATCACAGTCTGTTTTTCACAGTAACACTGATTCTTTTTATGGTAAAGCGATTAACATTTGAATAATGAAATTTAGCTATTATCTGGAAACCATTTTTACATACCAAGAGGATTTAGACCTGGTAAGATTTATTTATTTCATTACAACATAAATAATGACTAAACCAGAAATATATGGCGAAAGGTCCTTAAAACTTAAAGCTACATGAATTAAGCGGGCAACCATGTAACTATGGGGCGCACACAAGTTAATACAGGGCTAGTCGAGATAACATGCTACAAGTAAGTTTCACATGACTGATAATGCTAGGCATCTGTATTGATCATTTTATCAATTCATGCAGTCATACTACTTACTGGCAATGCATTGATAGGACAAATTTGTGTAATTGGAAACGCCATCATAATCTGTCGTCTTACATATTCCTGCTGCTATTTGATCAGATCCAGTTCCCGTTACATCTGTTTTGCCATTAAATATTTCCAAATAGCTAGTGCTTTTATCGAACGGCTCCTTACAATCATTCACAGAACCGTCACAACTGGAATCATTCACGAGTTTAAACGCTGCTGAGATTTCCGCCACTGCTATTATTCTGCCAGTAGCACAATTTGCTGTTAGAGGTTTGTTACAGGCAGACGTCGCAACCTCTATCATTCCCTCAGATGGAATGCTACCTGAAAAGAGTATTTTTTTATGATAACTACAGTATACATACAGGGGCAAGTACATGCAAAGTTACAGTAAAGATTTGTTGCAGTCATTGCTGTTCATGGTATGGTGAAAAAAAACAATGCATAGAGCTTTACAATAAAACCAGTAAAGATGGACATCTCTGGTTCTTTTTGTAAAGTGTCCCACTTAATGAGGTGGTCCTTTTAGTGATTTTCTTACACATCAATTTATTATACTGCTGCTTATATAGTTTTAAATTATATTGTCTTTATATTGTACTGATATTTAAGTGTAGGTTTTGTGTTATAGTTTTTTTTTGTTTTAAATTTCCTTTTTATGTTTTGCAGTCTATTTTATTAGATTAAAATTTAGTCATTTTTCACAAGGATGTAACTGAACGTAAAAATAAAGGAGATTTTCGTTGTTTAATATTTGCTGTAAAAGAAATTTAAAACAAAGGTCAGTCCTGAAAGAAATGTTTAGTTAAAAGGAAAAAAGGTTTTCTTAATACTTCATGCTCCCTACAAAATAAAGAAATGAAAAGACGATATTCATCAGAAATGTATAAAGATACTTAAAGCTTCTTACTCATTAACTTATGATCCGGTCTTAGTTTGTAAACATAAAAAATCGCCGACCTTTAACGATTTCCGTAAGTGAATCGGCAATGTCAATTTGAAGTCGTTAATTGTCAAACGATGTTGTTCACTCAAGCGGTGTTTGCAGGCGTGATAAACTGATGATGACACTTAGATAACTGGACTACCTGGTGCTGTCCCGCGTAACGAGGTTGAAAAAGGTGTGAACTTATTAATTGGCTCTGCAATAACTGACCCGGGTCCCGAGTAGCGGGATGCTCCGCTTTCCGCCGTTGTGGGACATTAAAATAAAGAAAAAAGAAAAGCCTTGCCTGATATTTCAGGAAGGTTGCCATTTCAGTACGCAAATAAATATGTGTATAAACTGAATTATATTATTCAAATAATCAGTTTCCTGTCCACAATGTGATTCACATAGATAATCAATGTTGATCTCGTGAAACCATTCATTTGCAATGTGAGAGTTGTATCTTCCTCTGTTAATGTGTATTACAGAGACATGGTGATGATATTACATTATAACGTTCCTTCTGCACCATAGTAAGACAATGACCAATGTCATGGTACAATTATCGTAATGATATAAGAACCGTTGGATTTGCTCATATCTTATTATTTTTACATCTTCTGTGAACCCTTTAAATGTTATATTTCACGATCATCTGTGCTTTTTGTATCTTGTGGAAAAAAATGATTCCAATACCTAAGCAGATAAGTAAACAATTTTTGCCCTTTAAAATGTTTGCTATATCTTTTACATAAATACGTGCAGCTACAAACTTTATTTAAAAACACATAAGCTGCCTTAAATTTTAAGAAGAATATAATTCTTTTAATATTGCCGGCATTTGAATTCTAAGTGCCTCATTTACTATCTCTTTGGGAGGTTAAAAAGGACACATATTCAACCTCTAATGTCCAGACATTTTGTAACTCTAAAATCATTATCTTCATTATAAAACAAACATGTGATGTTTATAAAAATGGCCCTTATAAACGGAATTTCAATTATGTGTGCTATTCTGGATCCCTTATCTGTTTACCCTAGAACGTTTGCTTTGTTCTTCAAGTAGAACAGTTTACTTATTATTGTTGTCTCTGTATGTATCCAGTATTTTAAGAACATGTTTTACAAATTATTTAAAATTGGCCACCATCTTGAATGTTCACTTGGCTAACAGTTAATACGATGCCATTATAATATGTATAATGCAATCATTAAAGATCAAAAGAAGTGTTGCCACTGGGCACCAAGTAAATGTTCTTTTGTGAATAGTGCTTAAAGATAAATATGTATAAATATATGTGTATACATATATTTAACTAAACTGGCCTAATTATATCTTATACAGAATGTTCCAAACTAAAAATAAACATCTGCTTGCATATACTATGATTGAAGAAAAACTATTATTATAAATTACTTGTTGCATCCCTAGTCATGGGTCACAAGTAATAAACAATAATGACAGAACTAATTAGGAAACAACTCAGGCCAGACTACATGTTTACAGACATAACAGTTTTATAACAAATATGACGTAAACGAGGACAAGAAACATGACGCATAGCCAAAAATATGTAACCTTGGATTTAGCTTTTTTTGTGTGTTTTACAAATGAGAGTTTTAACACTTTCTTTAACTTTTGGCATTTATAAAATCTTCAGTGGAAGACTGTTGCAAGACATTATTTTTCTAAAAAATGACACTGATAAATAGTATTGAAAACCTGACATATATCCGTAAGAAACTAATAAAGGAAAGCGGGAATCAGCAGCTGTAGTACTTGTAGAACCTGACACCATGACAAAGCAAGAGGTGAACTTTGAGAAAACCACTTGTGGCCTTTTTTGTATTGTGTTTCAGGACATATTGTTATTACCTATGTAGAGTTTTTGGAACCAGATTCTTTGTAAAGATATGAAGATTTAACTTTTCTATCTTCTTATAAGCCGATGTATTTTGCTCATTGTATATATTGACGCTGCACGCATGGTAAGAGGAACCCCCAACAATGAACAACTCTTGTATACAAGTTAAACTAAACTCTCCATCAAATGAACGATAAAATTTGAAAAATAGAGCTTATATTTCCTCTAACAATGACAAAAATAAAACGTTTTACTAAAACATGAATATAATCGTTTGCGGCAATTTTTAAGTATACTGAAAAAAATCATTACAATGTTTGTTTGTTTATTTATTGGGTTTATCGTCCCACCAACAGTATTTCAGTGATCTGGAGACGGTGTCCACTTGAAGCAGATATAGTGCTGCCTTCACTGTGTATAGCATGCCGTGAACACCTGGCATGATACCACACCAGTCACATTATCCTGACACCGGGCCAGCCAGTCGTGGAACTACCTTGCTTGAGCGTTAGCAAGGGAGCTATACCACTACCATTTTTAACGACTTTGGTATGTCGCGGCCCGGGACCGAACCCGGGGCCTCCCGTACCTGGAGCCGACGCTCTACCGATTGCGCGAAATTCCTTACAATGATGACAAGTTGAATGAGCAAGTAATACAAGGCTGTTTGTCGACAGCATCCGGGTATTGTCGAAGGTGTCGGACATTTCAAAATCAATGGTTTTTGGGATGAATTGCTAATCGGCAAGTTAACGAGTTAACACCGACACTCGCCGTTTCAAAAATTGATTATCTTATTGGTTTATATTTGCATTATTTTAACAGGTAATACGATTTCCCGTTTGTCCTATGCCTCAATATTGAAAAAAAAGAAACTGTTCTTCGACATAATAACGTAACTTCTTTAACTATTTACGCGTGTAAATAGTTCCAAAAGCATGTGGTGGCCATCTTTAATTCCTAGGGACTTACGATTATATCAGTACAACATTCCATGACAGGGTGTACAAATACAAGTATGTGTACAAATAATCAATATCTATCGACCAACTGCTTAGTATTGTGTAAATTTCTCTAAACACGTAACAGGATACATGAAAACAGTCTTTTTAGCAATGGCCACAAACAAACGTGGGAAAGAAATCACGGGTGCACAACTTCATGTTTAATCAATATAATCAGATTTTGCCATAACTCATAGTCTTAAAGAAAAAAGCTTACCTTCTGTCTGCTGATTCAGTCTCAATAAGATTATAAAACCCACAACTATCCATATATTTGTGCCGAACATACTGTTTGTATGTTTATAACTTTATAAAACCACACCTTCTCAATGCACGTCCCAGGATAGAAATGCGACCTCACGTTTGTAATACGTACCTGTTTATTAAAAGAATGTGTATGTCACGATGACAGACTTCACACACAGTGCGCAGTAATACCTCGTGTATGTTTAAAACAAATCGTTATTAACATGAAGTATCGGCTATAAATTATTGTGACACTCAATTTTTGATATAAATGATATTTTATTTTACCCAATTGCAAAAGACTGCAAACGTCAGTGAACATGCAAGTTGATTTGTAAGCGTCAAATGGAATCTGAAATGTATATAAAAGCAAACTTCTTTTGCTATGCAGGTTGGTGGGTCTTAATTGTGTGTAGGTTCTTTATTAGTACGATATTTTGGATAACTTTGACAAACATATATTTGGTTGGATTTATTATACACCAACATGAACCTGATAATGGCTATATACATCATCAGTTGACAATAATACGCTTCATAGAATCCATTCTTCTTCATTCAATGTTTGTTCTATAACACACAATGAAACTCAAAATGTTTTAAAACGTCGAGCAAGTCGATGTAAACCTTACTACTCAGTGTGTTTACTTAGTTCGGTGTCGTGCAGTCTGCCAATAAAAGAGCATTTCAATCCACCCATTCGTGTTTCAGAAGCTTTCATTTAACCATGTAAAACATAAGGCTCTGAACTTCCTTGTTGTCACTGATAACCGACCAGCCGTAACGCACGAGTGGTTGCGGGCTAAGGACATTCTCAAAATATGCAGACGACTTTAACTTTTGAGATCAAGTTGTATAGTCATCCGGGTAATCCGCTCTGACATTGATATCTATTTTTAACAGACACCACCATCGAGCTTTTTATTAAGCTGGAAAGAATACACATTCAGTGTTTAGTTTTTTTTTTTTTTGTTTTTCTTATCAGAGTGATGCTTCAAAATCGTATTGAATAAGACCAAAATATGGGTTTGTACAAACATGCACAAATTCCCCAAAGCAGTGGTTCGATATTGTTATATGTATTTGATAAAGACAAACTGTTGGTTACCACCTTTATTACCCGTAATTGGGCCTGTTTAATGTGTTTAAATATTTGTGAGCCATGACTCATTCTTCAATACACCTCACTTCTAAATAAAACAAGTTTGATTAGCAAGTACATGAAGAAGACGACTTGAGCGTAATCAAGTGATATAAGAATATAGTGAGCATAGCGCAGCATTATTAAACCCACTGGATGTCTTAACATTTTATCATGGAGCAATTAATCATAAATGAAGCACAAAAATAACCCATGACCTTAGAATAAAAGATAATTAGTATATTCGTGTTCGCAGCTAGCTTCATTATTGCAAGTAAATACAAGGGATGATAACGGTTTTGGAATATGGTATTCACTATAGGTTATTATATGTTTACGGAATTCCGCAGTGGTATTGCTGCATTGGTGGTTATTAAGCCGTGACCATCTCATTGTGCTTACGTGGGTTCGAGATATTTAGACACGACACACACTCCACGCTGTAATAAACTTATTATCACGTTTAGTAGTTGTGCTTTGCTTAAAATATTTAACCCTTCGTAAACTATGTGTTATATATAAAGTAACCTAATATTAAAGAAGTGGTATAATCTAAAAACATAACAAATAAATAGTTTATATCTATCTTTCTAACACAGGAGAACGTTTTGTTTGGTTTAACGGGATATTATTTTTAGAAATCTCTGTAACTTGTTTTATATGCCACGAAAACAAAGTACACACACGTGATAATCATTCAGCAAAATTTCTTGCTTGCATTTGAATCTTATACTGAGCACAGCGTAGGAAATACATACAATGGCAGTGATTTAAAGATTTTTTTTGGACGATCTGTATTAGGATTTTGTCTCATCTCCACAGTTTTGCCCGAACAATCACCGTTGCCATATGAGTTTGTCGTTGTTGTTTGCTTGTGTGTTGTTTTTTTTAATTATTGCTTTATTACTTGTTGATGTTTCTCGTACACCATTTTGATTATTATTATTGTTTACATTATACTTTCAGCTGTTTGGTGTTTTCTTTCGTTGTTCTTTTTAACCTGCTAATTTGTGTCGAGTTACACAATTGCATCATGGGTAAATATGAACACATGCCAATTTAATATGACGTCATCACTCTCTGTAATTTAAATCGATATGCTAACAGTTACATAATTGCCTTGCCGGGACATCTACATCTTACATATGTACGTATATTGTGCATAGTTCCATTTACATTTATATAATCTGTATAGACATTGCCTGTTTAATTGATGTTCTCCGGTTATATCTTGACTTCCGATTCTGATGATTATTTTTAATAGTCTCTCTTGGAAATATAATTGCATTGTGTTAAGAGTTTCAGGAAGCAACAGGTGTTGTTCCTCAATAGAAGCAGGTTTAAATACCCTATAAGGGCTACTTGCCCCCTGTCAAATGCGGTTGTTATTCTTTCTTACTGTGATATACACAAGCACATTTAGTATATAACTATATTAATAGTATATTTTATAGGAATGTATGAAAAGGTCCTATTATTTTTAATTGCGTCATTTTTTTTTATTTTATGACGTCATTATTTATACTATATTACTATACGACATCTCTTGGACTGTTTTGTTTCAAATATATGTTGTTGTTTTTTCACTGCATTTATTTAGGAAACCCTTCAGGAAGTTCGATATTAAACCGCTTGAAAACCCCGTGATGTTCCTTTGGCAGACAGACACAGACAAAATACTTTATTCGGACCTGAGTACATTACATCATCTTAACACATATATATTGACATTTCAACGTGTATATAATAGTTTAAAACATGAGTATTTTAAGCTGAAACATACACATGCACAGGTGAAACACGCACGCAAACGCCACATACACACACCACGCTAGCGCAGGCGCTACACAAGCTCATACACATGCGGAGAGAAGTTGGAAAACAATGATATATGAAATTAAATAAATGTGAAGGTGATCCCTTTTGCAATCAGTAGCACAAAAAAACTGTGTACATTACCGACCGTTATATAGACACAATGTCAGGCAGCACGTTAGAGGAACTGCCTTATCTGGATCTTTAAATTCTTAATCATGTTCAAGTAGTTGTCTGTGAAGCTAATTGCTAAATCGAGCAAAGCACATTTTCCTCTGTCCGGGACCAAACGTTTTAGTGGAGTATATTTTAAGAACAAGAAATCGGACACCAGATGTCATCTTTTTTTTTAGTCAAGGAGGATGGAATGATGTCAGCAATAAACATAACCGTTCTATACTTCTGTGTTGCTGCACGAAATAATACAGTAGTTACGCACGAGTTGCTGGGGACAATGGATGGTCTAGATGACTGGGAACGGTCTAATGGAATACAATACCTTAGAAAGATTAGCGTTTACTTTGGGTATCAGTGCATACAAATTTAAAAGAGCATGTGAAGTTATGTTCTCGTTGCTGCTACATGTATCTAGTTTAATTTAATGAAATGAAGGATGCATTTATACATATGAACGCGGTCCCGCGCCGATGCTATACATATAGCTGAATAACTTTTATCTTTAACATTTAACGTTTCTTCATTTTCAACAAACGTTACGTTTGCTTATCATGGAATTTAAATCAATTATGCTATATTAAATTTACACTTTATTGCATTTATCCGCGGTTTTCTGGATCACTATTGTTATATTACTATACTGACAAGAAACAAAGTAAACAAAGTATTCATATGTACGTTAACAAATACATAGAAACGAAATATCCTGTATAAGGAAGTAAAGTTATGCAATGTTAATAAACTGATAGGATTGTACCCTTTTTTAAACGTTATAATCTCAGTGTTAGCAGTGGGTAGATCGATGTAAAATGTGTTTTGAGGCAGACAAACATACTTCGAAGGGCTCGGATAAACAAAATTTGGATATTTCAAGTGGTTCAAAAAAGTCCTACTCAACGAACTTAAAAAGTGTCCCTCGTAATAATAAAAATGCAAGGGTCATATATCCAGATTTCGGTTTCCAGTGGTGCTGATTAGAGGACTGGGGTAATTTGATACATGTAGCTTACGTAATCTTATTAAGTGTAACATTATTACCTACCTAGCTTTCATACCATACATAGATTAGCTTAAAGGTCACATATATACATGGACCACATCTACTGGTTATATGCTCAATAGTTATGACAACTAGTGCATGCATACATGCGTGTGGTCAGAACAGCACAGATGACAGAACAGTACAGACGCCAGAACAATACAGGCAACCGACGAGAGAAGAACACTGCCGACCGACAAAAGGAAGACACTCGACCATCGGCCTGTTAAGATGTATATGTACTGCCACTATTCATCATGAGGATACATATTAAAGAAACTATGTTATCTTCAAATTAGACTTTGGAGTGTGTTCATATCCCCACATTATGTTACAATATCAACATACCATTTTTTTGCTTGTGTGTAATGTTAAAAGACTATGTGTATGCGTATCAAAACAAAATATACATAGTCGATGTTTATCCCTTCATTTTAAGCTTTGAAAAAGGGGGACAAAATATCGCAAATATATGAATCACACAGGAAGGCATATAAATGAATATATAAATGGCATATATATGAATGATTTGGGAGAAATATAAAATGGCATTTATATAAAGGAAAGGGTTAAAAAGAGCAGAACAGGGAAACGTTCGCTGTTGAATCAATAAGAATAAAAATAATACACATTATCAGTGGTTTATAAACGAACTGTTAATGGTTTAAGCAAAGCATGAAGAAAGGACATGGTAACCAGTGTATTACTGTGTGGCGTGTGTAGTATCTGAATATCGCGTACCCACGCTAACACAATGACATAAGCTCGTCTTTTCATACCAATCAATGCAACATTACCACTCCGTAATTGTGCAATGTATATAACCTGGTCCAACTTCTTCATATCTTTATATACCTACAATACTGTACCTAGTTGTGAACATGAACATTTGACTTATCTGTCATTGCAAGATCCGTTATTCACATTCTCTTTTATATTTTTCCACTGGGGCAAAAGTCAACACAGCACCTGTGTTTAATAAGGTTGGAAACACTTACCATAATTGTATACAACTTACGTTTCTGCTGCAGCCCTGTTCTTAACCAATTTGGTAGAATATAAGAAGTGTGGTTATAATTAACTAAATAAATCCTTCCTTAAATATGATGTTGAAAAATGAATATTTATTTTTTAAATCGCCCTCTTCAGTTAGAAAGTTTTAATACGTTTAGACTAGAACGCACCACGTGAGGTAGAATTCGCAATGAAACATTGGTGTGGATGTGATTAAGGTATTGAATTACGCCATGTACGGTAGGCCATCGATTTAGTTTTGCAACTCGTTTGTGTTGCGGCTATTCGTTTTGGAGAAAGTGTATTCGGTGACAAGGAAGTTTAAAACGTTATGTTTGGTATTCATGACATCAGTACCACTACAGTTAAATAAAGGCCTCTAAATGAAAGAATGTAGGGATCGACATTTAGTCTATTGAATCTAGGCATACTGAAACCAGTAAAAAATCTAGCGTAAGATTTCTGTTTAAAATGAGTTTATGCAACGCATTGTTTACCAAAGTTAAACCGTCGGGGTTTACATGATGCAATATATAAAGTCTATGCATACAACACAAAGCGGACTCGCTTGGAGGTAATGGAAGCGGTATTGTAAAGCTAATTAATAGTGAAGCATTAACATCTCATAACATTTATGTAAGAATACCATCACTGACGAAAGTCTGTTGGAGTTTAACAGGCGTGTTTAGGAATGGCTGGCTATACATAGTGATTCGCTAACACTAGTTAAATATAGTACTCTGCTTTTAATAGCTTAGAACAAGAATTCACCATCATAGAATGAATACAGTTAATCACAATCAGGGACTAAATAAAATTACCATCTTTCAAACGTATCATACAGACATTCACCATCAATGGCTAAACACAGTATTTCACTATCAAGGACGAAATAAAGTCGCGAAAATATTTAACAAAACGAAACACTTAAAACAAGAACCTTACTTAAAAGTTAATTACACACTAGAAGAAACAAGACAACGGTCTATGAAACCAGTGGGGCATAAAAGGATGGCTATAACTTGACAGCTAATTGGTTAATGTAAAGTTATGGAAAGTGGATTTATTAATGACGTTGTGTACATTATGACTAAAGCATGTCCTGTTACAAGTTATGTTATGTGTATCTGTAGAAAAAGTTTGCTTTTAACTTGTAAGAAAGAAAAAACATTATATGTGTATTTTCCAACTCAGCAATGACACTGCTTCCATATTTTTCAGAGAAGCATGACTTTTACAGTAAATATTATTCTTAATTTGTGTGTAAAACCCTGTTGCACATTTACTTTTTTATTGAAATAAATGTATGTAAGATTTTGAAATCATATTTATCAATCTTTCTTTAATAATATCTCTTAATATTCTGTATATACGTATTTATATATTCTCAAATGATGACACGATCAAAGATTTAAGCAATGTCAATTTCGACGAGTGACGTCAAGCTGCCGAAAACACACTCTTCCGTTTCTTGACTATTCAAGCCATTATTACGCGTATATATTCAGTTATAAAAGTATAAATGTGATTGACATGAGAACATGGGTACTTGTGTGATTGATAATACTACTACTTCAACATCAACATACAGAAGATATGAGTACTCCATTTAGACTTTGGGTTATATTGTAATCTTTTTTAAATTAATCGATAATTCGCCCTTTTCCAAGAAATATATTTGTTGTGGTTGTTCCCTAAAGCTTTAGCAGTCTTAACGAGAGAAATAGCACTGTACATTCGGTCCACCAAGCTGGCAATATCTACTTTACCAGACCAGTAATATTTTGACATTTCGACACAAAAAGTTGATAAGCTAACCGAGGTGTTGTCAGAGGTTGGGTTCAGTAAAAGGTTGTCAAGCATTGTTTAGTTTGGTATTTACGTTTTCATAATAATTCAAATTCTGAAAATGATGTGGCTGAAAATTCTGGTGTACCATTGGTCCATTTAACTTATAAATTTCAGTGGATCGACATTTTGAGATATTGTTGGTGTCGGGCCACGGTCCACCGGGTTATCTAGTATTTATGCGTTCCGTTACATGCTTTTAGCAACTCGATAACAAAATACGACGTTATAGAATATACATAAATAAATAAATAACAAAATGTGGTAGATACGTTACTGTTTAGGCAAAGACATGCACTTTGTTTGCTTGTTAAGGTATTCGTTCCACAAACAGTCTCTCTCACTTATCCGCAAACGGTGTTCACTTAAAGCAGATATAACGCTGCCTTCACTGTTTATACCATGACGTTAACAAATGGCAAACCACATCCATTGATATTATCGTAAAAAAGTTTCGAACAATCATGGAGCTACGTTTAAATTTCCCTAACAGATTCGGCTCGTCTTCATTCAATCACGATTTTTTCCATGGAACATTCCCATGAATGCTAGGTTACGAACGGATATGTAATAACAACAGTATATGTACTAAGGTTATTGCATTTCGCGTTGTTACATTTCCTGGCAACCGGGCTAACCAGATATGTAATAAAATCAAGATGTGTTGTACAATTTCAGTCAACTTAAAACGTGATCTTATTACAAATGATTTATTAGTAGTGACTTTACTTTGACAATTTAGACACTTTCTAGATTAACTATCTTAAAATGATCAGAAACTTCAATTTATGCAAATGGCTCAAGTTCAGCCTGTAAGATCATGTTTTGTAGTCGGAATCGTGAATTATAATGATGATGGCCAGAGCCACTTATTCGTCTCTAGTCATGTTTGTTCATGATTCAGAAAGTCAATTTTATTTATATTCAACCATTTTTGTGTAGTTTTTCAAATCGAAATAATACCATATTCTTTTCTAAACACTATGTGGACATTATGTTTCAATGACTTCACTACTTTCGTCATAACTTATAGAAAACATCAGCGCTTGGACATTTTGTATTCAAATAGATCGTTTTCTTTTCATTGCTTGCATTTGAGAAACTCGTCAGGAAGTGCGAGGTTAAAGCTCTGTAAAACCGGTTTAAGCATCCCAGTCGGTCCATATTGCCGACTGACCGTTTCAAGGCGGTAACTGTCGGGTTTGCTCTTTTCGTTAAATGACTCATCACAAATTTGTTCTTACTTTTCGCTTGGCTTGCATGTGAAATACCTTTGTTCTGTGCCTTTTCGGAGTTTGGTATATGTTGCAATGCTCATAGGACTTTGTCATATATTCTTATTTATAAAATGTAGTTTTTACTCCATGTTATCTAGTTTCTTATCGGCACTATATAAAACAACTAAATACAATTATATCCCTTGCATTGGCTATATGCATATGTTATATGTAATACATTTTGCAACTCTATTAGTGGAGCAATTTGTAAAAGCGCGTTTCCTACTTAACGATCTATACACGTACCGAGAAACATTGGAGTCTGGTGACGCTGCCATGTAAACAACATTGCACCTGTGTTGATAGGAAGATGATAATGTATAAACATCGAAAATGGTTTTAAATATCGGTAACAGTAATCAAGACCACATAGCGTTTAAAATGCATTTGAAACTTCAGATGATTATTATAAATATTAACACGTTCGCATATACAAACTATATACATTGTCATTCTGTATAACTTCCACCGGCACGAAACAAAGATTGTTTGTGAACTATTGCCAGTTTCATGTTCTTTTGAATCTTTTCCATTATATTTTAAACCTTACCACGTCTTATTCTACCAGACTTTTAAATACGGTTAATTTAGGTTTTATTTCCAGATTAACCTTTTATGTCCAGCAATCACAGTGATCTTTTAAAACATTTTGCAAGTCTCGTTAACAATCAGAGAACAAAACAATATCATACAAAAATATTTTAGATACACCCAAACCAATGCTTTTAAAACCGCCACTGGTTCGCGTTTCTTCAAAACAGTTGATATATAAGGAAAAGAGAAATAAAGACATACATTTTCCCAGATGCTTGCTACCGAATTCAACCTATATCCACTGAGTAAAAATGACCTATGTCATAACGACCTGGCACTGTAAGGCCCGGCGTGAGATATCGCAAATATCTCGGCCTGGTAGATATGCATAGCCATATGGAACCCTCGTTCTAATAGCAGTTCACTCCACCTTTCCACAATATCCAATAAACTTCGAGTTTAAAAGGATAATGATATTAATCGGAAGCATGCCTGGACGCAATTGACGCGTCTTGTCGGCTTACAAATTTGTTCTGTACGCGCACTACTTCTTCTCAGGCATGGATAACAGACCGCGAGTAGTCAAGGACTCGCATTGCCAATCCTTGTGCTTCTGAAATACAACTTTCTCATAACGCTTAACAAAATTAACCTTAATCGTATTCATAAAATACAATCATCTACCGACTTAACAAAAGTATTCTCAGTGACAAGAAAATTTGACACGATATAAATTAAACCCCCACTGTCTCTGCGTGCTCGCTAATTTATCCGAACCCTACAAGCTATAACGTGTGAAAGACCATATGCACTATAATCAGTTTTTTTCCTAGTTTTCATTAAATAATAAAATGTCGCGCCTTTTAAACATATTTTTGATATCGTCTGTTTGAAGTTTGTAATATGTTTCGCCTACGAGTCCCTGTATGTTAACATAAAACACCGAATATACCAATTGTGTCTAATGTCTTCCTACAACTTAGTGCTTACCGAGTGCGGTTGGCCGGGGCCGTGTCACTTTTATTATCACTGCTCGACGATTTCTGGATACTATCATGTGACGATGATTGTTCATTCTAATTGTTTGGATTTTCCAGTGATATTTGGTCATTCTCACGTAAGATCCTTCTTCTCCGAGGTCATCTTATGAACGTTCCATTCGTTTGAGTGATGCTTGTATTCATGTCTTTTGACTGTATTTTTAATCAATCTTCGCATCTGCACAAGAAATGGACAACCCTCCCCCACAAGTCTCCTGCTGCCGTACTGGTCGGCCTTGGCTGGTCAAAGGCTATGGGAGTAGACTCTGATACAAAATCCGGTATGAAGACCCGTAGGCAGTTGGCTGAGCGTTGCGATTCCTTCTCCTTCTGCGCTGGCACCGGCCGTATTGGTTTGCCTTTCCGCCGGACTCTGCCAGCAACGCCGAGAAAGGGATCCTGGCATTGGGCACTCTAGGATCTCTATACTACCCGCCAAGGCCTGCGCCTGTAGAGATCACTCCAGCTTTGCTGTTTCAGCAAAGACTCAACAAGGAGAGCAGCAGACACCAGTGATAAGCCCAGGCTCGTTTATCGTAGAGCCAGGCGCAAGAGAATGCTCTCGACGGTTAGAGGAGTCCTCTTACTCCATTGGGAAGTTACCGTCCGCCTCAACCAGGGCTACTCCCGGGTAATAAGGTACTACCTCGCCACAACTTGCTTGCTTCATATGGTGCGTGAAGCTTAGACAAAAAACGACAGGTTTGTTGTAAAATTATGCACCAGGTTAACACCGATAGGAAACGGAAATGAAACGACTAGCCCTGCGGCTGGCAACCTGGAACGTCAGAACAACGTGTCTCTCTGACGGCCGCCATCATCGACTGCGACCTGGCCAAGCGGAACATCGACATCGCCGCACTCCAGAGGAGACATGCATCGCTTGAATTTGCAGTGTCAATGAGAAGGATTACGCGTACTCATGGCAAAGTCTGGATTCAGACGAGCGCTGAATCTATGGGGTTGGCTTCGCAGTTTGCAACTCCATCCTGTTATCAGTCGAACCACCTTCACAGGGAACCGAGAGCTTCCTCTCACTACGCCTTACTGCCTCCTAAGGACCTACACACATCTTTAGCGTCTACGCCCCACACTATGTTCCATAGCCGAGGCTAAAGATGCATTCATGAGGATCTCGAGATAACAGAGATCCCAGCAAAGGAAAACCTGTTCCGTTCCTGCTCGGAGACTTTAACGCCCGTGTAGGCGCAGCCCCCACCTCCTGACCACGTTGCATCGGACACGTCGGCGTCGGCAAGCTCAACGTGAACGGACAGCGGCTATTTGAGTTCTGCTCCTTTCATGACCTCGCCATCCCCAATACTGTCTACTCTACTAAGTACCACCACAGAGTGTCTTGGCGACATCCCAGGTCAAAGACCTGGCACCAGCTGGAAGTTTGCCTCGTATCGACACGGCCAGAACCTTAAAGGATGAGCTGCGCAGACACTTCGCCGAGGCCATCGACAAGACCCTGGAATACTGCCCCACAGACGGCTCAACAGCGCGCTGGGACTTTCTCCGTGATGGCATTTACCTCGCCGTTTTAGCCACCCTCGGGAAGAGAGCCAGGAAGAACAAGTACTTGTTCGAGGCTGGCATCATAGTGATTGAGCCTGCTTTAGCCGCCAAGGGTGTTGCGCTTCTCAGATACAAGAGGAAAACCTGCGAGAAAACACTGGCCGCCTACAGAGAAGCTCGCAACAACGACAAAAGGGTCTTCCCTACGTGCGCCGAAGACTACTGGCTTAAGTGATTAAGGATGAATTGGCTAAACACTGTTGTGAAACAACAGAAATATAATTTGCTGTTTTCCTTATTAGGGTTTACATCTTAAAATATTAAACGATCCACATTAAAATATTCAAACGAAAAGAAATTTTTTAGCCATTCGACAAAGTTATATTTTTAAAGTAAGGTTGCTTAAGCAATGTCGATTTTATATTTTTTCAAGATAAAAACATACATGGTACATGGAATGTGTACCGACGTGCATCAGACCAGCTTGCCAGGCAGGAACGTCTATATGTGCAACATATGACCGTTTTGGGGTCAGATAATGTAACTGTTAGTGTATGTTACTGCAACCTCAGTGCTTAAAACTAATGGTCACACACTGTATCTTGACAAACATATTGGCTTTTATAATACACTGTTTTATTCACGTTTGCTGCGTGACGACTTTGCCCTAACCTCATTTATTGATTGTGATTGAATAATTTTTTCTTATAGCATATGACGTGACATGGTATGTAAAAAATAACATGATATGTAAGACATATATTGAAAATGAAATAACAGAATGTTTAAAATGTGCAAGGATTTTAAATAAAAATGAAAAAGAAAACGTTCTGATATGTTCTTACTTCTAAATACTATCCCAAAAATGTATACCAATATTTTTTTTCCAAATAATACTTCAAACAGCATCAAAACAAACGTTTATTGTATGCATATTTTTTATTTTAAACTGCATTTGTGAGACAGTGTTCTATGTATAAGCTGTCCTCTTTTGAAAGACTTCAATAAGAATATATATGACAAAGTCCTATTAGCATTGCAACATATACAAACATTTAAAAAGACACAGGGCAAAGGTATTCACATGCAAGGCAATTGTAAAAATGAGAACAAATCTGTGTAAATCATTTAATAAAAAAAGCAAACCCATCAATTACCGCATTAGAACGGTCAGTCGGCAAAACTGACCGACTGGGGTGTATAAACCGGTTTTACAGAGCTCTAACCCTGCACTTCCTGACTGGTTTCTCAAATGCAAGTAATAAAAAGATAATATTTGAATAAATGTCCAAGCGCTGACGGTTTATTTGATAAGTAATGTCAAAAAGAGTGACGTCATTGAAAAATAATGTCCACACAGTGTTTAGAAGAGAGATATTATTTCGATTGGAAGAACTACAAAACAAAAGTTGATAGTAAATGAAATTAACTTTTTGACTAAAGAAAAACATGACCAAAGAAGATTAAAAGTTTGTAACATCATGTTCATGTGAAGATTGAATTGAGGAACTAAAGTCCAATGTTCATCAAAGGACATTCACGTAACAATCCTTGTAGGATGAATTAAAATCGTATGCCAGCTAAGCCAGTCTCGCATAAGGTCAGATCCATGGTGGGAAGCTTCGCATTCTTGAAAGATCGTGAAATGGAAAAACGTCAGTGGCAACAACTTGACGGTAACAACGTTGTTTTATTTTAACAATTCCCACCATAAGTACAGGAGAAGAGGAGGAGACTGGTGCCGAAAATGAAGGCCTCTAAAAATGAAGGAGAGCGTATATTGATCGCTTTACGACATCGCCTGTACATCGATGGAAAACCAGTTCTGGAGACGAACGTTCAGCATTGTCATGGAACGTCCACGGATTAAAAAGTCGTTTGTAGATTGCGTTAGCATTATAAATCAACTCGACATCTGTTTTCTTTATGAAACCTGGAAAAAGCAACAAAGTGATTTGAGTGATTTAAAACTTCAGGGGTATGTACCGCACAATCTATAAAGAAAATTCCAGCATATACGCTCAAAGCGTAACAATGGAGGCATAGTGCTTTACTATAACGAGTGTCTAGAAGAAGTGTATAGCCGTCGTTAAAACTCATTACTATACGATTATATAGTTAAAGCTATATCATGTGTTTTTAATACACCAGAATATACATTTCTTTGTAATGCATATATTTCGGGGAGAGGATATTACCGAATATGATAATCTTGGCATGTGTTATATTTGCCGGCTGTAATACTGGTAGAAAGAAGGTTTAAATTGTTCATGACAAATTTAACTCTTATATAAATACACACAATTATATTCTAGATTGTCCCCCTTGACTAATGGATGCTGTATAGAATTGCTGGATCTGTATAAAGCCACAGGAATATATATATTAAACGGTAAATAAACATAATGCACATTCTCACAATGGGTACTCTGTACTTTACTACTTATTATCAAAGGATACTTTTATTCCTCTATTAAAACAGTTCAATAAATAGTTGCAATGAATAAAGTGACAATGCGCCGCTTTCATTTTCACTTAATTGTAACAACACTCGACCGGCTAAACAAACGCACGCCGAGATAAAGCACCACTGGGACACGCGTTTACGCGAGCAGTTCAGATCAGACGTAATTTCATACCTACTAAAATTTAACAGCATATACATTGACATGCTAAGTAGGAATTCCATAGATAATGTGCTCATATAACTAACAAATAAAGCTATACAAATATCTGACCCTTTATCTTCAAAATAGTCAACTGGGGTAATAAAACAACAAAATTTATTTCATTCACACATAATAGTAAAGAATGATTTGACAGTGATTCCATGCTCTACGCAAGATTTTCTTAGATGCTCTCAACAGATTTAATTGCAAGAAATCTCAAGAAAATAGATTGTAGTGAAGTTAAAATAAGAAAACACACAAAACACTATTTGTAAGATGAAACAACATGCGGAAGATTGGGGACTTGAAAAGACTGAGAAGCAAGCATACAGATTTCTGCAAGCATTTTAAATCTACACCACCTTATAAGAGAGACACTATACCTTTGATAGATATAACCATTTTAAATCTGCAAGCGGTGATTATGTTTGTTTTAATCCTGAAGCAGAGGATTTTATTATTGACACTGATTTTGATATCCCAATCAATGCTTTACCAGAACAAGATAGACATATTGCAGTTACAGAGCTGACTTGCGTTCACTGAAGAGATCAACACCATATGGTAGTGATTAAATGAATATTACATTGAGTCCATTGATATTCGGTTGTCTCACTTTTGTGATATATTCAATGCAATAAGGAATTATGTTTTCACCCAGAGTTATGGACAAAGGGATTCATTATTCACTTTATTACAAGGCTCGGACAATGATGTCACTAACTACAGAGGTATAACCCCGGTTACCTGTTTATCAATCATATTTGCCTGTATAATAAATAAACGCGTTGAACTTGTTTGCAGAGGTCATAAAATAATTTCGGATAAGCATATTGGTTTTCGCACGGGTCTTTCTACTGAGGATGCAGTTATGACTACTTTAATACAACACAATTTAAACGAAAATAAACGACTACCTGTAGTATATGTTGACATGGTGAAATGTCTGGACTCTGTATACAGAAATGCTGTGTGACTGAACATGTGTAAAGCGTTATCAAGACCAAGATTCAACGGATTATTCTGGATATTAATCATAATGGTAAATCTTATGTGCAGGCATTTAGCCCATTTCGAGTTATTTCACCTACGCAGTAGGTGTACGGCAAGGAGATGTTCTGTCACCGCTATTATTTTCTTTATTTGGTTAAAAAATGAAGCTTGCTGTGAACACGATGCTACGAATTCTCTTTTATTCTAGGGTCATGGGTTATTTTCGGTCCTTTATTGACATTCTCATTTATGATTTTGCTCCTGAATAAAATGTTAAGAAAACCAGTGGGTTTAATAATGCTGCGTTATGGTCACTTTATTCTTATTTCCCTTTTGCTTAGGCTCAAATCTTCACATAACTGTTAATAAATCTTGTTCTTGACGACTGAATTATGCTTTAATCATTAAAAATATTTTAACACAATTTTACGTGTATTAACAGTGGTATCAGACAGTTTGCCTATATCATACATTTAACAATATCGGACAACTGCTTTGGAGAATTTGGGTGTAACTTGTGCTTAAACCCCTACTTTAGCCTTAATAAATACGATGTTTTTATTGCTAGAACTAATCGAGAAATACGATTGTATATTCTCTCCAGCTGAATAAAAAAGCTTAATAGTGGTGTCTGCTAAAATAGATATCGACGTCAAAACGGATTACCCGGACGACTATACCACGTGATCCCAAAAGTGTCACGCGGTTTTCTAAGTTTAACGAAAGCTATCATGCATGGTATGAATACCTTTAGATGGTCTTCACTTGGAAGCCCTTATCAAATGTAATTGTAATTAAGACGTACTTTTTAGAGACGATTGAGAAACAGTTACATCCCGTGTTTGATTGGGGTTTTTTGTTGTTGTTGTTGTTGTTTTTTGTTGTTTTCTTTTTTGTGTTTGACTGTCAACTTCCTGGATTGAACAAACATGGTCATGTTGCAATTTCCTGGAGCAGTGAGGGGACAATAGTCTTGCCCAATGACTAAAATCTCGTGGTTGGTGCATTTTTTTTTTATCCAAAACCACTATAACACTTGTTGTTACGCCTCAGCCAGGGATCGAAGCCAGTATCTTGTACCTAAAGTCGCACGCTAACAAACAAAATAAATAACCTTTCTTTCGTTCAATTAAAAGACAGCCATATGTCATTAAGCAGAAAGCTTAATTAAAACTTATTTCCAAGCATTTAAAACAACACACTAACGATACGCAATATGATGTGATTTTTTATACTTCACACAACGATGGCCTCACTGCCGATGTCTAGCTATAGGTCGACAAAGATTGACGCCAGACAAAGATCTCGTCATGACTCTATCAACGCAGTAAGATCAGATATATCACCAAAGCAACGCACATATCTCGGGTGTGTGTAATTAATGTATTGAATTGCATAATCAAGAACGACAACGCGAGAATGTGAAATTACATTTAAACTTATCCAAATGATTTGTGAATACAAGGCAATCTGTGAAGATGAATAGTTTCGATATATAACCAATTATCACCGAATCTGGTAGCGCAATATGTACAGTGAAAGTTCATAGTACGGAAGTTTGTCGGGTTTAAACCAAGCACACGCTATTCCTCAGTCGTTAAAACGATGATTGTAAAGCTCCTTTATCATCCATAAAACAAATAAAAGTACACGACTGGTTGGCCTGGTGTAAGTATAATTGGGTGTGGTATCGTCACACTATACACTGCAAAGACAGCACTATATTGGTTTCAAAGGAATGCGCCCTGGATGTTTGATACCACAGCACACAAACAAATAAGTAAACGAAAAAACAAAGGTAACGTTGCACGATGCAGCGTTATTATTTTTCATACCTACATGTACCAATGTAGAACATTATGTATTTACAAAGAATTCCCAATACAATGAATATTTCTTTTAATATATCATTTATTATAATTCTAAACGGCCTTCGTATTTACATACACCAGTATATCTTTATGTTAAAGTTTCACTATTATCAAGAGTATAGACTTAGCTGGAGGCAGTTGATATTATATTTGATTTAAATTTAAAAACATAAAAATGTCCGAGTACTGCTTGTTCGTTGGTTAAAACCTCAAAACGTTTGCAGGCACAATGAATTATAGTCTTCAGTACAGTTTTAAATGGACTGCGACTTATAAATGATACTAGAAACGTATATGTAAATAAATGTAGGAAAGGCAAATATTGTAGACAGTAAAAAGAAAAAAAAACGTAACAAAAGCAACAGCAAAAAACAGTTAAAAACGATAGTGGGTTTAGTATGATAAAGCCCCAGATCCGATTGTATGGAAGAATAATAATCTGTACCGATCTAAAAGTGCCTGTGATATGTTAGGGAATGAGTTAATTTGCACGTTTAAAGATATCGTATTGTAAGCAGGAAAACCATACATGAAGAAAAATGTTTTTTATGAAGCGTATTATAGTCAAATGATGATGATATATATAGCCATAGTCAGGTTCATGGTGGTATATTATACATCAAACCAAATATATGTTTATGAAGTTTATTCAAAATAATCGTATTAACAAAGAACCGAGACAGAATTTAGAACCATCTATTTACATAATAAAAGAAGTTTGTTTTTATATAAATTTCACATTCCAATTGACGCTTACAAATAAACCTGCATGTTAACTGGCGTTTGAATTAAAAAGAGGGGTAATATGATAGTATCATTTATATCTACAATATATATAACGTGGAATTTTAAACATACCCGGGGCATTCATGCGTGCAGTTTGTGATGTCAGCCATTCTGATATAGACTCTATTTCATTAAACAGGTACATGTTACAAAAGTGAAGTCGCAGATCTAACCTGGGACGTGCATTTCGATTGAAGGGTTTTAAAGTTTTGAGCTGAATAGTTATGAGTTGTACAAACAGTATGTTTGTTACAAAGATATGGATAGTTCTGTGTTTTATAGTCATATTGAGACTGAATCAGCAAACAGAAGGTAAGCTTTATCCTTTAAGACTATGAGTTATTTAAAAATATGGGTCATGTATTTTCAAAACTGTTTAAATCGGTTAAATATGAAGTTGTACTCCCCGTGACTTCTTTCCCACGTAGAGTATATATGTGGCTATTTTGAAGAAAAAAACACGTAGTTTATATGTATCATGTTACGTAAGAAAGTTTACAAAATACTCAGCAGCAGGTCGATACATATTGATTAGGTGTGCACATACGCTTTTATAGAATGATTTACTGAAATAACCAAGCAACTAGGAATTAAAGAATATTCCTTTTAACGCGGTGAATGTCGGTGTTAACATCGCAAACTCAATTGATTCGGAAAGGTCCGACACCTTTTTCATTCGACCGACATGACGTCATTGCCGGGATACTTTCTATAAGCAGCCCTTTTATTAATTGCGCTTTTGACATGTCATCATTGTAATGAATTTCTCTGTATACTTAAAAGTTGTCGCAAGATTATGTTAATAATTTAATAAAATGTTTTAAATAATCGTTTTTGTCATTGTTAGCAGAAAGGTCAAATCTGCCTTAAATCACAACCTTGAAAAGCGATTTTTTGTTTTCTCAAAATACGTATATAAGCTTAAGTAAGCACTTGAAAATGCACATTTTTAATATCTGCTTACGTATTGCAACCATTTTTTCCCACAGGATACAAAAACCACAAGATCGCGAAATATATCGTTTTAAGGTTTACAGACGAAACGAAAATTATAACTTATGGGCAAACGAGCGGTTCTTAAATCATTATGACTATTGTAAATTTATAAAAAAAATCAGAAAGACGGTCATTGTCTTACTGTGACGCAGAATAAACATGGAAGTGTAATATCATCACCATATCTCTGTAATACATAATAACACAGGAATTCTCACATTGCAAACGAAGTGGGGCTTTATGCGTACCGAAATGGCAACCTTCGGGATATATCACGAAAGGCTAGAGAAACTGTCCCTTGAAAATGTCGATCAAATGCTATGAAGAGATTTTATATAAAAACTTAAAAATATGTATACGTGTTAAATACATCAAGTCCATTAAAATATATATACCATATCCAGAATTATTTTTATGTTTATTTGTATCCTTGTGAAAAAATGACTGAATTCTAATATAATATACTGTAAAACATAAACATACCATGACAGATCTTTACTGTAACGTTGCATGTACTTGCCAATGTATGTACGAGGGCTGTTCCATAAATCCGCGGAATTCGTTAATATATTTAATATAAGGGATATGATTAAAAAGCAAATTATACTGTGACATACCTTTACTTTTTCCCGACATGTGTGCCAAATTTCTTTGCAATACATCAAACATAAAATATTACAGATAACTATAAGTAATGGTACCAAGTAGTACTTGAAGCACGTCGACGTCAACATTCAGAACTTTAAAAGTCAAACTCGACACGTTTCCGTTTGTCGTCGTCCTGAAGAAGGCGTGGAACCCAACGTGCAGACATTTTGGACATTTTTAACTCATCCGTTTAAATTCTGTAGACAGTGGTAGGCGCTAGATTTAACTCATCTGCTATGTTCCGAACTGTCAACCTCCTATCCGTGTCGATTAGCCCATTGACGTACTTCGCTGTTCCGATAGTCACTGCACTTGTCGGACGTCCCGGTCTCTTGTCATCAAACACAGATGTTCTACCTTCACTTAACCTGTCATGCCATTTGTAGACAAACGTTTTCCTGCACATAGGAAGAGTTTCCGACTCCTAGGTGCGTTTAAGTGTTTCTGCCGGAGATAGTTTTAGTCCGACACAAAATTTCACGACGGAACGTAATTCAATTTCATCATTTGACGTCAAACGTTTTTCTGAAGTCATAGCGATAAAACGCTGCTGAGAGGTAACCGTTCAACACAACCTCTTTAAACAGGTAGGAAAAGACGTTCATACCTTGACGTAACGTCAGACAAATTGGCGCCAAAATTGCGACAGTTTTGACTATTTTACAGTGTTTATATTATGTTCTAAAGTTTGAAATTCTGGCGTGCTTCAAGTGTATATATATTGGTTGCTATAGATACCGCTAAATTCGCTATCAACGATAACAAACATTCATACTGTTTACATTCATTTTAGTATGTGCGCGAAATTTTGTGCAATTGTATTCAAAAATGAGTGTTTTAGAGGAAAATTCCGCGAGTATATTGAACAGACTTCGTATACTGTAGTTATCATAAAAATGCTCGTTTCAGGTGTTATTTCATCTGAGGGAAAGATCGCGATTGCGACGTCCGCCTGTTTTGAAAACCAAACCCTAACAGCGACTTGTCCTAGTGGCAGAATAATTGCAGTGACGGATATCTCAGTAGCGTTTAAGCTCAAGAATGATTCCAATTGTTACGGTGATGTGAATGATTGTAAGGAGCCGGCGGAAATTGATGATAACCTTTTGAGAGGATTTATAGGCAGAACAGATGGTACAGGAACTGGATCTGATCAACTGGCAGCAGGAGTATGTGCCACGATGAGTTATGGTGCCATTTCCAAGTATACAAATTTGACTTACCAATGCATAAACGGTGAGTAGTATGCCTGCCTTAATAGATAACATGATCAATACAAATGACTAGGATTATCAAACAAATAAAACATTCTTGTCGTAATTTATGTCTGCCAGTTCTGTCTCTACTAGTTGGCGCCGCAATATTAATTGGTTTATCGCTAAATTTGTGAAGCTGATAGGTTTTTAGTATATTTTGCCAAATTTCGAGGTTTAGAAATTATTTATCTTGTATTTTAACACTATCAATATTTTCCTCCATAAAGCAAGACGCAGTCTGCTGTGATAAAAAAAACAGATTTATCACGGCAAAAATCGGGGCTATTTTACTGCAATTGAATAGCTGTTCCTTTTACTTTCCCTGCCTATTTTCGTATTGTTGTCCAAGCTGACATTTTGTGGCACACTTTCATTATCAGTCATGTGAAACTCGACTTGCTCTGTCTTAACTAGCGTGTGCCTTCTTATTACATGGTTTCTGGCTTACTTAATGTGATTTCTTTAGAAATTGTGTACGACAGTAAATGAAAGGTATCAGTTCAGGTCATGAATCGGACCGTTTTAAACTGTCGAATTATTTTCGGCTTTTATGTTACTGGACAAATTTTAAATATGATTCGGCGTTCAGATAACCATTCTTTAAAAAGAAACTTTTTAAGAAATAGTTATAGACTTAAAACAAATGATATTATTATAATATTATTATGTAACCGTTATATAACGTTGAATATATATTTATGGGTTAAATAACATTACACTGTAGTTCACATTGGCATATCTGTTTAATAAAAGTCAGTAAAAATCGCTGCCGTAAACGGAGACCTTACTCTTTTTCAGACGGATAGAGATGGATTCTTTCAAAAATGATTGTACAATATCTGCTTATACACAAAACACGTGATTCTTTATTATGCAAACGTTATGCGAACTATAACTATATAAAAATCGACCTTTATGTAACGTTAACTACCAATTTAATGTTGAAATAGCATTACACTGTAGTTCTCATTAGCGTATATGTTTAATAAAAGTCAGTTTAAATCGCTGTCATCAATGGAGCCTTTTTGTAGAATGAAGAGGAACGCCTTTTAAATCCTCATTGAATTTTACACGCATGTCTAGCATTTTGCAATCAATGTACTTCAGCTGTAATATATTTTCAATTTTACATTTTTTCTCAAGGAACCAGCATACATGAAATGTGTGATGACGTGAGCTACACAAGCCAAACAGACAGGGCTCTCTATCTGTGGAACAGGGGATATCCAGGAACGGGCATTCTTGCTACTGATAAATCCTGCTCATGCTCTGTGACAGCCTCCTCAGCCACTTCCAGTATCATAATGCACACACTCCACATGGATCTATACAATGACGTCACCGATTGCCAGCAGAACCTCACTGTGACAGACCTGGACGGAAGTACATTGCATAATTTCAATTGTGAAACACCTGCATTTGTTAATATTTCGAGTGATACATTCGAGCAGTCATACATCAAGATCGAGCTATCAAACAGTGCAGTGTCATTCAATGGCCGGTTTTGGATCGGTTTTGAAGGTAACCAGTTTGTTAGTTTTATTGTGTATTTATCATACGCAAAGCAGTATAGTGATGAACATTGTTTTTAAAGTTAAATAAATATCAAATGTGCATTTTGAATATTTTAAAATGTTCAGGCTTATTATAATGTGATTAAACGGACGACTAAATTGCATGTTAAATGGAAAGTAGGTTTGAACTTTATAAAAAACGACAAAAGCGTTAACTCCTCAGAGCATAATGTAATAATAAATAATGCAATAGATTCGTAGATTAATGGTGCCAGTTTAGTACATGGAAAAATCTATGTACCGATTATGGGCTTTTTGCGACTTTGTCATACTTTGGTGCTGAAAATAAGAACTGTATTGTTAAATAGTTGTAATAATCGAAATTAAAGAAAGAAAACGCTTTCATTAAAAGAAAGTAAATTGATTATATATAGATAAATTTCAAAAGAAAAAAGATAATTGAAGAAAACGTTGTTGGACGTAATTTGAAGCCCATCGTGGCAATGATGCCAACGAAAATGTATACAAGTTTTAATTTATGAAGTACAAAACGACATTTACCAATACTGTTACTATGTAAGTATTTATTTACTATCTATGAAATGCTAGACACCAGATCATAGTCTCTGTCTCCCTTTATAAAATTTTGTCTTATAAATATTGGTGTGTGAAGTCGTTGACAAAAAAGCTCGTCATACCTTTTTTATCGATGCAACCGTTATCAAGTTATCTTGCAAATCTTTACTTAATGAAATAGATTACTCTTTCATTTTCATGACTGATGAGTTGACAAAGTGGAACAATCGTGTCAAAAAAATGGTGTCCGTTAATAGACTTTGTTCTCTTATGAGTCAGAGTTATTACCCCTTATATTTTGTGGCCTGCAGGAAACAACTCATATTCGGTAATATCTCAAGTTTAACAACATTGTGATACTTTTAGATATATTATATTATTGCATTATTTTTGTCACTTAAAAATGTAACTTTTTAATGTGTCACTCCTAAAAACCGGTGGTTTATGTAGCATACATGCATTGCTTACACTTGTTTGAACTGATCATAAGCCCACGTGTCTATATGCTAATATAATATACAATATAAGAAATATCAAGTAGAAAAACATAAATAATAAAGCAAAGGATTGAGTATGTAAATACACCAGCACGTTTTTCAATTACAGCTTCAGAAAGTGGAGCTTCTGTTAATGTTGTTTGTCCGGCAGGTAAGAGGTTTCGACACACTACATGGACTTAATCTTTTCTTATCAAAAATGTAGTTTTGATCCGGTGATATCTCTTTAATATCTAAAAACGCTTACATTTATTTTTAATTTGAGTGCATGCTAGATTTATCAACCGATGTCAGGAAAAGAGTTATACATCGTGCACACAATTATGGTCCTATTGGCGGCTTGCAGCTATATTAAGTAGGGGCTTGCCCAGGTAAATGTCTGGCGAGAGTCATGGTACAACGCTACTAAGAAGGAAGTCCGTCGCAAATAAAAGTTGAACCTTATTAGAATTCTTACCCCTACCTTGAGGGGGGAGGGGTGGGGGCGGGGAGGGAGAGAGTTAAAACATAAATAATCTAACTGGTATGCTTGCTGTAAGATCTGATCAGATTACTATTGAAGCGAGTCTCATCGAAAAGAATCAACCACAAATAGCATAAATTTTCTCTTGTAATCATACGCTTCTCTTAACCGAAGACATTTACAAAGAGTCTGTACAAAAAGCGCAGCAAAATAAATACACTTTCTATTATCATTCACTTGGTGACAAAAGCTCAATGTTTGGCACAAACGTTGTCAATTTTTTATTTCTTACGAAAAGGAACGGCATTTTAAACGCCATTTAAAATGCCCACCAGTTAACGTCGGCCACCACGATAAAACGAAAAAAAAATATATACAAAAACCACAACAAAGAAACAAACAAACAAACAAAACAAGAAAGAACAATTTCCTTTAAATAATTAAAAATTTAATATTGCTCTACTAAAATAAACACATTCCTACAAAGCCCATTGATGTTAACTTTAATTTAATAAGGCTATATGTCTTCCTTTTCAAAATGGTGGCTATCCCTTAAAAATGCATATTCGTGGGGTGGAGTGGTAGTATAAAACAACGCTTAAAATTTGATTTGCAAAATGATGCTAGGAAAATTTCCCAAGTGGCAGAATAATAGCAGTGGCGGATATTTCAGTAGCGTTTAAGTTCAAGAATGATACCAGTTGTTACGGTGATGAAAATGATTGCAAGGAGCCGGCGGAAATGGATGATAACTTTATACGAGAATTTATAGGCAGAACAGATGGTACAGGAACTGGATCTTATCAACTGGCAGCAGGAGTATGTGCCACGATGGGTTATGATGCCATTTCCAAGTACACAAATTTGACTTACCAATGCATCAACGGTAAGTAGTATGTCTGCATAAGTAGATAACATGATCAATACAAAAGCCTAGCATTATCAAACAGATAAAACATACTTGTCGAACGTTATTTCGGCCAGTTCTGTCTCTACTATTTGGCGCCTCATTATTAATTGGTTTATCGCTAAATTTGTGTAGTTGGTATGTTTTAAGTACTTTTGCCATTTGTTTGAAGTTTAGAAATTATCTTGTAATTTAACAGTAACAATTTTTACCTCTTTGTACAAAGAAGCATTCTGCTGTGATAAAATAAACGATATATCACGGCAAAAATCGGCACTATTTTACTGCAATTGAAAAGGTTTTCCTTTTACTTTCCCTACCCATGTTCCTATTGTAGACCAAGCTGACATGTTGTGATACATTGTTCTTTTAGTTAAATTTAACGTAACTCTTAACATAAGTATTTCACTGTGATAAAATTAAATAAATAAAATAAACAGAAAGTACGCGGGGTGAATCAAAATAGCCATAGATAGGAAACAAAGTAACAAAATTGCGTAAAATGTTTCCTATTAAGTCAAACTTTCTTGTAGAATGTGTTATAATGGAAATGAATTTTAAGTTTGCCTGATATAATGCCGCCCAATATATCACGATTTCTCGTTCAAACTTAAAATCATTTCCCTAAATGAAATACAGGAAAGCCTTGTCACTTCTTTTGGTAAGTACAAATAGTTCCCGGAAAATTCATAAAATCTATTAAATTACTCAAATATTATTCGCTTTACCGCAATTCAACAAACTCACTATCACTGAAGAAAAACACGATATGATTCCTTTAGAAATTGAGCAAATAAATGTAAGGCTTCAAATAAGGTCCAGGAAAGGGCCGTTTTAAAATGCCGGATTTTTAATACTATCTAACAAGGCATGTTTTAAATATGTTCAAATGGTGACGGATAGAGTTGGATTGTTTCAAAAATGGTTTTACAATATCTGCTTATACACAAAACACGTGATATTTTATTATGCAAACGTTATGCGAAGTATAACAATCGACCATTATGTAACGTTGACTATAAATTAAGAATGTAAATAACAATGCATATGAACTTTACATTATCATATCTGTTTAATAAAAGGTTACGTATAAATCGCAGACAAAACCGTCCTTTTCTATTTCACACTGATGATAAACGCTTTTTTATGTCTTTATTGAATTTTATTTGAATGTCTAGCATTTTAAAATCAATGTATTTCAATTTTTATATTTTTCATTTACATTTTATTTCTCAAGAAACAATCATACATGAAATGTGTGATGACGTGAGCTACACCAGCCAGACTGACAGAGCCCTCTATCTCTGGAACAGGGGATATCCAGAATCGGGCATTCCTGATACTGATAAGACCTGCGCGTGCTCTGTCACAGCCTCCTCGGCCACTTCCGATATCGTAATGTATATAATCCACATGGACCTGTACAATGACTTCATCGACTGCCAGCAGAACCTCAGTGTCACAAACAATATTGGACAGACACTGCATATATTCAACTGTACAACACCAGAATTTGCTTCAACTAGTTTGACATTCCCATATCCGTACGTTAAGATACATCTGTCCAATATGGCAGCTTCACCAAATGGTCGTTTCTGGATAGGCTTGCAAGGTAAAAATAATTAACTTTCATTTTATATGATGTTTTTATTTATTTTATTTTTACACATGTACCTAAAATATTCTTATGGAATTATTTCTTAAATGAAAATATATATTACTTCTTTGTATTATATATACGGTTTCAAACAAAGATTCCATTTTAACACTTCGTGATGTAAAGCAATGACTATAGGACTATATGACAAAGTCCTACGAGCATTGTAACATATACCAAACACCGAAAAGGCACAGAACAAAGGTATTTCACATGCAAGTCAAGCGAAAAGTAAGAAAAAATTTGTGATGAGTCATTTAACGAAAAGAGCAAACCCGACAGTTACCGCCTTGAAACGGTCAGTCGACAATATGGACCGACTGCGGTGCTTAAACTGGTTTAACAGAGATCTAAACTTGCACTGCCTGACGAGTTTCTCAAATGCAAGTAATGAAAAGAAGAACTATCTATTTGAAATAGCCAGGCAAAGCCAAATAACTTACTCTTTTTATAAGATGCAAAATCGTTAAGAACATACACTGTGAATAATACTTACAATTCCTCATGCAAATAAATGTGTTCAATGAATTTTGTGACATACCTTAACTCAGTTTTTGCATCTTTTGCAGAAAATAACTAGGTTTACCGAATCTTGTGCATGACAACCTCTGTAGCAAGTGTTAACGCCATTCTTGATGCATATTTAATCAAAATTATGGAGATACGGATGCAACACAGAGAATTCTGCAAGAATATTAAAATTGGGAGAAAACATAAATCATGAAACACACAGATTGTGCAACACTTAAATCCTCTGTGACTTTAACCTGTTAAACAACTCAAAGTCTGAGAAATAAGTGAGTGACACCATTAACACATAAAACATTACTGGGTAGCCGAGCAGGGCGACCCTATACTTATAATTGGTTTTGGAAATTTCTATGGGGTGAAGTCACGTCACTGCTATTAAGAAGCGATCTTATTTTTTAAACGGAAATTATTATTCTATTTCAGCTATAAGAAAACACGCTGTTACATTTCTACAAAATAATTCTTCTTTTTATTGTTTATTTTATTCTAAAAAGCTACTAAATAAGCAAATAAACAACACAAACAGCAAACAAAACAAATAAACAAAAAACGTAGGAATATAAAAAGTAACAAGTAAACTTTTACGCATATCGAGTATCAAATTCTAATTTTCAAATTGAAGGACGGCACTAATTCGACAACTATCTTTTCAGTGTCATATTCATAGATAAGCATGTCTTCGTATAAAATATTGTTTTCTTTTTAAATAATCAGTTATCGCAGTTTTTTGTCTTTCTTACACCCGACGCAAAGCTTTTGGGGCGAATCGCTCAAAAACAGCTCGGTGAATATTACAATATTTAATGATGTCTTTGGTTTAGACATATGTGTAATATTTGCTCGGTATTCAAGATTTGTAAAGATTTTAACTTCATCTTATCACAGTTTATTTCCTCTTAACAGAAATTAGATACAATATATTATACAACGGTGGTGAATATTAGCTGATTGTGCAAATATCATAAAAAACATCCAACAAATATATACGCAATATATAGATTCACGTGCTGACAACTAAATAACTTTAATGGCGATTAAAATCAGACTTCAATTAAATGTAAGATTAGAGTACGAAGAAATTTGAAGAGGTGTTTAATGGACAGTTGAGATTGATAAGAAGTAACATTGATCATATATAAATATGTCAACTGCGGATAAATCCTCGGCTTTTAAAAATGTATATGTTTTTTAAAACGTATTTAATCTAAAGTATACTACCTTTTATTTTCTTGTTATGGGTTGTTATCTAAAATTCTATTATTTCTTCGTATTTTTTTACATTTCACTTTTGACACTTTTGGCATATGACGTCATGGCATTTATGACGTTATTATATTGTTCGTATAATATATCAGCGCTAGTACTGCTTTATTTTATTTGAAACTACTCTCTCATTTGGAATTTTTTGGTTGCCGAGGCTTTTATCTACTGTACATACTGTACATATGTTGTTAGTTAATTTTATTACTAGTTATTATGTATGTACATAAGTTCTTTTTATCCCACCATCTCTGTAAATATCGGTTGATATAACCCGTGTGATGAGCTTTATCAACCGATATTCGCGCACCTGCTCTAAGCCGGACTACTTTTTTTGACGAAACGATCAGGAGTGTTTACGAGAACGAAACTCATTAATCCCGTAATTATGCTTGCGGTCACCCCAAAAATGTCCATAATATAAAGATTGATTAAATAGAGCAAAAGAGGCTATTAAAAAAGGATGAGAGCGGTTTCGATCTCTGTCCGGCAGGATTGAAAACTTAAGTAGCAGCGTCTTAACCGACTGAGCTTTCAGGACAGTTACTCGCAATTTTCTGAAGTTTTATTTAACAATGATATAGAAAACCTGAAAACAAAAAAATCTAGAAAATCTGAAAACAAAAAAATCTGTCAGAAAAATGAAACATGTATTACAGGAACACGATTCTAATTCTAGTAATAGTAATAAAATCAAAGTAAGAATTTGTAGTCTGCAAAAATAAAAACAACTCTCGAAATGTCAGATCATGCGAATCCCCGTTGTTTTGATGTTATTTAGTGTGAATTTAAAGAATGTGATGAAGAATCGTGTAAAAGCCTAACTTCCTAAGCAGTGTTGAAGAAATGAGCTACGAGGATTTCGAGACAAAATCTGACTTTAATCCGAACATTTTTGAGAATGAAATTGATCTTGAATCTGTGGTGACTGTCTCAGATTGCAATTATCTGCCTTATCTTAGGGCAGACCCTGATGATCAAATGTCGTTACATGATGAACATTCAAATGGTTTAGATAGAGCTCGATCTTTAGTCGAACCAAATACAGCTAACTGCACAGATCTGGACAAATGTGCTTATAAATCACAGTTTCTAGACGTAAACATGAACACCAATCCACCACCTCCACTCCCAACATTTCTTCAAATTTCGCAAGTCATCCTGTCAAAAACACAACTATCTTCGAAATTTTAAAGCGCTATATTCAATGTTCATAATTTCAATGTCATCAACAATTAAAATCCATGAGCTACTGTTTGTTACAGACACAAACACACACACAAACCTCGAATGTAATTCGCGTTTCTTAAATGCCAAGTGCGTAGCAACTTTTATGCTACACGGCCTTGACAGTACACACTACATGTATTACTTTACACGAGGGTGTGATTTTTGTTGTTCTTTTTTTCCAACCATTATTTTCAGTTATCGTAATCAATAAAATTACAACCTTGTGTATAGCGCAAATAAAATAAAAGAAATAACATGTTTATTGTTTTATTTTTTATTGTAAAATAGAACTATTTCTTATAGCCGAATTTCGGCTCGCGCATGAATTTCGTGTATTGCATTGGAATGTCAGATTATGTAACGGAGGAGCAGTAGCGGTAAATTTAAATGTTTACCTTTGAAAAGCTGTTGATGGTGGGATAAAAAGAATACCAGGTTAGTGTTGATATAGATAAATGTTATCATGCTCGGCCCGAAAATCAAAAAGCACTCGGCAAGCCTCGTGCTTTCTGATTTTCTTAGCCTCGCATGATAACATTTATCTATATCAACACTAACCTGGTATTCTCTATATATCTGTTTTAACTCCCGATGCAGGTGCTTACTGTTAGTTGGTTCACTTTGACGGGATATTTTTATTTACACTGTTTGTGTGATAGAAAAACTTTCAGGAAGTGCGAGGTTGGAGCGCTCCACAAACCATGTTTAAGCACCCCAGTTGGCCCTTTTGCCGACTGACCGTTCCAAGGCGGTAACTGATGGTTTTTCTTTTTGTGCGTTATGTCTCGTCTCTGTGTTTTTGTCACATTTAAATTTACCTTGTTTGCCTTTATCTACAGGTAGATAAAGTATAAATATATGTGGATAGGACCTTTTTTTATTAACCTATTGATATGTTGTATTCTGGAATGGTGTGCGATAGACAACATTTGCATGTAGAATTGTCAAGAAATAAACTGTACAGCTGAATATGACAATAATTACATATAAATGTCACGATTTGAGTCTAGAGTACACACTAAGTGTATTAAGGTAAATACCACACTGAATAGATTTTTTTCTATAAACAAACATGTAAATAGCATTTTTGTTTACATTTTTAAATAAACTAAACAATTTTGGGAAAAAAAGATACTTTTAAAAGAAACAATAAAATAACAACTAAAGTGGGTACCTGTGACAGACACGTGGGTGTTTTTACTTGTTAGTGTTGCAATTAGAATAGCAGAGGCATTATTATTTATTATAAATTTCTATCGTTGTTAGAATGATATTACATAAATATATTTGACAGTATATAGTGTATGAATGTGCAAGTAGTTTTCATAAAAAGAGAAATATTTTCTTTAGAGAAGTAATGCGTATGAGTTGTCGCAGAAAAAAAAATCTTGCTATTACACGACAAGTTAACTGAACTAATATATATTGCATCACACACTGTATGTTCAAACTGCACATATATTTTCTTTGTAAGCTTCTCTTATTTAACAAACATCCGACACTTGAACAGAACATGTTCGTATTTATCTGATGAAGACATAGTAAACAGTTAGTGGCTATGCTTCTGTTTCTATTATCAGTGAATAGCACTTATTGAGTATGGGCCCATATATAAAAATACTTTTTGAGTATGCAGTTGACCACAGTAACGATGGCACTATGCACGGTTGTGAGTATCGGAAGATTGTGAAATCATCCTTACCTTACGACGGAAATCCACCCCACACCCCTTGCAACGTCTAATGGTTCAGTTGAAAATCTCACATCAAAAGGTTAATAAGAAAACGTCCAACATTTCCACAGATATTTAAATTTAATCTACCTCTAGACAAATGCAAACAGGGTAAATGTAAATGAGACAAACACAGAGACGAGACATAACACACAAAAAGAAAAACCATCAGTTACCGTCTTGGAACGGTCAATCAACAAAGGACCGACTGGGGTGCTTAAACCTGGTTTGTGAAAAATCAAGGCTCTCAATAACTTTTCTGACCACTTTACAAAACTTATCAGAAAATGTATTGCAGACGGTTGCAACCCGGAAATCCTTCGTTGTACTGCATTGCTTGCAATTGACCCTTCTACAGTCAAGAACTTGCATTGCTTTTAAATTACACGATGATCAGACAGGTCGTTGAGACTATATGAAAACAGTGACTTAAAGTCATAATTGGACATTTACTGTTGGAATTCTTGTCTCTTCATCTCTCCAGTGATGCCCTATATAGGTGAGACAACTTGAGCAGTCTCCATACCCTTTACGTCAGATTGCACAGTAGGTATAACATCGGGATTTTTAGTAACTTTTTTTATTTATAATATGCCAACTGCGGATAAATCCTCGGCTTTTCATGAACTGATTTTTTTTAACTTATTAGCTCTTAACAATACTACATTTTATTTTGTTGGTAGGTTGTTTTCTAAATTTCGATGTATTCTTTCCTATTTTTTTCATTTCACTTTTGACACTTTAAGAACATGATGTTATGGCATTATATGCCATATTTAAATTGATCTTATTATATATCAGCGCTTGGGCTGTTTTATTTGTTCTTATAAAATATCAGCGCTTGTGCTGTTTTGTTTGTTCTTATAATATCTTATAACATATCAGCGCTTGGGCTGTTTTATTTCAAACTAATCTCTCGTTTGGAATTTTTACTTTTACGTTGCCGAGGTTTTTATCTACTGTACATACTGTACATATGTTTTAGTTTATTTTATTACTATTTATTATGTATGTATATAAGTTCATTGTATCTGTTTTACATATGTACAGTATGTACTGTAGATAAAAGCCTTGGCAACGTAAAAGTAAAAATGAGAGAGTAGTTTGATATAAAACAGCCCAAGCGCTGCTATATTATAAGAACAATTTAATGACGCCATACAATGACATGAGGTCATATGCCAAACGTGTCAAAAGTAAAATGTAAAAAAGCACACATAAAAAACTAGGCATGTAAATCGAATACCAAAACGATATTCGAATATTCGTTAAGTGTTTTCGAATCATATTCGAATATTCGGAACGAATTTATATTATAGTGGCACATAACACGGTAATTTTCCATTACGTTCAATGTGTTTATTCATTGTAAAATGTTTATTTCTGGCCATAATTTACATTTCTAGCCTTACTCAATGCAGAAGCAGTGGTAGATTTTATGATTTTAGCATAGCATTTAATTTTAAAACGACGATTTCTTCTTTTTTGAAATACTAACGGCAAAATTATCAATCCGCCATTATCCTGTTCATAGTTAAGGACCAGACGGAGTGTTTCTTTACTTGGTGTGCGGTAATTTGCAAGAGAATACTGTCAGTGAAGAATGGCAGTAATTGCGTAAACAGTGTCATTGTTACTTAACTATTATTGTTATTATTATTATTATTATTATTATTATTATTATTATTATTATTGAAACTCTTATAAAAGCTATACAGTAACCAATCAATGTTAAGATGACCTGCAAAGTCCCGTATAATATATACATTATTAATTAGTCACCTTAAACTTGGGTGTTTTTTGTTACGTGTTGTACTTCGTGTAATAAAGTAAGTAGACTTACAGTTTTGTTGTTCGGAGAGAACGAAGCAAAAACAGATAACAGAAAATCGCGGGGACAAAAAATTACAGATGTCGCAGTATTGTATGGGAATAAAATAACAAGTATGAAGAAGAGTGACAAAAACTGAAAGTGATTGCAATTAAAGTTTGTTTGACAGTGATCTATTTGTGCTTTCCAAAAATAAAAGACGTTCTGGTGGACTGTTATCAATAAGTATAGCCTTATATAATGTATTTATTACACACTATCCCGACCGAAGCTGGGTAGAGTCAGTGTTAAAACTGAAACTGATTTATTTAGTTAAACGCCTATTTCTATATACATATTCAATGGCGTTGTACAGTAAAACAAAGTAAAACAGTTAATACATATAGATATAAAATGACATATACATGGCAAATAAACGACAAATAAACACAATAAAATAAATGTAAGAAATCAGCCGTGTAAAATGTCCTAAGTATTAAGAGCTTATTAAGATGTAAAACAATTAAAATAATGGCTATCTCAGTAGAAATTCTAGACACATTTTCATATTAAGATCGATATACAGCTTAATCTTAAAACAGTGCGTAAAAATCTCTAAAATAGTAGGTTTTGAGATTTTTCTTGAATGTTTCCATAGAAGAAGACTGTCTTATATACAGAGGCAAATTATTCCAGAGAGTTGGACCAACGGTGCTAAAACTTCTGTCTTTAAATGTTTTCCTTTTGTTAAAGGGAACAGCAAAACAGTAATCCACATTATCGGCAGATCTTAGATTTGGTCTTTTTATGACAGGTTTGTGTAACAGTTCTGTTAAATAAACCGGAGCGTTGCCTATGAAACAGTTATACATTGTACACAGTATTTTAAAGTTGATTCTAGCTTTAATTGGTAACCAATGCAGTTCAAATAAGGAGTTTTTTTGTTTGTTTTTTATATGTTCAGTCGCCGTATAAGGCAGACGTGTTTTTCTATGCTCCTGGATTTTTATTATTTTATGGTGGATTTAAAATGCTGAAAAGCGCAATTTTGTGACATATTGACAATGAGTGTTTTGTGGATTTTTATGTGTACTTATCTAGTTACAACAACACTATTTGAGTTGTTCATGATGGGAGAAAGTTACAGATATTTACAAAATGTACATATTTCGGACATGATGGATATCAATAACCAACCGACCATGACTCAGAAATACAGGTATTGTCGTGACCAGCTATTGAAAATAGGATTAACGGTTTCGAGTGATAGGCAACTTAATGAACTAGACCATAGTGTACACGGTGTTATACATAAGCTGAACAATTCTCAGCACAAAACACACAAAAGGAGCAAACGAGGTGGTAAAGCTAAAATCCTGACTAAGCCTTCTGGTGTAAATCTACATAATTTGAAGTACCCATCAATACAAAACACGCGTGTTCAAATAGGTGAAAAGGTGTCATGTTTAACACTTAACTGTAGGTCTGTTGTTAACAAGGATAATTTGGTTGACCAGTATATGAGGGAACAAAACATTGACTTTGCTTTGTTGACTGAAACATGGTACACTGACGAAAAACAACATCAGTATGAAACATCTGATTTAAATCAACATGGGTACAAAATCAGTGTTGCAAACCGCAAGAACAAAATTGGTGGCGGTATTGCTTTGTCTTATAAAGCTGAAATTAAAATGAGAAAGATCGAACATGGGACCAAACAAAGTTTTGAATTTAGCATATGGAAACTTATTTTCAAAAGCATAACAGTACACGTTGTTGGTATATACAGACCCCCGTCCCTAGCCACATGTGAGCAATTTGTAATTGACTTTTCGAATTTCATAGAAGATATCTTACCTACATACTCCAACTTGTTGATCATGGGAGACTTCAATCTTCACCTTGACAATGGTAGTGCAGCATCTACAAACTTTCAAAATTGCCTACATGCCATGGGCTTAGAGCAACATGTTAACTTTAGTATACACATTGCTGGAAACTGTTTAGACTTGGTTATCACTGAATCGACAAATGGTGTATGTGTTCTTAAATGTGAACAGGGGAACTTTCTCTCCGATCACTGTGCTGTTCATGTAGTCATTAATGTGAAGAAAGAAAACATTACCAGTAAAACTGTACAATTTAGAAACTGGAAAAGCATATCCCATTCTAAATTCTCAGATGATCTGGCTAAAATTTCAGTTAATAGTGAAGACGTCAATATTCTTGTAAACTTGTTTGAATCAGAAATCCAGTCTGTTATTGACAAACATGCACCAATAAAGAAACAAACTAGGATATGCAGAACTAAAAAACCTTGGTTCAGCGAGTCAATTTTGGAATCTAAACGTTTGGTCCGGAAAACAGAGAGAATGTGGAGAAAGTACAAAGAGCCAGAACAGTTCAAGGAATTTAAAGAAGCACGAAATAGGTATTGTAAAGCAATTGATTCTGAAAAAAAACTAGTTATCAGTGATAAAATTCTAAATGCCAAAGGCGATTCAAAAACAGTTGCCAAAGTACAATATACACACATGTCACTTCAATGCTGCGGCAATTAGCTACAACAATTACGTAACAAGTTAAGGTTAAGAAGTGTACAGCGTAGAGAAATCGTAAGTAATAACTGCAGAGCAAGGAAAGTTTAAAGTACGAGACTTGTTTAAGACTTCCGAAGAATTTTCAATAAAAAATTTAATTCCTGGATTTTCATACGCTTTTTCACAATAATTAACAACGTGATTACGAACGACTATAAGGCAAAACGTAAGTAGTTTAAAATATTGAGTGGTGGTGTGAGAGCTGGCATTAGTTATAAATCATAACCAGGTTTAAGCACCCCAGTTGGCCCTTTTGCCGATTGACCGTTCCAAGGCGGTAACTGATGGTTTTTCTTTTTGTGTGTTATGTCTCGTCTCTGTGTTTTTTGTCACATTTACATTTACCTTGTTTGCCTTGGTCTGCAGGTAGATAAAATTTAAATATTTGTGAAAAGTTTGATAGGACCTTTTCTTATTTACCTATTTTATGGTGTTTTGTGAAGCTTAGGAATACAGTACAGTGAAGAAAGTTTTTCTTGCTTTGACTCTTTTGATATTGAAATTATGCAGTATAAGTTTATGTTTGTCAATGACTGTCTGAATGGCTGGTGCTATTGTAGGAACTGGTGGTGGATAACTCAGCACTCAGTAGAATAAAATAGTTGTCAGACAAAAATTATGTTGTTTGAAGCTTTGTCTGCAGGTACAAGTACAGATTTATCGTGAATATTCTGAAAGGACTGTTTTAGGTGTTTTAAGTAATAAAAAGGTTTCTTAGGTCTAAGGATGAGAGCGGTAGAATTTAACGCGATTTTTTACCTTAAATGACTTTGATCTATTATTGAGTGCTACTGTATTCGTATTTTCTCTCTTACACCAGCGATCGGCAAACAGGTTAATTGCATCAGCTATTTCATCGCAAAAAAGGTCAAAATCTATTTCATCTGGCAGGCGATATTTCGGACCCTTAAAGAGTAATTTTCTTAATTGTAAAGTTGAATAGTTACAAGAATTCTGAGAAGAATCATTCAGGTTAAGGTCTACTATAGTTTGGTTGTAATTAAAAAACGACCTCTAATGGGTTTTTTGTACTTATTACAAATCAGTGGGTTTTCTTTGTTTTCGAAGTAACTGGGAATTTCATTGATGATATTTTTGTCCCGAAAGATGCTAGGTAAATCGATAAAATCAATCCCTTTATTAATGCATTTGCTTTTCATGAAATGTCGTTTGTGTTGGGACTGTTTATCAATATGAAGTCTTTAAGCATGGGTAGTATACTTTTGAATGACGGAAGCCACTTCATATAAAGGATGAGTATGTAAATAAATTTTATCTGCTTCATTATCCAAATAACTAGAGATTTCAAAGGTAGATTTGTTACTGTACAAAGTAAGGCGTGAATGCCAGATCGATTATAAAGTGTGTTCAGAACTTGAATAGAAACTTTTTTCCTAAATCTGTGTTAAAGATTATGATTTTTTTCTAATTCCATGTGATCGGCGTTTGCGTAAAGATAGAATACTAAAGGTGTCAATGTTCGGATTTTTTTGAAATATTGCCCATCTGATGAATATTGTCATTCCGAGTGGAAATGGAGTCTAAGGTTTTTAATCCAATCAAGTTAGGCACTGTATCTGGCCTGTAATTTATATCCTTTAGAAACTTCATCATCGAAAACAATTTTTTGCAAAGGTTGTATGTTCATATATTTTAAAAAATGTCCGGTAGTTAGGAAATGAATATAAAGGTACTTCTTTAAACGACGAGCATTACGGATTTTATATAAATGTTCTCGAAATCTCATTTTAAGCGACCGTCCCGTTTGTCCAACGTACTGCAGTTTACAGTTAGGATGGTTTCATTTTATTACATATGTTGTTCCTTTGTCAAACATCACACGGTAGGGAAATGTTAATTGTACGGCCATTTACAGTAGACTTGACAGTGGAGTGACAGTTAAGGAATCTACATGTACTACATCTTTTATAATTACACTTGTGGATATTATAGTACACATTATATCCACTCTGCTTTTGTGCCGGAAATTCTTTTCATTATTACAAGAAACGTTACTTAAAATACATGACTGCCGTAAAAATTAATTACTCGAATAAGAAATATAAACCCGGAAGACGGGCGTAATTTTATTGGTGAAATATTGACAGTGACTTTCTAGAAAATATATCAGCACCATTAGACACATGCACAGTAGACACATTATGCAATTTTAAGGGTAAATTAATAATGTTTGGTTGTAGTAGTCTGTTCATGGTTATTTTATTTCAAGTAAAATAAACCTAAGTCCAAGGTATGTCAAAAGAAAATATACGTTACAATTCTGAAAGGATGAATCAGATGACAATATAGATGACATGCACGGGGACATTTTTACGACCACCATACTGCACAAGTAACACTGTTGTGATTATGAATAGGTTAATAAGAAAAGGTCCTCTCAAAATTTCCACAGATATTTAAATTTAATCTACTTCTATCATTTAGCCATCACGAGAATACATTTCTCTTGCTCTCTTTTCGTTAACGTGTTAAAAATGTAAGACCTTTTCATGTTTTTATATTCATGATCCCAACAGTATTACCAGTGTAGTGTGGCGGTCGTAAAAGTATCCACTGCAGGTAATCTATGTTGTCTTTTAATTCATTCTATCAGATGTATTATGTGTACGTTTCCTTGAGGTACATTTGACTTTTGTTGTACTTAGTACCATCATAACACGATTTGTACAATAATTTATACATCTCCCTTGCTGCTTTTTTCCTACGATTGAAATAAATGATATCTTAGGAAATCTTGTATTTCTTGTATCTTTGTTTTAAGCTGACCTGTTTACTGTTCGATGTTTGTCTTTGAGACAACAGTGTCTTTGCTGCACACCTTCTGTGGATACGTTTTCACACCTCTGTGAAAAATGCTTCTAAAAAAAACATGTAGTGCTTTAATGTTGTTACAAGATGAAACATAAAATCGTTCGTTTGCTTTCAGCTACCGAAAGCTGGGCTAACATTTCCATTGTGTGTTCTACATCAGAGAAAATCGGTAAGAAACAACTACATATACTCAATTTTTCTACTTGTAATTCACTTAGAAGTTTCAACATGGTTTCAGTATTGTTTTGAAAATTGACTATGTCTATCAATAAACAAATTAAATTTACCTGTGATAAAAATATATATTAATACTATTGATAACGTTTTAAAGCAAGATTAGTAAATAGAAACAACATGTAAGACAAATGTGGTTGCCGCAATTATTGCAAACTTAATTGTATTAGACATACTTAACCAAGAAGAATAATTTAAAACAACCTACCAAAACAACACGCTTAACATAAATTCGGCAAATGCCTTCATGTTTCCAATCTAATCTGTCTTAGCTTTCTTTTATAAACATTGTCATAAAGTAGATAAATTGCAATTGAAAATTGTTTGTCCAAGATTCATAACCGTGGTTTTCACCACCGTGGACGGTACCGTTGCATTTTTGTGCGAATGGTTTCTGTGGTCGCGTTTTCTAATTGACTTTTGTGTAAGTCCGACTTCGCTCCGAGATCTAAAATAAAACAGCTAGAGAAAGTTTTCCTTTCTGTGTTTGATTTATTATCGTAAACACTTTAAAGTCCACATCAAAAGTGATATGAAACTAAACACATAATTGCAATGAGTAAAACACAACGATAATATAAACCATAATTCAGTTTTTAGACGCATTTAAATAATTTATGAATTAATATATCATTCTATGTTTGGAATAACATCCCAAAACTGTTGAATGCCATAAAGACTTTTAATAATAAAATAACAAAACAATACATTTATTCCACTAAGCCTATACAAACAAGACATGTGCCAAACAGTTTTGAACTTAATTTGCTTATGAAGACCCTAATGCTTAATATAAATAACTTCATGCTATTATATAAAGTATTTTTTAAACGGCAAGACAAACATTACTTATTGAGATCATTGAAACTGGGAGTGCATGTTTCATTGTGTTTGTAGACTGTAGCACTCCAGACTCCGGATCATATTCCACTGTGACCTCGTTGTCGGGACTGAAACATGGATCTGTAGCTGAATACACGTGCTTCAATAATTACAAAAGCCTTAATGGAAACGAGCAAAGATATTGCGTCAAAAACGGCATATGGAACGGAACAGCACTCAACTGTATATATGGTAGGTGCATGTAGAATCGTGCCATTTTCATCATATATTCTTTGATAAACTGTCTGCCTACATTATATTTTGTTTACCACTTCATGTTTTGGCACTTAGGAACAATATTAATTGGGGGAAATGAGAGCCAGGTATTGGCATATATAATGACATATCTTTTCAGAATGCGGTGCCCCCGAACCTCCAGCAGACGGAAACGTTCGCTTCGACAAAACCGTCACAGGAGGACAAGCCAACTACTCATGCGCAGATAATTACACATTGTTTGGAAATGAGACGAGAGTTTGTAGAGATGGTCAAGGATGGAATGGATCTGCACCTTCCTGCTTGAAAGGTAGCTTTGACAAAATCCTATCTCCTCATAGTTGCCGTTGTCACCTAAGTATGAATTGATAAAAATCTGTTCATAGTTACTGTTTTATATGATTTGTGGGCTGTATCTACATGATAAGTAAACAGAGATAATGTTTATCACCTATAATAATGAAGCTGAATGTTTTTCTATTTTGGAGATATATCTTGTTTGTAAATATTTTGTTGTACAACTGGCCATTTAACGATATAAACATTTCATAATGTCAGCACATAAAAGAACGCATAACTTTAACATATCAATCGCAACGCTAAATTTTTTCTACTTCATTTAAATATAGTGAAAAATCTCATAAAACATTATGATCTCTCACCCTGGACTACCCCACATGTATTTACATAACTATTCGTGACCTTTGATATCAGATGTATGATTTGATGGTAGGCAAATGTGGTCTCTTGCTGCTAAAGAAGAATGATTCTATAGGTGCAAAAGCTTCTAAAAGAGTAATCCCAGTTACTTTTCCAAACCCAATTAAAAATACAGGCTCGCCGTTACGTGAAGCGGAATAACGTCAGTGACGTCTCACGGCGGAACTGTACATTCGCCCTACCGGACTTTTCCCGATAGCACCTACATGCGTAGTCGTGGTTATAAAACCCGCTTCAACATTGGTATTATGCATAAGAAGGTGTTAAAATGAGCTACTTTTCCTTTTATGGATCCTTTAAATATTAAGCATGTACATATGCAGTTAAACCGTTTTGTTTAATTTCCAATAACAGTTCTATTGTTGGTAAAATTTATTGCCAAATTAACAGTATTTCAGGCTATGGTGTGAATTTGGGGCATATATAGTGTAGCCTTTACTCTATATAGCATAACGTAGCACCTGATATGATACCACTCACATTCATATTATATTGACAATGTGCTGACTAGTCGTGGAACTACCCCACATTGCTAAGGTTACAATTCATGTATTCTTGTGAAGCCTTTTTATTTTTGAATTCAAAATTATGCACTATTACATGCACACAAAAAATGTTTAAAAATAATGTTGTTGATTTTATATAATCAGGGTTATTGTAAGTACTTGAGAATGTGTTTAAAAAGTAGAATGAAAACAACAATGAATTATAATAGTAAATTGTAGAATGAAACAATTCGTATGCATTTTCTATCAGATGAAAAAAAATGTTCAACTGACCTACCAACGGTGGTTATACTCGTATTTTATGTTCTCTGTCTTTGGTATACGTCGATGTGGTAGCCTGGAACGAAATCCCAGCTATTTGTCATATAGATAAGATTTTGAGTAACCGTCCGTATGAAATTATAACTATGTTTAAACTTGCCCTAGGACAAGAACTGCCTTTCATTTAACATTGCATTTAATCCTCAGGTAATATAACAGCTATAAATAAAACAACAAAATCAGTTATTTTTAAGCCTCATTTTTCTTAATTAGGGTGTTCAATAATACACGTCGAGCGAAGTCGCTGATATGAATGTTGTATTTATTGTGGAAAGTGGTAACTTGCTTTTTAACTGTACGCAGGTACTTACAGAATTCTATTCAATATATGCACATGAATCACACACGGATTTCTTATTGCTGTTTAATCGAATTGTTCATGCATTGTGTATGAATCAGTTACATGTAAAAATAAAGTACACGAACAATATAGCAAGGCCCCTTAAGTATTGTAACATATGTTAAACTATGGAACGACACAAAACAAAGAACACATATCTCAGTCGAATGTAAAGGCTACAAGTTTAACTCTTTTTAGACTGTGCTTCTCTGAGTGTTCTGGAGAACGGTAACGTAGCCTTGGTTGGTTCTGGTTCTGCCGGGACGGTAGCAGTGTTTACCTGTAATAAGGGTTATTCCCTTATTGGCCCAACGCTACTGACATGTCTGCAGGGCACGGTATGGTCAGATGATCAACCCGAGTGTAAAATAACAGGTAAAGATTTAAGCTTTCTGACTAATTTTCATATCGATATTATTTCCGAGTACCTCAGTACTCAAGAAATAAAATTATTCCATGTTATGCAATTTATTTAATGACAAAACCCTAAACTAAAATATACAACAGTTTTTCACTGACTGTCTATACATTGCAAACAAAAACGCACGTTTCATGTGGGCATCCTATATTGCCGACTGTCGTATTTAAAGTTAACCCTGTCTAAGCAGGATATCATATATATTGCTTAAACCTTTGCAAATGTTAAAGAAAGCACACCTTCACTTAAATTTGCTAAGACGTTGAAATAAGAATTGCTGGTTCAACAGTTTTTCTATATTTTCAGACACATCATCCACTTCAGCGGACATCACTATTGCCCTTTCTGTAACTATACCTATTATACTATTTCTTCTGACTGTGCTCGCTGTGCTTATTCTATATTACCGAGGTGCATTTAACAAAGGCAAAAGTACAACAGATAAGCGAGGAACCCCGCCCTGTGGTATTGGCAAGCTTAATATCCATCTTGCCGAAATAAATCTGTCCAATATTAACTCCAGCCGAGCATATCAAAATGTCGAGGAACAAAATAATGGGGCTATTTGTAATGCTGGAGACGAAATCGCCAGTCTTCACTACTACGAACATCTAGCGGAAGAATGTGCTGACCAACCATATGAGGAACTTAGAAATGAAGACAAAAAAAGTCAGACGGTGGCACCTTTGTAATTCTTTTGCATATTTATGTTTTATTTAATTTAAGCAGAGTTGTACAAATTATTAATAAATTGTTAAAACAAGATATAGTAATAATGAGACGGCTAACAGACTAATAATAACACGTTGTAGTATTCTTTGTGTGTATTTTAACATTCTGTTCATTTACCACTGTTGTACATTTACTTTTCTGATACAATTGTAGTCAGACTTGCACAATAAACAATTGATAATGCTATGAGTATTAAATAAACACTAAATACCTCTCCAAGTTACCTTACCACGATGTGACTTAATTATACAAAAGTATAGAATTTACACATTTGGATGTACTATGAAAATCAGATCTGAACATTTTCATAAACATTTCAGCTTTATGTGTATTTGCATCCACCATTCGTGACTATGACTACCAACTGACCACCAATTTCGAGATGGTAAATTTTATAGTTTATGATATAGGAAAGGCATTGAGAAGTGTTTGAGAATCTCTCTATCTTATGCCAACTGATATTGTGATCTAAATATGTATAACCAAAGGAATCTATACAAAACCAAGGCACATTATAAGCTTTGCCGAATATAATGATTTGATTATTCATAAATCCTAGAAATGTTTAAGGAGAAATGCATCAAATGAAACATGAACTAACGTTTAACATAAAAAACACGAATACATGTTCGATAATCCTCTACCAGATATTTGCTTACACAATACGAGTATTTATCAATTATTCAGTTGGTGGTGGGACGCCGAAAGTAAGACTTAGAAACATACAATATATGTTATTTAAGAAAGAAAATATGACAAAGTCTTTGACTATTGAACGATTTATTAAAATTTGGAAACGCATATTTTGAATGTATTCACATACTAGTTAAGATTAAAAGTTACAACAAAACTGTAATGAGACATTATATTAAATAAAGCAAACTCAACAGTTACCGCCATGGAACGATCAGTCGGCAGAAAGGTAGACTGGGGTCCTGAAACTGGTTCCACCAAGCTCTTACCTAGCACTTTATTAGGGGTTTCTCAAACCCAAGCTGTATAAAAAAAAACATATCTTTTTTTTAAATGCCCATGTGATGACGAATTCTTAGAGGAAAGGTATGACATCATTAAAAAGAAAGCAGTGACGTAACTAAATAATGTCCACGTAGTATTTGAGTAAAGGGCTAAGTATTTTTCTGTAACAACAACTACTCGTACACACAAATCTTGATTTAAAAAAAAACTTGGATATTTAATCAAGGACAGAATGCCGATGAATGAAGTGTATGTGCTAAAATGCATTAAGAACAAAAAAAAAATACATATGTTCATCAAACAAGTTTCAGCGACTGTATGGTTTTTACTTGTATGCTATACACTTGGGGTCAAATCTATGCTTAACCAAGTATAAGAATAATAATAATAGTAATAATAATAATAATAACAATATTTGGAAAGAATTAGAATGTGATCAATATCATATATTACCTAAATATATCTTCTCAAATCTTTTCTTGCATTTTTTCTTTTTCAATATATTCCTCTCTCCCTCTCAATAGATTTGTCATGTGATAATTATAGCACGCATCGATATATATATATTGTGGTTTTACTTTGTTTTTGGGCGGTGTCGTTGTAGGTTTCATTATATTGTGCAATTCAGATAGGCATCAAATGCAGTTTTATAAACGAACAACGCGTAGAGATATTACTCACTGATTATAGGAAAGGGTCCAAATGGCCTATCTAAAGCTACCGCCCGCATGGCGCATTCGGGACGTTTAGATTCAGATCACAGGCGTGTATGGGGTAGAAGTTTATTTCAAACTCTTTTTTGTCGGATCTGGCAGCATGTTTGAGCGCTTATTTTAGCACTTAAGTGAAAATGCAATGTCATTTTGAAAGTATTAAATGTTTAATACAATGGTTTCTATTATCGGATATTTCTGACTGATGTTACTTTTGTCCCAATGTATAATCTAAACTTTAGAAGAGGTGTTTATTTGCAGCTGAATACCTGCTTGCTTTCCAATTTCCAATGCATTGTAGAATTGCCCAAACAGCGCTTCTGAGCGCTTAGATTTATTTACAACAACTTCCGTCTTCCTTATCCTGTAGATTTCAATTTGTTTCTTTTCTGTAATTTTGCTTATAGTACACTTGTTTATTTCAATCTGAATTCTTTCAGGCGATGTTTAACCCCGGTCCTGACCTTACTAGCATTAAAACAGGCGTCTTAAGTATATTACCTCTGGACACTAGAAGCATTCACCGCAAACTAAGATACATCTTTAAGCTTCGACATTTTATATTTCATAGAGACATCCCCAGATAGCCAAGTACCTGACTCGCTTTTACATTCGGAAATTGACAATGTACGGAAAGCCTACTCAGACTGGTAGGGAGGCGAGGACCAGTTAATTGAGTAATTGTTCCAAGCCATATTTACTTTAAACGCTGGATAATGTTAGAGTTCGACTATGTGCAGTCAGTATGGATTGAAGTTTGTCTTAAATCGACATGCTTTCTCCTGAGTGTAACTTATAAGTCTCCATATACACGTGTTTTGAACGATGTTTACATAAATATTGAAGGAGTGCTAGATACAAATTCCAACGTAAATTACTTTAAGCGACTTGAATACAAACCTTCTTGAACAAAGAAACAGTAATGAATAAATAATGTTCTGATAAATAATTAAATAAATGTAACAAATGAACTCACGTGATTCACCACTCACACTGCAAGATTAACAGATCCCATTTAAATATCATCGACTTGACTTGAAAACTAATTAAGTCCGGCTATTTCAAAAAGTAGTATTAGTGATAAAGAGCTACGTTTATATTTGTTAAGTTACACTTTAGCTAGAAAAGTTTGGTTATACAAAACGGCAGACTACACTAGAACAAACTAAACGAAATAATATTTCCATATAGCTGGGTTGGTTAACCAAAAATCAGTCGACGAAGCGCGCACCCAATTCACACACAATACTTCAATTTATGTCTGAATGTATACCTTTTAAAAGTTTCACACTCAAGTATAATATTTGTTGAAGCTGTAATAACACAAGGGTCAATGCTCAGCCCTCTACTGTTCTTTATCTATCGAAATGATATTACCGAACATTTATCGAGCGATGTTAGGTTGTTTGCTTATCATATATCTATACCTTCAACATCTTCATATATCAAAGAAGTACAAGACATTTTAAATTAATGCTTGCAGAATATTATGAAATGGTCTCAGTAATAGCTTGTTTCGTTAACTACCCTAAAACAGAATTTCGATAAAGATGACCACCAAACTGTTATTTGTAGCGTCACAACTCTTTCAGTATCCATAGTTCCCAAACACATAGGAGTATCATTTAGTAATGACTGTAAGTGAACAATATCATCATCTTAAATAGAAGGTATTTTAAGAAGTAAGCAGGAAAAACTCAATAAACATCGCATTTCTTTCCTAAAAACAACATTATAATATGCTTCTGTAGTTTGGGACATTTGCACTTATTATGAAAAGAATATATTAGAACTTAAAATAAAGTCGAGGCGGATAGAGTAGTAACCGGCACAACTCGTTCAGTTATCTTACACAATTTATACACCGAATTAGGCTGGTTAATTTTAAAAGATATATCAAAAGCTTATGCTAACCTTAAAAACAAAAACAACAAAATGGTACCTGACTTCCTTCAACATCAATAACATAAATCAACTGCTGCATTTAAATGTATTCTTTTGCAGACATGATTCATAATAAGCGAAGCTATTCACCACAGATTATGTAACTACTGTAGCAACCATAAAACGATTTATTTATTAACCGCATTTAAGATTATAATCAGTGTATATACTGTGAAATTCCTTTTCACCTTTTCCCTATTTCCTCTTACTATCTGCAACTGACTCCTTTATCCTCTTCATTCGCTATCATCTTCTTAAAGTTTAACCCCTCTTCAACAAAATGTATCATATTAGTACTCATAAACCAATATCCTACACTAAAAACCGACCGCAATAGCTCAGATGGTAGAGCTTCGGCTTGCGGATCGGGAAGTCGTGGGTTCAAACCCTGGCTGGGTCAAACCAAAGACTTTAAAGTTGGTAGTAGTGGCTTTCCTCCTAACGATCGGGGCGAAGGGGACAGCATTACGCCTGACTTGTCGGTGTCAGTAAAATGGACCGACCGGGTTCAATCCCTGGGCTATAATGATAGAAATGTCGACGCACAGTATCGGCAAAAATGCCGGCAAATCCCATTCCGAAACTAAAAACATCATCATCAAAAAAGTCACTGTCAATTACGCAATGTTTTCTTTTGTAGTTGCCATCCTGCTATGTAAACCGTTGTTATTGTACCCCACGGGGGAAGAGTTGTAAGTTTAAGAATTTGTTACTCAAACCGTTTGTCTATTCTCTTTTGTTTGATAGTAACTATATATGGATTGTAAAGAACATTTTTGGCAAAGAAATATGTTTAAACTAATAATATCAGATGTGCAATCTCAAAATATATACACATAAAATCAACCAACAACATTTCAATAAAATTACGAAATATCATTTTAGCGGGAATTGGATCAGTTGCTTTTTACACTGTTATGGGTGTCAATGCATTGCATCTTCAAGCAATCTTAATAATAAACACAAAACCATTTTAAATGAAACTCAATTCTAATTTTTTATTGCTAAAATGAAAGATAGATAGGTTGATTTATCTAGGCTAAGGAAACATGCAATGGTTAACATACAAATCATTTACACAGCATAGGAGTTAACATTGCTATTTAATTCTATCAGTTATTAACAATTAATATCACAGATAATCAATTTTATATTAAATGTAAATGCAATGCATGGAATGGAAGTGCAAAAATGGAGAATACAATACGATTAGCTAGAGTATATAAGGACATACCTAAACCGACTTGAGTACTAAGTTAAAACATACCATTCTTGATAAAAGGAATACACCTTTTTCACAAACGTTTTTTTTTTAAATGTTATTCTTGTTTCAAAGTTTAGAAGATACAAACAGAAAGATGTGGAGCCTGCACTTTATAACTTAGGAAGAATATATCTACCTTTTACAGTTCAACGTGGTGCTGTAACTTTGAAAAAAAAGCTTTGAGCAACAAACAAGTCGTGCATGCAACTAGGGGAAAAATTGTGTGTTCTGGAATCCAGGTTAAATATAATTATCTTATTGTGAGTGGTTTTTAACTTATCTTTAACACTCTGATTAGCCATTGCACCCTACCGAACGGTATTATCAATTAACAATTGACTAAAAATTAAATATTCAGACAAAATTTATTTACCTTTAGAAACAGACTTATGTGACACTAAAACAGGTGAGCCATCATCATAAAGGAACAATTTGTTTGCAACCACTGCTGACATATCATTAACATATAGTAAGAATAGACTTGGAACCAGGAACAGAGCCTTATGGGGAATTGAGATAAGAGTGTAACGTTCTGAAAAGGCTGTCCTTATTTATATGATGTGCTGACTAGCCATTAGCTGGCCACAATAAATGTACAATAAAGATTTGGACAATTTAAAAGTTTATTAACATGTTGCTCGAACTCGAGTTTCGTCAAATTAAAGTTTAAGACTAATATTCTAAATTGACGCTGGCATTACAAAAAAAACAACACAATAATAATGTATAAAATAAATATACATAAATAAAAGGCCAGACCTTTCCTTTTTATTTCCTGCTGTTTACTAGCCGCTATAAATAGTATTTCAACGAACTCTGTTGATGTGCCACTTTAGGCGTTCGTTCGGTTTTTAATCCTAGCTTTGATGCATGTGTCAGAACAAACTAAAGTCGATTAATCTGAAACTACCTATATATTCTGTCACTCGTTTATACATGTTTTATAATATACACACATATATTCATTAATTAAAACGGCACGTTTCTTACATACCGTGTTTATAGCGTTAAATCTTCGTCAGAAGCAAACCGATATTTCCGTGAATGATTCGTCTTGCACGAAGTTTTATCTTGTTTGTCGATTCTTTATCTTTATATTTATATTTTAGGCTGGTAAACTCTAGTAAAAGAACAACTTCTGTATCAGACAACAAGGAGGAAAGCAATATAGCGGATGGTCTAGGTCCATGGTTGGACACTATTGACCGCCTCCGGTTTTAACCGGTGGTTTTACCGTTAAAAACTGTCCCGGTCAATACCCCAAGTGGCCAGTTCCGGTCAATACTGGTCAGTTGAATATTATCAAGGAATTTTGATTGGGAAATCATATTGTTAATTTGACCAAAGGTTAAATGTATTATTATTATTATTATTATTATTATTATTATTATTATTATTATTATTAAAACATGGTAAATAGACTGATGATATATAAATTAAAAACAATATATAACATAAACAGGTATGTAATTGTTGATACAAAACATTTGCTTAGATAATGTCAGGGCAGTAAAGAAGTGACAAGTGGTTAAATCCGTCCAATGTTCCTTACGCGATCATTTGCGCTCAATACATCTATTTCAATGTGAATTCACTGCAGTTACGAAAATACCTTTTTAAATTCATTTATATTGTTAAGATATTTTAACTTCTCTTAAAATCTTTAAATAACGTATTTGTAGTTTGTTTATTGGGTTTATCGTCCCACCAACAGTATTTCAGTTATCTGGAGACCGTATTCGCTTGACACCGGGCCAACCTTATATTTGTTTGAGCGTTAGCAAGGAAGCGATACCTCTACCATTTTAACGACTTTGGTATGTCGCGACCCGGGATCGAACCTGGGGTCTCCCGTACCTGGAGCCGACGCTTTACTGAATTTACTGAACCAGGTCCAGTCATGCTTATGTCAATTGACCACTATTGACCACTAATGATCAATATTGACCGGTATTGACCGATTTTAACCAGTATTGACTATCGGCCCGGTTAATATTCTAAAAGTCGCCCTTTATCCCAACCATGTCTAGTTACCATCAGAGTGACGATTTGTTACTCTCAAGTATTTATGTTATGTATCGACAATGAAAGAAGAGTATTTAGTAGTCAGTATAATTATCTTCTTCAAAGCGCATGCTATCTGCGTCGCCTTGGATGTCTTACATCCTTGCCAATTTTGTTAACAGTTATTGCACACTAGGTAACTGCATGTTTTCATCGCCGTCTCGGCAAGACATCGAAATGGCAACTTACATATGTCGTATGCGATGACATCATATTCACTTAGTAAAGACGTTATGTTTAATAGGCATAATGCCACATTACAGAATGTAGTTATTATTTTTATTTTCGACAAATGTAATAGAGTAAAAAGAACAGAGAAAGAAAACAACCAAAGTAGCTGTGAAAATCAAAACTGAATCTAAACGAACGCAAAGCTGGCCCCCTGAAAATTATTCTATGATCAAACCCAAACTAAGGAATTTGTCACAACAAATGTGTAAGCGGATCCGCTTTGATTTGGGGGTAAAGTTTGTAAGAACTAATTTCTTTCTTTAGTTGTTTTAATGGTGGTTTAAAGATCCACATGTGCAATCTATACACAAAATAATAAATGCCAATATAATTCAAATAACATATTATAAAGTGCATATAGAAACTAAGCAATAGCTAAGCAAAATACTTGGTAACAATTGGTTACAGTTCCTTACACAATTATATCAATTAATTTCATTTACATATTAATACTCGTAAATTGTTAATAAAACAAATAAAATCTGAAAATGTTAAATTTATGAAAATATTATTATAACATAAAAAATACTGATCAGCTTTAGGGAAAGAAAATGCAGATTTATTGACTAAGCCATAGCTTCAGCTATCCATAAATATTCCAACTGATTTATTAGATTATTAGTTAGTACTTTACATGTCAATTTAATCAAGTAAAGGGTCACAACCTTAAGGGAAGTCAAAGGTATGTAACTGAATTAGTTGAGACGGTGTTATCTTTCTAATATTTCATTAACTAATTATCTATACAATAACTTAATTCTATTACATTTTCCATAAATATATTTTATAATTTTACCATATCTTAATCCTATGAAAAAAAAACACATTTTAATGCATTTATATAAAACATGATGTAATAGTTGTCTGTAAAGTAAATTGTTAAAAAAAAAGGACGAAATTAATTTTCGTGTATTGTGTCCGAAACCAAAAGATGTTTTATATGTAGAAAAATAAAATGCCAACATTATTACAATTATCTATAAAAATAAGTGTACAAGTCTAACATTACATAAATCATACTGTTTAGGAATAGGTAAATAAGAAAAGCTCGTATCAAAATTTTCACAGATATTGAAATTCTATCTACCAGTAGACAAAGGCAAACAATGCAAATGTGAAAAAACACAGAGACGAGACATAACACACATAAAGAAAAACCATCAGTTACCGCCTTGGAACGGTCAATCGGCAAAAGGGTCGACTAGGATGCTTAAACCTGGTTTGTGGAGCGCTCCAACCTCACACTTCCTGAAGGTTTTTCTAGCAAACAAACAGTGTAAATAACAATATCCCGTCACAGTGAAACAAGTAACAGTAAGCACCTGCATCGGGAATTAAAACAGATGCAATGAACTTATATACATACATAATAACTAGTAATAAAATTAACTAGCAACATATGTTCAGTATGTACAGTAGATAAAAGCCTCGGCAACTTAAAAAAATCCAAACGAGAGATTAGTTTGAAATAAAACAGCCCAAGCGCCGATTTATTATAAGAACAAATAAAACAGCCCAAGCGCTGATATATAATAAGATCAATTTAAATATGGCATATAATGCCATGACATCATATGCCAAAAGTGAAATGTAAAAAATACGAAAGAAAACATCGAATTTTAGAAAACAACCTACCAACAAAACAAATGTAGTATTGTTAACAGCTTATAAGTTAAAAAAAGTTTATAAAAAGCCGAGGATTTATCCGCAGTTGGCATATCATATATAAGAAAGGTACTAAAAATCCAGATGTTATACCTACTGTGCAATCTCACGTAAAGGGTATGGAGACTGCTTAAGTTGTCTCAACTATATAGGGCACGACTGGAGAGATAAAGAGACAAGAACCGTCCAATTATGGCTTTAAGTCACTGTTGTCATATAGTCTCAACGAACTTTCCGGTCATCGTGTAATTTAAAAGCAATGCAAGCCCTTGACTGTAAAGGGGTCAATTGCAAGCAATGCAGTACAACAAAGGATTCCCGGGTTGTAACCGTCTGCAATACATTTTCTGATAAGTTTTGTAAAGTGGTCAGAAAAGTTATTGAGACCCTGAGGTCAATTTTAAGTTGTTTGTTGTCTCAATTTAATTTACTGTGCAAATTAATGTAAATGTAGTCAATTTATCATTATTTCCTTATAAAATAGTTCATATACCTTTTTATTATTAAAATACAACTGTGATATTTATTTTGCCTTTTTATGCTACGCAATACTATATCATAAGTGCCAGAATGAAAATAGGGGTCATTGTTACCATGTTTGTTTCATCCTTGTCATATAATCTTGATTGACATGACTGTCATTCATTATTTGTTTATTGTTGTAGGGTATGATTTTTAGTTGCCATGTCATTGTGCATTTTATGATGAAATAAATTTTACATCAGCATATTATTAATGGTTTGTAAACGATTTGTTCACTGGGTTATAGTTAAACACAAATAAATTATGTATTATCCAATTGTAGTACAGTGCTCCCTCTCTTAAGCAACATCAAGCGGAAGGAGAGAATTTGGTTGCTTAAGAGAGGTAGTTGCTCTAGAGAGGTAACCCTTAGACATGTGTATATACATGTACTTACGTATTTTAGTACCAGTAGAATTAAATGCTTCTAATCCATTTAATGTTATTTTCTTTTGTAATTTGCTAAGAAAGATTCATTTGACATTGAGAAATAAATTCAATTGTGAATATGAATTTAGCATATGATCTCTAAATGATCCATCTATAGACCATACCTCAGTATTTGTCATTTAAAGTCAGCATTTTTACATTTTTACTCAAGCAGCTAAGTACATTTTATTACCTGAACCTGTGTTCTACCACATTACACTGATCAGCAATAGCCTGAACTGATTTCCCCGAGTCTAGTTGCTTAACAACAGTTACACGTTGTTTAATAGACAGAAATATATTTTTTTTCTTTTTAGTGCTCATTTTAACTGAACAGACAACAGTAAGCTAATACAGCGTAATGAAGACAGTTTTTGAGAGACTGTTACGTAGATAAACTACAATGGGTATTTAAAAAAAAATTCGCCATTGCTGATTTTCACACTGATGACCAATTTATGCCAGTAATCAATTGCTCCTGAATTACCCCACCATCTAGGCCACTAATAAACGGATGATTGGTACAATTAAAAGACCGCTTAATTACTCACAAAGAGCTTGATTGGGTTTATTTGCCTTAATTGGCTAACGTGTGGTAGGCCGCAAACGTTTGTTTTTATAGTTGTTCTAGTATTAGGGCATTTATCAAAATAACACAAGAGAAAACTGTGAAAACAATGTTCGATTGATCCAAGTGGTTCCCGTCTCTTTACAAAAAGACATATACGCAGGGACATAAACGCGGGATCCAGTCACGTTTGTTTGATAATTTCCGATATCACTCGGCATCACGGAAAAAGCCGATGGCTAACGACGACTGGCGAAACAAATCATCGGCCGCTCAAGGGAGGGAATTTAAAGAATACGGAAGTAAAAATGTGTGACGGTAGCCGTTGAAGAGAGTTGTCGTTCTTTAGAGGGAAAAATACGTTAAAAACAACAGGGGGGAAATAGAAGTGACGTCTCAGAGAGGTATTCGTCTAAGAGAGGTGACGTTTGTAGAGGGAGCACTGTATATGCTATCTTTCTTTGCCAGTATGACACATATATCTTTTGAGATAAAAATAGTTCCATTTATTTGTCATAGCTGAATGTTGTTGGATTTGTTTTTTAATTTAAACCTGTATAACTATATTTGTATTTCCAATTAGAACAACGACATGTGTCCATTGTACCTTTGTCTGACACTGCTGCCGATATCTCTTCTAGACAGGTTACTGTTAAAATTGATATTAAACTGCATGCCTCTTCTCATATTTGCATCTCTAATTAAAGTGAATAGATGCCTAGCTTTTCTAATAACATACATACTGCTCCCCATCCGAATGCAAATGTGGAAACAGTATGTACCTTTTCGCCATACTGCTCCCCATCCGAATGCAAATGTGGAAACAGTATGTACCTTTTCGCCTAAGTGTAATAATAAAATTGCATGGTCTATAGTCGTACATTTAACGTTTGTTTTGTTGGTGACTGACAAAACAACTGCATTTTCTTCACTCTAATTATAAACAGTAGGCTATCTCTGGGGCAAACTGGACGGCCGTTTAAAACATAAAACTCCTTAAAATCCGTAACGAATTACGTCTTTGTAATCATTTTCGTATTTCTATAATTCTTTTTTTTAATAATTTGTCATACAACACTCCAAAAGGAAAGTTTTGATGATATTGTTTTAATAGGCAAAAAATTACAAGTCAGACATACAAGTGAACTTTACAAGATTAAAAGAACTTCAACCTCAATTTCTTCTAGGCTTTGATGCCATTATTCAATTTAAAAAATGACATAGGCAACTTTTTTATGTCTTTATGTAAACTCAAACGTCGTATTTATGGAAGGAGAAAAGTCTTAATGTTCAAGATTTATTTGGGAAGACCGTACTTTTGCTGTATATAATCACAATTTATTTTCAATCTGGCATTAGTCGTTTTTTGACCAAATGTAGCACACTGCAATTATTGTCAAATTAATTAAAAGTAAAACCTTGCCAACGGTTTAGTAAATATTCTACTAGGTTTAATTAATTTGTTGGCTGATGTGTGCAGCACAGTTTGATTTAAACCACATTGAACTGTGCAAGGATTACCTGTTGCGAACATGTCTTGGAAAAGGGAAGTTTGATAGGATGTATCAATACGAATCGAGTGCTGACACACAACACATATAGACGTTGTGATAATATTTATGTAGACCGATTTTTACTTTGTTGTCGAAGTAATATTGTAACTTAATGTTTTGCTTTCACTGAATTGTCAGTGTGGAATTTAACAGCTGTGACACGTATTTATTCTCAGCCAATGTACATGTAAAGGAAATATAATACTAGTCTTAATCCAAAGCCTGCGACAGGTTTGAAATCTAAAAGCTGAACTAACTTGTTCGTGCGCTGTGCTAACAACTACATGGACCGATTATTAGCCATATTGCCAAATAATCAGAAGTAAATAGGAAAGTTTCTAATTTGATATGCCTTACAATGCAGGTAATACATAAATTGGAAATCCCTCTCCCTAACCCCCACACACAAATGGGAGATATCTGCCGTTCCCAAATGCACCATTGAAGAGATTTAATCGTTGAACTTGGTAGAGTACATAATCAACAATAATTTCAAACATGCATGACTCAATGAGTATTTGGTTTGACGATCTATACAAATTTATCATGGCCTTGACATAATCTAATGCTAATCATATATAAAGCACATTAAAATGAGTCCTATTTATTCCCTAGAGATGCCATATATACTTTCAAATACCAAATGCATATATACAGAGGGCATAAAATGGACAACTTGTACATTACTTTGATGGAATCAAGCCATCTCGTGGGAATAAAACTCGAAGAAGTTGTACAAGTTGTAGAAGAGTTGTATGATCATGTTCGAGTAATAGAATTTTGACATCAAAATTACGCATAGACAATAATCATGTGAAAAGAATTGATTAAAAACGTTCATTGAAGGATGCAACGACTTGACCCCAAAGTTGCAAAAGTTGTTCTTTTTTTAAAATTTATTAGGCCCCCAATTTTCATTTAAAAAATCTTCATTCAGGTTAAGGTCTGCTACAGCTCTAATTAAAATATAAAACCTCTTCGGTTTTCGTTTCACTGCTTGCATTTGAGAAACCCATGAGGAAGTGCGAGGATAGAGCTCTGTAATACCTGTTATAAGCCATGGAGTCGGTCCCTTTTGCCGACTAACCGTTTGAAGGCGGTACCTGTTTTGCTGTTGTTGTTTGTTTGTTTTTGTTTACTGACTCATCACAGATTTGTCCTATACTTTTTTAAATGTTGGTATATGTTTCAATGCTTATAGGACTTTGTCGTATTACCTTACTCTAATGTTGATTACACTTATAATTTTTTTCCATGATATCGGCGTTTGCATAAAGATAGATATGCTAAAATGTTTATGTTAGGATTATGACGTAATAATGCCTAAAATGTTTTCGATATCAATAAAAGTTTAAAAATATGTCTTCATATGTTGATAGCGTATTTTATTACTAGATATTATGTATGTATATAAGTTCATTGTATCTGTTTTAACTCCCGATGCAGATGCTTACTGTAAGTTGTTTCACTTTGACAGAATATTGTTATTTTACTGTTTGTTTGATAGAAAAACTTTCAAGAAGTGCGCGGTTGGAGCGCTCCACAAACCAGGTTTTAGCACCCTGTTTTAGCACCTTTTGCCGATTGACCAGTTCAAGGCGGTAACTGGTGTTTTTTTTTCTTTTTGTGTGTTATGTCTCGTATCTGTGTTTTCGTCACATTTACATTTACCTTGTTTGCCTTTGTCTACTGGTAGATAAAATTTAAATATCTGTGGAAATTTTGATATGCCCCTTTCTTATTTACCTATTCAAATCACAAGCAAACAATCTTCAGAAAGGTCGAGGTTAGAGGCTCCTTAAGCCAAATTTAATCAGCCCAGTCGTGTTTTGCCAACTGGTAGATCTAAGGCGGTGCCTGTTTGCCTCTCTCTATAAGTAATGTCTCGACTCTGTGTATTTGTCGCATTTACATAACATAGGAACTTTTCATATTTTTGTTCCATTTATCAGATCTCTTAAGTTTAATTTTGCAGGAACTAGTTACACTTAAACTTTTTTTGAAGTAGATCTGCACACATCTTCATCATTTGTGAAAACACAGATTAACTTACGTAAATACTTCATAGAACAAAAAGATTTAAAGCCAGCAACACATTTTACAAAATATATTTTATTTAAAAACAGGTTAATGTAACTTCAATATAAATATTTAAGTAATAACAAATATAACAATACATCATCAGCCTAAACATAAATGGTGAAGATCAACCAATATTTACCCGTTGAACAAGATACACCGATAGTTTTGAATAAATATCTCTTGTAAATCTGTTCTCTGCTAGCTGGCTTATATGCAGAACACATTCAAATAAAGGGAAATTGTTGTATAAATCATAAGCAAATGTACGATCTTCTCTTGTTTTGCAGCAGTATTTCTAGCAACATGAAATAAAGGTAGTACGACTATTTTTGTATTGCCTGAAATATTCGTTTTATCAGACACAACAGCATAGGGTTTGGTCGTACAGTATCAAGGGAACTTATTAATGTGGTTTGCAAGTATTGTTTTAAAAATAACTTAGATGTGTACGTTTATTGACTGGCTAGATAAACATAAACCCAGATCTGTATCAGAGGTTGTTATCTATGTTCTGCAAATATAAAAGTCATTTAAACATTATCAAGGTATCAAGTTATATAATTGCTTAAAACAAATTTAATATTTAACTACTTAATAACATGGAATTTATAAAGGATGTCATAATTTCCAACGTTTAAGAATTACCAAGCATTGCTCATTTACTTAAAAACCAGTCAAATGCGTAAACATTCTACATCCAGTATGCTTGTTTCAGCTTGTTTCATATATATATATATATATATATATATATATATATATATATATATATATATATATATATATATATATATATATATATATATATTTAAACGAACGAACGATTAAACAAAATTCACATTCTCGTGGTTTTAGCTGCCGTTTTCTTACATTTATGCAATTGTATATTTAAAGGCTTTTTACTAATAAGAAGCGTCAAGCAAATATTAAAACTGAATACCAAAAAATGATTGATATCAAGAAATATAATCGTTACGCTATTTCTTTGAAGTACGTTTCTCTTATATACATCGCATATAATAGTTCTTTGACATTTGAGTATTTGTCGAACCTTTTTTTTCACAGTACTTCTCCCCCACCACTCGAATACTAAGAAAACATTATTGTTTCAAGTGACATCAGAGCCAATTTATTTTACCACGACATTACTTCCCTCTTTGTATATGTCATAGCTTAGAATGTTTGGTTTTGAATTCACTTTTATCTCGGAAAGTGCGAGGTTAGAGCTTTATAAATTGGTTTAAGCAGTGTATAACTTTTGCCGACAGACCGTTCCAGTGCGGTAATTGTTGTGCATACCATTCGAATACCTTGTCAGGTGTTTTCTGAAAGTTGATAAATGTTGCAATATATTCTTATATTCTTGACATATTTCCGTGCTTTTATGAAAGCTGTTCTGTTGAAAAAATAGATCATATAGATAGATGTAACAACAAACAAATTAATAAAAGGTACCCGTGTTTCCAACACAATTACATAAACATCGACGTTTTATTCGCTATTAACACATAGTTCACAGTCATAAAAAGTCGTAACAACCAACCAGTTAACACGCACATGTAAATATTGTTTTTAAAACTAAGAAGTGGTAAACACTGAAGTTCTTACATTTGATGGCCTTAGTGTCGTATCGCAATATTTGTAAGCACACTCTGACCTTGAACTATAGCTGACTGACTTGCTGCCTGGAAAAAATATAATTTTCTGTTAAAATGACAAACATTAGAAGAACATCGATTCCCCTCTGGTGGACAAAATCTCCACAAGAAGGCACAGTAAATGTTACACGTGTAACTGGCTAGGAGATATGAAATTCAAAATCGGGCAGCTGACGCGTTTACGTCAATATTTTTAACAGTACGATTGATTGATGATCTGTCTTTTATAGTATTTAAACATTATGGTATTAGAACGAAATATGGCAAGTTTGTTGTATGAAATGCATATATTCGTATCAATTTGTAAGGCGATTAAGAATTTGTAGAAAGTAATTAGTGATTTGTTTTATTTATTTATTTTATTTATTTATTGTTGATCGTGTTTATCCTCCCACTAACATCATTTCTCTTATCTGGAGACGGTGTCCCCATGAAGCTTATATAGTGCTGCCTTCACTGTGTATATCATGCCGTGATCACCTGAGCATGATACCACACCCAGTCACATTATCATGATACTCGGCCAAGCAGTCGGGGAAGTAACCTTAACTTTGCTTGAGCGCTAGCAAGGGAGTTATACCACTACCATTTTTACGACTTTGGCATGTTCCGGCCCGGGTTTGAAGCTTGTGAATGCCTTTGTGAATTATGTGTGATAAGTATGTAAAGCAGTTGGTTCTCCTAGTACTCGTTTCCAAATTCAAATAACAAATTGAATTGTTTTTTGTTTATTTTTCTAGAAAGTAGTAAGACAATAGACAGTTATACTAGAAAATTGGTCACACCAACACATTAAAAATGAAAAAAAATTTGTGTTTAAATTTGATGCATTTTAATTTTAAAATAAAGACAAAACCGTACTCATGTCACTTTGATATTACTATATTCCTTTTAAATTGTCATACCTTAAGCGCTGTGAGGCCGAGTGCCCCAAGTATACCCCCAATTACGAGAACACCAGTGACGGCAGATATTGAAATAATCACAGTCTGAGCAAAGTCTGGAAATATATAAAACAGAGCTGCTACATGTATCTACATATAACATGGACATAATTTGTATAACATCAAATATATTGGTATATATAGATAGTATCGGCTTCTGGCAAACAACAGCCAACCTCAAAAGAGTTAAACAATTGATGCAATATCTAGAATAGAATTGATGGCTAACTTAGATAATATTTCAACCTTAATTTTATCTGAAAACGAATTCTAACACCTAGAAATACAGATAACGTACATATTTACCGCTGTCTGTACCCTATCCTGAATGAGCCAAACAAGTGATAAATTGATAAACAATTTAATCGAGAAAAAAAGGTAGATTAAAAGTATTTTGTCTAGAAAGAAAAAACATGTGTATGTTATTATTACAATTTGAAACATTCCTTGACAAACGATGGCGACTCTTTATCTGTTTATGTGCAAATTATGATTGATTAAATTGAATAACATTCCTCCATACATTCTCACTTACCCTCGTTAGCAACACACAAAGGGAATGGATGACTCCACTGACCGCTAGGTAAACACGTTACAGAGTCTGTCCCCTGCATGTCATACCCACTCCGACAGCCAAACTTCACCACGGCTCCAACGTTGTTCTTTCGTGCAGACAATATACTTCCGCCTACGGGTTTCTCTACGAATCCACAGTCTTGAAATGAAAAATAAACCTATTTGGTTTATAATAACTACAGACTAAGAGAACCTTACATAATTTTCCTATATGCGCGGGAAAACAGACGAAATGGTGCCCGTGGCGAACGGTTACCGTCCCCGAATTGTAACGTCTTAGACTCTCACCGCAGTAGGTTTAAATTTTCAAATGGTCAGGTCTCCCAGCTGACGTGCAGCGCGTCAATGGTTCTATTTAAACATGTATGTAGAGTCTTAATCCACCAATAATTAGTTTGGCACCGCAATAATTACACAGGTAATTGTGTCTGTGCGATTTAACAAGTAAAAAATCAAATTTTATGTATAACCTATATTTTAATCTATTATTAATAGTAGGGAAGAATGTTAAATGAATTATACAGATTACATATAAATAACATCATACGACACTCATACATATTAAGTCATTCCAGTATCGTAGTATATTTTGGAATGTGTACTGTTCAAAACAGTCATGTACAGCATGGGCGATCTAGAGGGGATGGTTGTGGGGTCTGGTGGGGGTTCCGAACCCCACTAAAATTGTCGAAATATACCATCTATGAAGGTATTTTTAACATTTTAGGGCGTGTCCCATTTACATGGAACTAGAAGTAGTATTGTCACATATGTGTCCGGTGTTACAGATAAGACGAGTAAGGATGTATTTACTCCTTAAATGTCTTTTAAAAGAAAAATAACTTTGCAATTAAAATATTTTAATCATACTTTCTATGAAGGTCTGTCGAGATATGAAGTGCAGGAAATTACACTATTTGAATTCTAGATATCAACACTTAAACTGTGGAAGAATGCCCCAATCCCATACACGACCCTTTAACATAAGTCGTATCTATGAGTCTAAATTTGACCTCTCCCATCATCCTATGAAGCAGCTTCTGAAATGCTTGAAATGGGTATATTTGACCGCTACATTTAAAAAGAAATCTTGAAAAGAATGCACCCAGACCCAAGCCCTGGTGTTCGCTCAATCAGGACAACCGCTGCTCCTCACCACAACCCTCCCCGAAAACCACCCCCACCTCCTCCCACACACCCCTAAAAGAACATCCGCCCCCTCCCCCCCCCCACCCCAAAAAAAACAACCTTGGATCTGCTCACACAGGATGATCAAGAGGAAACTAATCGACTGCAGCGATTCCTAGAATAAAATAAATCCAAACAAAAGCAAATTTAACACAAATAAGAATTTTGTAGTGAACGAACGAGAAGTATTATGTCATATTATTTCGAGCATTTCTTGTATAAAGAAGTCAATAGCGTATGAGCACAATTACCACAATAAGTGCACACAGTTGAACAGATATGATCAATCGTGAACAATGGCCACAAAAGGTTAGATTATTACGTATATACAAAACTACAATAAAAAATGTCATTTGTATGGCGAAAGACAGTCAATAGATAAAATGTTACAGTAAGTGTACATTATTATGAAGCAGATTCAATGTACAATTCTTCTTTCTTAATATTCTAGATGTGTCGGTTAAATATATTTGTTTATTAAATGCAGTAACGTAAATATACGTTTGTCTTGCAGCAAAAAAGTAGATTTATGTATATTGAAATAATGTTTAAAGCGGACATTTATAAAGAACAATTAAATATAATCTTACCGATAGAACTAGTTGTCGATGTAGTTGTTTTCGGCGATGTAGTTGTTGGCGATGTAATTGTTGTCGGCGATATTGTTGTTGTTGGCGATAGAGATGTTGGTAGCGATGTTGAAGTTGTTGGTAATGTGGTCGTTGTTGTTGTTATAGTAGAGGCAGGTGAGTTTATAGTTGTAGATGAAGTTGTAGGTGTTGGTGATGCTGTAGATGTTGTAGTTGTTGTCCACGTGATCGTTGTTGGTGTGGGCGTTGTCGGTGATGTTGTCGTTGCAGGTGTTGTTGTTGTTGTCTGCGACGTTCTCGTTGTTCGTGATGTTGTCGTTGTAGGTGATGTTGCAGCTCGTGTTGACGTGGTCGTTGTAGACGACGTTGTAGTTGAAGGTAATGTTGTGGTTGCAGGTGGTAAAGTAGTTGTAGGCAATGTTGTGGTTGTTGCAGATGTTGTAGTTGTTTGCGACGTGGTCGTTGTTGGTAATAATGTAGTAGTAATTGATGTTGTCGTTGTAGGTGATGTTGTAGTTGTAGGTAATGTAGTAGTTGTAGTTGACGTTGTAGCTGTTTGCGACGCGGTCGTTGTCTGTAATGTTGTACTTGTAGTTGATGTTGAAGTTGTAGGTGATGTTGTAGTTTGTGTTGTAGTTGTTTGCGACGTGGAAGTAGTTGGAGACATTGTTTTTGTAGGTGATGTTGTAATTGTTTGCGGCGTGGTCGTTGACGGTGATGTTGTAGTTGTAGCTGGTGTCGTAGTTGTTTGCGACGTGGAAGTAGTTGGTGACGTTGTCGTTGTAGGTGATGTTGTAGTTGTAGCTGATGTGGTCATTGAATGTAATGTTGTAGTTGGTGTTGTAGTTGTTTGCGGCGTGGTCGTTGTAGATGATTTTGTAGTTGTAGGTGATGGGGTCGCTGTAGATGATGTGGTCGTTGTAAGTGATGTTGTCGTTATAGGTGTTGTTTTAGTTGTTGTTAACGTTGTAGTTGTAGGTGATGTGGACGCTGAAGGTGATGTTGTAGTTGTAAGTGATGTTGTAGTTGTAGCCGATGTTGTAGTTGTAGGTAATGTTGTAGTTGAAGCCGATGTTGTAGTTGTAGGTGTTGTGGACGTTGTAGGTGATGTTGCAGTTGTAGGTGATTTTGTAGTCGTAGGTGATATTGTAGTTGTAGGTGATGTGGACGTTGTAGCCGATGTTGTCGGTGTTGGCGATGTTGTAGTTGTAGATGATGTTGTAGTTGTAGGCGATGTTGTAGTTGTAGATGATGTTGTAGTTGTAGGCGATGTTGTAGTTGTAGATGATGTTGTAGTTGTAGGCGATGTTGTAGTTGTAGGTGGTATTGTTGTTGTTGGTGATGTGGTCGTTGTAGCCGATGATGTAGTGGTAGGTGATGTTGTAGTTGTAGGTGATGTGGACGTTGAAGGTGATGTTGTAGTTGTAGGTGATGTTGTAGTTGTAGGTGATGTTGTAGTTGTAGGTGATATTGGAGGTGTAGGTGATGTTGTAGTTGTAGGTGATGTTGTAGTTGTAGGTGATATTGTCGTTGTAGGCGATGTTGTAGTTGTAGGTGATGTTGGAGGTGTAGGTGATGTGGACGTTGAAGGTGACGTTGTAGTTGTAGGTGATGTCGTCGTTGTATGTGATGTTGTAGTTGTAGGTGATGTTGTAGTTGTGGTTGATGTTGTAGTTGTAGCCAATGTTGTAGTTGTAGGCGATGTTGTAGTTGTGGTTGATGTTGTAGTTTTAGGTGATGTTGTAGTTGTAGCCGATGATGTAGTGGTAGGTGATGTTGTAGCTGTAGGTGATGTTGTAGTTGTAGGTGATGTTGTAGTTTTAGGCGATGTTGTAGTTGTAGGTGATGTGGCCGTTGAAGGTGATGTTGTAGTTGTGGTTGATGTTGTAGTTGTAGGCGATGTTGTAGTTGTGGTTGATGTTGTAGTTTTAGGTGATGTAGTAGTTGTAGCCGATGATGTAGTGGTAGGTGATGTTGTAGCTGTAGGTGATGTTGTAGTTGTAGGTGATGTTGTAGTTTTAGGCGATGTTGTAGTTGTAGGTGATGTGGACGTTGAAGGTGATGTAGTTGTAGGCGATGTTGTAGTTTTAGGCGATGTTGTAGTTGTAGGTGATGTGGACGTTGAAGGTGATGTTGTAGTTGTAGGTGATGTTGTAGTTGTAGGTGATGTTGTAGTTGTAGGTGATGTTGTAGTTGTAGGTGATGTTGTAGTTGTAGGCGATGTTGTAGTTTTAGGCGATGTTGTAGTTGTAGGTGATGTGGACGTTGAAGGTGATGTTGTAGTTGTAGGCGATGTTGTAGTTTTAGGCGATGTTGTAGTTGTAGGTGATGTGGACGTTGAAGGTGATGTTGTAGTTGTAGGTGATGTTGTAGTTGTAGGTGATGTTGTAGTTGTAGGTGATGTTGTAGTTGTAGGTGATGTTGTAGTTGTAGGTGATTTGGACGTTGAAGGTGATGTTGTAGTTGTAGGTGATGTTGTAGTTGTAGGTGATGTTGTAGTTGTAGGTGATGTCGACGTTGAAGGTGATGTTGTAGTTGTAGGTGATGTTGTAGTTGTAGGTGATGTTGTAGTTGTAGGTAATGTTGTAGTTGTAGGCGATGTTGTAGTTGTCGGTGATGTTGTAGTTGAAGGTGATGTGGACGTTGAAGGTGATGTTGTAGTTGTAGGTGATGTTGTAGTTGTAGGCGATGTTGTAGTTGTAGGTGATGTAGTCGTTGTAGGCGATGTTGTAGTTGTAGGTGATGTTGTAGTTGTAGGTGATGTTGTAGCTGTAGGTGACGTGGTCGTTGTAGGCGATGTTGTAGTTGTAGGTGATGTTGTAGGTGTAGGTGATGTGGACGTTGAAGGTGATGTTGTAGTTGTAAGTGTTGTCGTTGTCGTATGCGATGTTGTAGTTGTAGGTGCTGTTGTAGTTGTAGGTGATGTTGTAGTTGTGGTTGATGTTGTAGTTTTAGGTAATGTTGTAGTTGTGGGTAATGTTGTTGTTGTTGGTGATGTGGTCGTTGTAGCCGATGACGTAGTGGTAGGTGATGTTGTAGTTGTAGGTGATGTGGACGTTGTAGGTGATGTGGTCGTTGTAGGTAATGTTGTAGTTGTAGGTGATGTTGTAGTTGTAGGTGATGTGGACGTTGTAGGCGATGTTGTAGTTGTAGGTGATGTGGACGTTGAAGGTGATGTTGTAGTTGTAGCCGATGTTGTAGGTGTAGGTGTTGTGGACGTTGTAGGTGATGTTGCACTTGTAGGTGATTTTGTAGTCGTAGGTAATGTGGACGTTGTAGGTGATGTGGACGTTGTAGCCGATGTTGTCGGTGTTGGCGATGTTGTAGTTGTAACCGATGTTGTAGTTGTAGATGATGTTGTGGTAGTAGGTGATGTAGTTGTAGCCGATGTTGTAGTTGTAGGCGATGTTGTAGTTGTAGGTGGTATTGTAGTTGTTGGTGATGTGGTCGTTGTAGCCGATGATGTAGTGGTAGGTGATGTTGTAGTTGTAGGTGATGTGGACGTTGAAGGTGATGTGGTCGTTGTAGCCGATGATGTAGTGGTAGGTGATGTTGTAGTTGTAGGTGATGTGGTAGTTTTAGCCGATGTTGTAGTTGTATGCGATGTTGTAGTTCTAGGTGATGTTGTAGTTGTAGGTGATGTTGTAGTTTTATGCGATGTTGTAGTTGTAGGTGATGCTCTAATTGATGTTGTAGTTGTAGGTGATGTTGTAGTTGTAGGTGATGTTGACGTTGTAGACGATGTTGACGTTGTAGCCGATGTTGTAGTTGTAGGTGATGTTGTTGTTTTAGGTGATGTTGTAGTTGTTGGTGATGTTGTAGTTGTAGGTGATGTGGTTGTTGTAGGTGATGTTGTAGTTTTAGGTGATGTTGTAGTTGTTGGTGATGTGGTTGTTGTAGGTGATGTTGTAGTTTTAGGTGATGTTGTAGTTGTTGGTGATGTGGTTGTTGTAGGTGATGTTGTAGTTGTAGTTGATGTGGTAGCTGTTGGTGATATTGTAGTTGTTTGCGATGTACTTGTTGGAGGATATGTTGACGTTGTTGTAGTAGTAGGCGATGTTGCAGTTGTTGGTGATGTTGTAGATGTAGATAATGTTTGATATTGTTGTGATGTTGTCGAAGTAGGCGGTGTTGTAGTTGTAGGTGGTATTGTACTTGTTGATGTTGTCGGTGTAGGCGATGTTGGAGCTGATGTTGTAGTTGTGGGTGTTGTCGTTGTAGGTGATGTTTTCGTTGTAGGTAAAGTTGTAGTTGTAAGTGATGGGGTCGTTGATGCTTTAGTTATTGGTGTGGTGGTCGATATTACTGATGTTGTAGTTTTTGGTGATGTATTTGTTGGCGCTGTGGTCGTTGTTTGTGATGTGGTCGTTGTTGGCGATGTTATAGCTGTTGACGTCGTAACTACAACATAAAAATTATATCCACTTCTGTGATTATTAAAGCTCGCATTTAAAGATTACATCCCAAAACGAAATTTTCTTATGCCAATTAAGCTTGTTGTTTTACCAGATTATTAAAATGCAATTAACTGTTTTGCAAAACTTACCTTGATTATTTTCTAGTTATTCATACATTTGCAACGATGTTATATTCATATTAAGGATTGTGATATTCAGAGACAATTTACGCTTTTAGTTTACACATCAAACAATCAGGAAGATGGTTGTAGAAGGCGGATATGCAGCCATCTGGAAAGAGCAGCCAATTCTTTCTTTCACTTTCATGTAAATGTGCTTTCTGCACCAGTCTACTATAGTTCGATATTTGCGGGACAAACGTAGCATCCATGGCAGCAAAAGACAATTTGCAGACTCCTTACTGCAGAAGTTTGCTTAAACAATGTTTCACTTGGTGACACAAGCATTTAATTTGACACATCCACATCTGCTTGATAAACAGCGCTCATGAAAAACGTATATAATTCAATTTTGAGTCAGGAATACTGCCATTTCAGCAGCAATTTTTCAGGATGGGTGCTATTGAAATCGAAAATTATACGAACTTCTTGTGATTTTCTTTCAGCATTAATAAATGATAGTACCTTCAGGACGACTGAGGTAATAGCTGTGTTGATTAGTTTTTGTAAAACACCAAAGCCTGTTCTTCGGCCGATTGGCGGTTCCAGGGTGGTATATTAAGGTTTCTCAATTTGTGTAATGTTTCGTGACCCGCGTGACGATGGCCGTCATGACATTGTTTTTATCGTCTTTGCTTTAATTGGTACTATACACTTTTGTCAAGTGTTTTTTATCATTACCTCTGACTATTTGTTGTGATTGTCCTGGAACCTAGTGTCAAAAACTACACTTTGATCTAATTGCTACTCACTGAAAAATAACAGCATTTAGACTTGACTTCCAGGAGACATAAAAACAACGTCTGTCCTGTCATACTTAAACGTGTCTTGACCTTTGGTACATCATAATGTTTGACGTATTCATCGGTGTATTTTGATGTACGTGCCACACAAGAACGATTTGTTCGCATTGTGTTTCTGTGACAGACAAGGAAGTTTCCAAGATACTTGAATGCTGAGATTTTGACCACATTTAATTTCAAAATACCACCTAAAAATGTTGAGAATGTTTAACATACATGCTGAACAATTTGAATCGGATCACATTTTCTAGGTAAGAGCTTTGTAAACCCGGTTTAAACACCCCGGCCCTCCCTTTTGCCGACTAACCGTTCCAAAGCGGTAACTGTTGGGGTTTTTTTTCTGTTTAATGACTCATCATAGATTTGTTTTTAATTTTAGGTTTGGCTTGCATGTGAATACTTTTTGCGTGTGCTTTTTTCCTATTTTGATATATGTTGCAATGCTTATAGGACTTTGTTATATTTTCTTATTCATGATTGCAACAATGTAGCATGTGCATTGTGGCGATCTGGAAAAAAAACGGGAAAAGATAACAAGATTTAATTCATCATATAAGGAGTGTTACGTGTATTTTCCTTTGATGGAGATTGGGTTGTTTCCATCCACACATAAACAGGATGGAACAGCCACTTACACTTCTCTGGTCATTTTCTTCTTGATTCAAAAATCTAATTTCATTTACAATAATAATTTTGGTAGTTCCTTAAATAGAAAGAATATTACTCTTCTAAATACCAAGTGGACATAATTTATTAATCACGTCACTACTTTCTTTTAACGACGTTATATTTCATCTAAAAAGTTTTTATCCAAAGAGTTCAGACATTTCTTTTTCTGTTTATTGCTTGCGTTCGAGAAACTCCTCAGCATGTGCGTGGTTTGAGCTGTGTTAAGTACGTTTAAGCACCCTAGTCGGTCTCTTTTGTTGACTAACCGTTCCATGACCGTACATTTTGGATTTGACTTCTTTGTTTATAGTGACTCAATGCAGATTTGTTAGGACATTCTCATTATATCTTTATTGATTTAGCGTTGTCTAGACTGGCGAAATCGTCTTGTAGTTCACGCCGTATCTGTCTCCTATTTTTAAAGTCCTATTTTTAAAGTCAGTATTGTTCATTCAGATTTGCATATTTACCGAGTATTCATCATTCAGGTCTTTTTTTAGATACTGTTCTATCGAGCTAAGTAGCATTTTATTGATGAATATGTAGGTTTAAGATAGGTTCCTAGTAAAAAAGGATAAAGCGTCACTGCATTTTAATCATATGTCGTCAACTCTTGGTTCGTAGTATACGTCATCGCTTGGACTTTTTTTATTTCAAAATATTCTTACTTTAGAAACGGTTTAGTTGCCGGGCCTTTAATATCATGTAAGTAATGTACATATTTTAACAGTACATAACCTTTTATTGTTACATTGTTGGTACTTGGTATTCCTTTATCAGTTTTTTAAATGTCGATGTAGGGCCCCCTTTTAGTTGTCGCACTTTGATAGGATATTATTATTATTTATACCGTTTTCTTTGAGAACACACTTAAGGAAGAGCGAGGTAAGAGCGCTACACAAACTAGGTCTAAGCACCGTTCTGCCTTTTACCCGACTGGTCGTTACTAAGGCGGTAACTGTGTTTCTTAAGAGTGCAATGCGTCGTCTTTTTATTAACTTTGTCTAGTAGGTCAAATTTTAATATATGTGGTAAATGTCATAGAACCTTTTTATAGTTTCATATTGCTTCCCAGATGATCATGTCAAGTTACATTTTGATTTTTTTCTGTGAAGAGCTTCTAAGAACTGACTTATATGTTTTTTGACGCCTGATATCTGTATTATTACTTTGAGCTGGTACACCCAATCGAATTGACGAACCTAACGCATTATCTTGAGACCAAAGACCTGCGGGCATCTCTGTGCATTTGAGTTAGCGCCAATCGCATTGTCTGCGTGTAGATGTGTACTTTTGCAAACAAAACACAAACACAAAACAATAACTGATTCTTATTGACAACAATTAGTCGAAGTTGAAATTCATTCACCCGCTTAAAGTGGGATTAAAGAGATCCTGTTACAAACATGTCTTGTCTCAGAGTTAAACAGAAAACCAGCAAATGTTTTAGTAAAATAAGTTGAATGAAAAACAAGAAAGTCACCAATAGCATTAGCAATAAGCAATCTCAAAATAATGTGTAGACTGTGGACCCACTTTTAAGCTTATTTTTGAAATGTGTACAGACAGCGCGCAGTAACCCTCGTTATAAGTGAGACTAAACAAAGATACTGACGTACAAGACATTTCGTATCAAATTTAAAAGATGGTAGCAGATGATATTATTGAGGAAATCTCGGCATAAAGATCCACCCTTACATATACCCTAATGGCCACTGAACAGGTTTAAGAAGTATACAAATAGACTGCTTCGAATTATTAAGGATATCACCGAGTAAAGAAACAGCAAAAAGAGGCGCATTAAAGGCGCTAAATGTTATACCAAGTTCAGTTTTTACACAAGGCAGTTCGTATCAATAAATAAACCAGATACACGCAGGGCTTTACTCAAAAGAAATAAAAAGAAAAAAAACATTCGTGAATCATTTAAAAAACAAGGTTATTTCATGTCTGTATTAATTGGCTGACAAACTTCAACTTAATCTGCCAATGATTTTAAGTATCGTCGTTTTTCAACTAATATGATGTCATGAACACATAGTCCATTATTTTTTATCTCCATGGGTGGGGAATGAAAAATAAGACTTGTTTCAGTTACAAACATTAACAAGTTAGAATTTGAAGATGACCGACTGTTGTTATGTTTGATTTTGCTTGCGTCATTCGAACATAAAGATGTTAGTGAGGCGATATTGTTGGTTTCTCTTTAATATAAAGTAAGAAAGCTTCCGATCATCATTTCGCAAACTAAATTTTAGGCTTCGTTTTGTACTACCACTCCATCCCACGAATATGCATTCTTATCGGATAGCCACCTTTTTCAAAGAGAAGACCTTTAGCCTTATTGAATGAAGGTTAAAAGCAATGGGCTTTGTAAGAATGCGTTTATTTTTAGTGAAGAAAAGTTAAATATTTGACTATTTAATGGAAATTGTTTTGCTAGTGGTGTGTGTGTGTGTGTGTGTGTGTGTGTGTGTGTGTGTTTCATTAAGTTGTTGTTCTTGTTTTTGTGCCTTTTCCCATTTTGTCGTGGACCTGGCGGGCATGTTTAAAAGTCCGAACGCTGGTTACCGTTTGTTTTGGTAAAAAATAAAGAATTTACATCGTTTGTGCAAAATATCATGTTTGTGTGACTAAGTGAATGATTCGGAAAGAAAGGTTATTTAATATGCTGCTCTTTTTGATCAGACTCTTTGTAAATGTCGGCTAAAAGAAACATGTTTTTACAAAAGAAAAACTGTGCTATTTGTTGTTAATCTTTAATGAGGGTCGCTTTAATTGTAATATGATAGGAGGTTACAGCAAGCATATTGGTTAGATTATTTATGTGTTAACTCCTTAACCCATCCATGTACCGATAAGAATCCTAATCAAGTTCTACTTTTATTTGCGGCGGTTTTCCTTCTGGGCAGCGTTATGCCGTGACTCTAACCATACATTTATATGGGCCAGTCTCTAATTATAATGGCTGCAAGTCGCCAGAAGAACCATAATTGTGTGCAAGATGTGTAACTTTTTCCTGACTTTAATTGATAAATCTTAAAATAAATGTAAGCGTTTTAAGATATTAACGACATTTACTCGATCAAAACAACATTTTCGATAAGCAAAGAACAAGTCCATTTAGTGTGTCGAAAGCTCTTACCTGCAGGACAAGCGACAGTAACGGAAGCTCCACTTTCTGTAGCTGTAATTGAAAAACGTGCATTCAGAGACCCCATTCTTTGTTGTATTTTTCTAATTGATATTTCTTATATTGTATAATAAATTACTATATAGACACGTGGGCTTATCATCGATACAAACAAGTGTAAGTAAAGCATTATGCCACATACACTATCGGCTTTTAGGACAGGCACATTTAACAGTTAAAACTTTAATTGACATAAATGTTGAAAAGAAACATATTTACTTATAAATGTTGTTACCTGCTCACCACAAAAGGGTTAATAACTCTAAATCACAAAGGAACAAAGTCTTTTAACGGACACCAATTTTGATTTTGACAGAGTTATTGCACTTTGTAAACACATGAAATCATGTAATAACTTGATAACGGTTGCATTGATTAATAATGTATGGCGAGCTTTTTTGTCAACGACTTTTATGAAGTGCGACAAAGAGAGTATGTTATGAGGTCCAGCATTCCATAGATAGTAAATAAATGCATGGTAACAGTATTTGTAAATGTCGTTTTGTACTTCATAAATTAAAACTTAAAAAATTCTCGTTGTCATCATTTCCGCGATGGGCTTCATATAAAGTTTCACAATAACTTTCTATTTACTTTTTTCTTCATTTCTACTTTCATTTGCAATTTCTTGCAATCTATATACTTTCTTAGTGTATGCGCGTTTTTCTTTATTTCCGATTATTAAAACCATTAAACAAAACAGTTCTAACTTTCAGAACCACAGTATGACAAAGTCGCTAAAAGCCCAGAGTCAGTACATGCATTTGTCCATGTACTAAACATGGTACAATTAGTTTACCAATCTATCTGCATTTGCATTATATATTATTACATTCTCCTCTGAAGAGTTAACGCTATTGTCGTTTTAATAAAGTTCAAAACTACTTTCCATTTAACATGCAATTTAGTCGTCCGTATAATCACTTTATAATTAGCATGAACATATTAAAATATTCATAATGCCCATTTGATTTTTTTAACTTACAAAAAAGCAATGGTCATCACTATACTGCTTTGTGTATGATGAATACACAATAAAAGCTAACAACTTGATTACCTTCAAACCCGATCCAAAACCGGCCATTGGATGACACTGCACTGTTTGATAGCTCGATCTTGATGTATGACTGCTCGAATTTTTCATTAGAAATATTAACAAATGCAGTTGTTTCACAATTGAATGTATGCAAGGAACTTCCGCCGAGGTCTGTCACAGTGAGGCTCTGGTGGCAGTCGGTGGTGTCATTGTATAGATCCATGTGGAGTGTGTACATTACGATATTGGAAGTGGCTGAGGAGGCTGTCACAGAACATGAGCAGGAATTATCAGTATCAAGGATGCCCGATTCTGGATATCCCCTGTTCCACAGATAGAGGGCCCTGTCTGTTTGACCTGTGTGACTCACATCCACACACATTTCGTGTATGCTTGTTTCTTGAGGAAAAAAAGTAAATTGGAAATATATAACAGAACAGTTGAAATACCTTGATTTTAAAATGATAGAAATGCATGTAAAATTCAATAAGGTCATTAAAGTCGTTTTTCTGACTTTTATCAAACATATGTTGATGTGAACTACAGCTGTAATTTTATTTAACCCATTAATTTATATATAACGTTACATAAAGGTCGATTTTTACATGGTCATTATAGCGTTTACATAATACTATACCATGTGTTTTAAGAGTATACATATTCTTTTAAAATAATGATTATCTGAACGTTAACTCATATTAAAAACCTGTCCAGGAACGTAATAGTCGAAAAAATTCCGGCACTTTAAAACGGTCCGATTCTTGACCTGAACTGATACGTTTCATTTACTTACACAATATCTAAAGTAACCAGGTCGTGTTTTCTCAGTATCAGTGACTTCTTTTGAATTGAGGTAAAGCGACCAACATTTGAGTTATTAAATTGTTTAACTATTTTTCTGAAACAATTTGAACAAATTAAACAAGAAACCATGTGTTAATGAGGCGCACACTAATTCAGACAGAGCTTATCGAGATAGCATGCTACAAGTTAGTTTCACATGATTGATCATACAAGTGTATCGCAAAATGTCAGCTTGCTTAACGATACGAAAATTGGCAGGGAAAGTAAAAGGGACAGCTATTCAATTGCATTACAATAATCCCGATTTTTGCCGTGATATATCTTTTATTCTGTCACCGCAGTATGCTTTTTTTGTTTATAGAGGTAAATATTGATTGTGTTAAAATGCAAGATAAATAATTTCTTAAACTCAAATATATGGCAAAAGGTACTTAAAACATATCAGCTACACACATTTAGCGATAAATCAATTGATAATGATGCGCCAATTAGTAGAGACCGATCTGGTCGACATAACTTGCGACAAGTATGTTTTATTTGTTTGATAATCCTTGACATTTGTATTGATAATGTTTTATATTTATGCAGACATAATACTTACCGTTGATGCATTGGTAAGTCAAATTTGTATACTTGGAAATGGCATCATAATCCATCGTGGTACATTCTCCTGCTGCTCGTTGATCAGATGCAGTCCCTGTACCATATGTTCTCCCTATAAATCCTCTCAAAAAGTTATCATCAATTTTCGCCAGCTCCTTACAATCATTCGCATCACCGTAACAATTGGAATCATTCACGAGCTTAAACGCTGCTGAGATATCCGTCACTGCTATTATACTGCCACTAGGACAATTCGCTGTTAGAGTTTGGCTTTCAGAACACGCAGACGTCACCATCACTGTTATTCCCTCAGATGGAATTCTACCTGTCATTGTAAGTGATGTTGCAGTTGTAGGCGATGTTGTAGTTGGTGGTGATGTGGTTGTCGTGGGTGATGTTGTGTTTGTGGATGATGTTGTAATTGTAGGTGATGCTGTAATTGTAGGTGAAGTTGTAGTTGTAGGTGATGATGTAGTTGTAGGTGTAATGGTCGTTGAAGGTGATGTTGTCGTTCTTCGCGCCGTGGTCGTTGTAGGTATTGTTGTAGTTGATGGCTTCGTGGTCGTCATTGGTGATGTTGTAGTTGTTGGCGACGAGGTCGTTGTTGCTGAAGTAAAATTTGTTATTATGGTTGAAAGATAGATCCACTCTACTTTATAATAAATCTCGCATTTAATAACTCCTAAAAGCTAATTTGCAAATTCTGTTATTATTTTAATAGATTGTTAACAGGCAGGTAATCTTCTTTGCAACACGCACTTTTTCTAACTGTTTATATCTTCCTCATTTTCAACAAGGTTAAATTGCTATCAAGCGAGATGACATTCACAGACGCTTTACGTTTTCAATCTACACGTCAAATACTTCAAAAGGCGGTTGGAAAAGGTTGTTACAAAGTCATCAGGAATTAGCTCCGAATGCTCTCAGTGTAAAAGTGTTACATCGGCCTTTCTATGCCAGCCGGCTTCAATTGTTATATATTTGCTGGACAAACGCATCCATGGCAGAAAAAAACAAGTTGCAGGCCCTTTAGTGCAGACGTTTGGATTAAAAAAAATCACTTGGTGATAAATCCATTTATTTTGACTCTTATGCTTGTGAAACAGCTCTAATGAAAAATGTAATCCAGGTTCGAAACAGGATGATTGCCATTTCAGCAGCCATTTTTCAGGATGGCCGAAATTCAAATCATAAATAAAACGCAGCCTAAACTGGTTTGTTTTAGGTTGATGTGATTTCAGTGTTAGTAGTTAATCGATGTCAGTTAAGGAACGTGCTACACAAGCACGATATGGTCACATTCAGAAATGTTTCCAGGATACTGGAATGCGGAGAATTTTGACCACATTAAGTACCACCTAAGCCAATTGGGAATGTTTAACATCCATGCTGAACACTTTGAATCGGATGACATTTACTAGATTAGAGCTCTGTAAAACCGGTTTAAACGCCACAGTCGTCCTTTTAGCTGACTAACCGTTCCAAAGCTCCAAAGCAGTAACCGTTGGGTTTGCCTTTTGTTTAATGACTCATCATAGATTTTATTTTATTTTTACATTTGACTTGCGTGTGAATATGTTTGATAATTGCTTTTTCATATTTTGGTATATGTTGCAATGATCAAAGGACCATGTTATATTTCCTTATTTATGATTGCAACATTGTTGCCTGTGCATTGTGGCGATCAGGAAAAAAACAACGGGAAATGATAAACAACAATTAATACACCCTATAAGGTGTGTTAAGTTTATTTTGAATTTGACGGACATTGGAATTTGGTTCCATTCACACTTAACATAATGGTACAGCCAGTTACTGTTCTCTGGTCATTTCTTTCTTGATTTAAAAAATTAATTTCATTTACAATCAAATTCTTTGCATTTCTTTTAATAGAACTAATGCTTCTCTGTCTTCTAAATATCATTTGGACCTAATTTATCTCGTCACTAAATTCTTTTAACGACGTTATATTTTATCTAAAGAATTCAGAGCTTGGACATTTCTTTTTCTTTTCAATGCTTGCAGTTGAGAAACCCCTCAGCAGGTGCGTGGTTTGAGCTCTGTAAAACCGGTTTAAGCATCCCAGTCAGTCTCTTTTTGCAGACTGACCGTCCCAAGGCAGTGACTTTTGGATTTGCCTTTTATTGTTTAAAGGGACAATGTGAATATCTGCCTGTACTTTTGCAATTTTTTGTACATGTTGCTCATAGGGCATTGTCATTATATCTTTTTTGATTCGCAGAGCTGTCTGAACAGGCAAAACCGTTTTCTAATACAATCCGTATCACTTAAAAGTTGTATATGCTTTCATTTTTTGTAAAGCCAATATTTTTCTTTTCAGATTTGCCTATTTCCTGAGTATTCGTCATTCAGGTCTTTTTTCAGATAGTGTTCTATCAAGCTAAGTTTCACTTTATTGTGAATATGTAGGTTTAAGAAAGGTTTCTATTAAAAGAGGCATACGGCGTCACTGCATTTTTATCGTATGTCGTCAACAACTGCTTCGTATAATACGTCATCGTTTGTCCTTTTTTATTTCAAAATATTCTGACTTTAGAAACGGTTTAGATGGCGGGGCTTCAATATCATGTTAGTACTGTACACATTTTCATAGTACATAACCATTTATTGTTACATTGTTGGTACTTTCTTTTCTCATTTTTTTAATCTCGATACAGGGGTCCCTTTTAGTTGTACCACTTAGATAGGATATTAACAAAGTGAACAAAGTGATAGTAAACAAAGTAACTGAAACTGAGAACTAAACTATGAAAGTAGATAATGTAGAGGCATTAAAACTTAATCACCATAAATTGGAATTGTAAGCTGCAGATAAAGAACAATTATTGTCTTTTTCACTATTTGCTAAGTCACCAATAGTTTTGGGGGATTTGATAAACACATTAGTAGTTACTATTGCCAATTAACTGATAATACTCTTTCTAAAAGCACTATTTTTCAAAACTAGGTTATCAGGGGTTTTTTTTCACAACTAACTGGTCACCTGTCAAACAGACACTTGATTAGCACCTATACTAAATCAGTCAACCAAGATTCCTCATCAATTAACAGAAAAAGTGAAACTTCTTAAATAGCCCCCATGTGATGCTCAGCAGAGGTTATCACAGCCTTTAGGGACAGATTTGAATGGCCGTTTACCTTTACTCAGAGGGGATGCTGCTCAGAAGTTCAAATGCGCTTAAAAGTTGTGTGGGGAAAGGGTTGCTGCTAAGATGGTGTTGCTGCTCAGAGGCGCCTGGAGAGCTTTTACTGTAGTTTATTTTTTAATATTTGTGGTAATTGCCATTGAACCTTTTCGTGTTTTATACTTTCGACTATGAATTCCCAGATGATCATGTCAAGTTACATTTTGACATTTTTTGTGAAGAGCTTCGAAGAAATGACGTATATGTTTATGATGCCTGATATCTTTATTTTCACTTTGGCCTGGGACACCCAATCGAATTGACGAACTTAATGACTTAAATTGGGACCACAGTCTAGCGGGCATCTCTGTGCATTTAAGTAAGCGCCAATATAACATTGGCTGAATATATATGTAAGTGTGCTTTTGCAAACAATACAAAACACAAAACAACGTGTGATTCCAGTTGACGACAATTGTTCGAAGTTGAAGTTCATTTACCAACTTAATATGGGGTTAAAGTGGGCCTGTCACAAACATACTGTGTCAGAGGGTAAAAGAAGAAAGCAGCAAATGTGTTTGGTAAAATAAGTTGAATGAAAAACGAGAAAGTCACCAATAGCATTAGCAATAAGCAAGCTCCAAATAATGTGTAGACTGTGGACCCACTTTGAAGCTTTTTTTTTGGAATGTGTACAGACAGCGCGCAGTAACCCTCGTTATAAGTGAGACTGAACAAAAATGCTTTGGTACAAAACATGCCCTATCAGCTTTGAAAGATGGTACCAGAGAAACAGCAAAACGCGCATTAAAGGCGCTTAATGTAATCCTAATTTCGATTCTTGTACAAGGCAATGTTTATCAATAAATTAAGCATTTTAAAAGAAACACAAAGAAAAACATTCGTGTATCAATTAAAAAACAAGGTTATTTCATGTCTGTACTCTATCTGCGAACTCTATCTTAATCTGCCAATGGTTTTGAGTATTTTACAACTTATAGTGCTGGTTCTATAATTTGATGACATTAACACATATGTCATTGCTTAATATCTCCATGGGTGGGGAATGAGAAATAAGTAAATAAGAAAAGGTCTTATCAAAATTTTCACAGATATTTAAATTTTATCTACCAATAGACAAAGGAAAACAAGGTAAATGCAAATGTGACAAAAACACAGAGACGAGATATAACACACATAAAGAAAAACCATCAGTTACCGCCTTGGAACGGTCAATCGGCAAAAGAGCCAACTGGGGTGCTTAAACCTGGTTTGTGGAACGCTCAAACCTCGCACTTCCTGAAGGTTTTTCTAGTAAACAAACAGTGTAAATAACAATATCCCGTCAAAGTGAATCAACTAACAGTAAGCACCTGCATCGGGAGATAAAACAGATACAATGAACTTATATACATACATAACAACTAGCAACAAATTAAACTATAAACATATGTACAGTATGTACAGTAGATAAAAGCCTCGGCAAAGTAAAAACAAAAACCCCAAACGAGAGATCAATTTGAAATAAAACAGCCCAAGCGCTGATATATTATAACATATTATAGGAACACATAAAACAACCCAAGCGCTGATATATTATAAGAACAAATAAAACATCCCAAGCGCTGATATGTAACAAGATCAATTTAAATATGGCATATAATCCATGACATCATGTTCCAAAAGTGTCAAAAGTGAAATGTAAAAACTACGAAAGAAAACATCGAAATTTAGAAAACAGTCTACCAACAAAATAAAATGTAGTATTGTTAAGAGCTAATAAGTTAAAAAACAGTTCATGAAAAGCCGAGGATTTATCTGCAGTTGGCATATTATATGTAAGAAAGGTACTAAAATCCCGATGTTATACCTACTGTGCAATCTCACGTAAAGTGTATGGAGACTGCTCAAATTGTCTCACCTATATAGGGCACGACACGAGAGATGAAGAGACAAGAATTCCAACATTAACTGTCAGATTATAGACCTTTTTTCAGTTCCAAACATAAGCATCTGAAGATGGCCGAATGTTGCCATGTTTGATTTTGCCATTACGTCACTTAAATAGGATGCTAGTGATGCGATTTTGTTGGTTTCTATTCACTTACATAAAGGGAATAATTTTCCTAGAATCATTTCGCAAACTTAATTTTTTGCTTTGTTTTTACTGGCACTCCTCCCCATAAATATGCACTTTTTATCAGATTGGCACCATTTTCAAAGAGAAGACCTGTAGCCTTATTGAATTAAGGTTAAAATCAATGGGCCTGTATGAATGCGTTTATTTTAGAGGAGAAATATTAAATTTTAAATTATTTAAAGAAAATTGTTTTGTTTGTTGTGTGTGGGTTTCTTTCTTTTCTTCTTGTGTTGTTGTTTTCCTGCCTTTGTCTATTTAGCCGTTGTGGTCGACGTTAACTGGCGGGTATTTTTGAAAGTTCTGACGCTGGTTACCGTGTCTTTTTGTAAGGAATAAAGAATTGACATCGTTTGTGCCAAATATGGTGCTTGTGTCGCCAAGTGAATGATTTTAATAGAAAGTTTATTCAATATGCTGCTCTTTTTGCACAGACTATATGTCGATGTCTTCGGCTAAGACAAGCATTTTTTACCAGAGAAAAATTGTGTTATTTGTTGTTTATTTTTCTTTTTTCAATAAGGGTCTCTTTAACTGTAATCTGATCGGAGCTTACAGCAAGCATATCGGTAAGATTATGTATGTTTGGACCTTTTAACCCTTCAGTGTACGAGTAAAAATCCTGATCAGGTTCAACTTTTATTTGCTACGGACTTCCTTTTGACCAGCGTTGTGCCTTGACTCTAGCCAGACATTTATCGGGGCCAGTCTCTACTTATAATAGCTGCAAATCGCCAGTAGAACCATATTTGTTTACACGATGTAACTATTTTTCCTGACCTTGGTTGATAAATCTAAGAATAAATGTAAGCGTGTAAAGATATTAACGACATTCACCCGATCAAAACAACATTTTTGATAAGAAAAGAACATGGCCAGGTAGTGTGTCAACAACTCTTACCTGCAGGACAAGCGACAGTAACGGAAGCTCCATTTTCTGTAGCTGTAATTGAAAGACAAAACGTGCTGGTGATGTATTCAGAGACACCATTCTTTTTTGTTTTATTTATTTTTTTCTAATGAATATTTCTTATATTGTATAATATATTCTTAGATATGGGCTTATCATCAATAGTAACAATTGTAAGTAAAACATTATGCTACATAAACCGTCGGCTTGTAGGAGTGGCACATTAAACAGTTAAAAATTTAATTGACAAAATAATATATATATATATATATATATATATATATATATATATATATATATATATATATATATATATATATATATATATATATATATATATATATCACAAAGTTATTAGACTTTTGAGTTAACAAGCAAGATATTTACGAATATAAGTTGTTTTCTGTTCACCACAAAAGATAATGGGTGATAACTCTGACTCACAAGAGAACAAAGTCTATTAACGGACACCAATTTTGATTTGACACAGTTGTTCCTCTTTGTAAACACGTGAAATCATGTAAATGAAAGTGTAATCTGTTTTTAAAAAGTAACGAATTACCAAATAACTTGATGACGGTTGCATTGATTAATAATGTATGACGAGGTTTTTGTCAACGACTTTTACAAAGTGTAACATAGAGAGTATGTTATGAGGTCCAGCATTTCATAGATAGTAAATAAATGCATGGTAACAGTATTTGTAAATGTCGTTTATTACCTCATAGATTAAAACTTTAAAAATTCACGTTGTCATCATTTTCGTGATGGGCTTTATATAAAGTCTCGCAATAACTTTCTATTTACTCTTTCCTTCATTTCTACATTCATTTGCAATTTCTAGCAATCTATATACTTTCTTAGTGTATGCGCGTTTTTCTTTAATTTCGATTATTACAACCATTAAACAAGACAGTTCTAATATTCAGAACCACAGTATGACAAAGTCGCTAAAAGCCCAGAGTACATGCATTTGTCCATGTTCTTAACATGGTATATTAGTTTACCAATATATCAATATATATTACTATTGCATAATTTATTATTACACTCTCCTCTGAAGAGTTAACGCTATTGTCGTTTTAATAAAGTTCAAAACTACTTTCCATTTAACATGCAAATTAGTCGTCCGTATAATCACTTTATAATTAGCATTAACATATTAAAATATTCACAATGCCCATTTGATTTTTTTAACTTATAAAAAAGCAATGGTCATCACTATACTGCTGTGTGTATGCTGAGTACACAATAAAAGCTAACAACTTGATTACCTTTAAACCCGATCCAAAACCGGCCATTGGATGACACTGCACTGTTTGATAGCTCGATCCTAATGTATGACTGCTCGAATTTATCATTAGAAATATTAACAAATGCAGTTGTTTCACAATTTAATGTATGCAAGGAACTTCCGCCAAGGTCTGTCACAGTGAGGCTCTGCCCGCAGCCGGTGGTGTCATTGTATAGATCCATGTGAAGTGTGTACATAACGATATTGGAAGTGGCTGAGGAGGCTGTCACAGAGCATGAGCAGGATTTATCAGTAGCAAGAATGCCCGTTCCTGGATATCCCCTGTTCCACAGATAGAGGGCCCTATCTTTTTGACCTGTGTGACTGACATCAACACACATTTCGTGTATGCTTGTTTCTTGAGGAAAAAAAGTAAATTGAAAATATATAACAGTTGAAAGACCTTGATTTTAAAATGATAGACATACATACATGTAAAATTCAATAAGGAAATAAACGTCCTTTCTCTGACTTTTATCAAACATATGTTGATGTGAATTACAGATGTAATGTTATTTAACCCACAAATTTATATTTAACGTTACATAAAGGTCGATTTTTACATGGCCATCATGGCGTTTACATAATAATATACCATGTTTTTTAAGAGTAAACATTTGAATAACATTTTCTTTTAAAATAATGATTATTTGAACGTTAAATCATATTAAAACCTGTCCAAGAACGTAATAGTCGAAAATAATCGGATACTTTAAAAGGGTCCGATTCTTGACCTGAACTGATACGTTTCATTTACTAAGACAATATCTAAAGAAACCACGACGTGTTTTCTCAGTAACAGTGACTACCTTTGAATTGTGGTAAAGCGATAAACATTTAAATTTTTTAAATTGTCTAACTATTTTCCTAAAACAATTTGAACATACCAAGAGTACTTAGACGTGGTAATATTTACAATATCTCATTACAACATAAATGATGATTAAACCAAAAGTATATTGCGAAACGTACTTAAAATTATAATCTACATGAATACATGAATTAAGCGAGAAATCATGTAATAATGAGGCGCACACTAATTAAGACAGAGCTTATCGAGATAACATGCTTCAAGTAAGTTTCACATGATTGATCATAAAAGTGTATCGCTTGCTTAACGATACGAAAATTGGCAGGGAAAGTAAAAGGGGCAGCTATTCAATTGCATTGAAATAATCCCCATCTTTGCCTTGATATATCTTTTACTTTGTCACCGCAGAATGCTTTTTGTTTATAGAGGTAAATGTTAGTGTTAAAATGCAAGATAAATAATTTCTAAACCTCAAATATATGGCAAAAGGTACTTTAAACATATCAGCTACACACATTTAGCGATAAATCAATTGATAATGAGGCGCCAATTAGTAGAGACCGAACTGGTCGACATAACTTGTGACAAGTATGTTTTATTTTTTTGATAATTCTTGGCATTTGTATTGATAATGTTTTCTATTTATGCAGACATAATACTTACCGTTGATGCATTGGTAAGTCAAATTTGTATACTTGGAAATGGCATCATAATCCATCGTGTTACATTCTTCTGCTGCCCGTTGATCAGATCCAGTCCCTGTACCATATGTTCTCCCTGTAAATTCTCGCAAAAAGTTATCATCAATTTTCGCCGGCTCCTTACAATCATTCGTATCACCGTAACAATTGGAATCATTCACGAGCTTAAACGCTACTGAGATATCCGTCACTGCTATTATTCTGCCACTAGGACAATTCGCTGTTAGGGTTTGATTTTCAGTACAGGCAGACGTCGCAACCTCTATCATTCCCTCAGATGGAATTCTACCTGTTGTTGTAGGTAATGTTGTAGTTGTAGGCGATGTTGTAGTTGGTAGTGATGTGGTTGTCGTAGGTGATGTTGTATATGCGGATGATGTTTTAGTTGTAGGTGATGTTGTAGTTGTTGGTGATGTGGTTGTCGTAGGTGATGTTGTAGTTGTGGATGATGTTGTAATGGTAGGTGATGTTGTTGTTGTAGGTGGTGATGTAGTTGTAGGTGATATGGTCCTTGTAGGTGATGTGGTCGTTTTTTGCGCCGTGGTCGTTGTAGGTGATGTTGTAGTTCTTGGCTTCGTGGTCGTTGTTGGTGATGTTGTAGTTGTTGACGACGAGGTCGTTGTTGCTGAAGTAAAATTTGTTATTATGGTTTACGATAGATCCACTTTACTTTACAATAAATCTCGCATGTAATTACTCCTTAAAGCTAATTTGCTAATTCCTGTTATTATTTTAATAGATTGTTAACATATAGTTAATCTTCTTTGCAACACGCACTTTTTCTAGCTGTTTATATCTTCCTCATTTGCAACGAGGTTAAATTCCTATCAAACGAGATGACATTCATAGACGCTATACGTTTTCCATCTACACGTCAAATACTTCAAAGGCGGTTGGAAAAGCTTGTTACGAAGTCATCAGGAATGAGCTCCGAATGCTTTCAGTGTGAAAGTGTGACATCGGCCTTACTATGCCAGTCAGCTTCAGTTGCTATATATATTTGCTGGACAAACGTAGCATCCATGGCAGAAAAAAAACAAGTTGCAGGCCCTTTAGTGCTGAGGTTTGGTTTAAAAAAACTCACTTGGTGATACATCCATGTATTTTGACTCTTATGCTTATGAAGCAGCTGTAATGAAAAAATGTTTGTAATCCAGGTGCAAATCAGGATGATTGCCATTTCAGCAGCCATATTTCAGGATGGCCGAAATTCAAATCGTAAATAAAACGCAGCCTAAACTGGTTTGTTTTAGGTTGATGTGATTTCAGTGTTAGTAGTTAATCGATGTCAGTGGAGGAACGTGCTACACCAGCACGATATGGTCACATTCAGAAATGGAGGTTTCCAAGATACTGGAATGCGGAGAAATTTGACCACATTAAGTACCACCTAAGCCAATTAGGAACGTTTTACATCAATGATGAACACTGAATCGGAACAAATTTACTAGGTTCGATCTCTGTAAAACCGGTTTAAACACCACAATCGTCCCTTCAGCCGACTAACCGTTCCAAAGAGGTAACTGTTGGGTTTGCCTTTTGTTTAATGACTCATCACAGATTTGATTTTACTTTTACATTTGGCTTGCGTGTGAATATGTTTGATAAGTGCTTTTTTATATTTTGGTATATTTTGCAATGATCGAAGGACCATGTTATATATTACCTTATTCATGATTGCAACATTGTTGCCTTTGCATTGTGGCGATCAGAAAAAAAACACAACAGGAAATGATAAACAACATTCAATACACCCTATAAGGTGTGTTAAGTTTATTTTGAATTTGATGGAAATTGGAATTTGGTTCCATTCACACTTAACATAATGTTACAACCAGTTACTCTTCTCTGGACATTTCTTTCTTGATTTAAAAAAAATAATTTCATTTACAATCAGATTCTTTGCCATTCTTTTAATAAGAATAATGCTTCTCTGTCTTCTAAATATCATTTGGACCTCATTTATTAATCACTTCACTAATTTGTTTTAACGACGTTATAAATTATCTAAAGAATTCAGAGCTTGGACATTCCTTTTGCTTTTCAATGCTTGCAGTTGAGAAACTTCTCAGCAGGTGCGTGGTTTGAGCTCTGTGAAACCGGTTTAAGCACTCCAGTCGGTCTCTTTTACAGAAAGATCGTCCCAAGGCAATAACTTTTGGATTTGCCTTTTATTATTTAAAGTGACTATGAGAATATCTTCCTGTACCTTTGCAATTTTTGCACATGTTGCTCATAGGACATTGTCATTATATCTTTTTTGATTCGCAGAGCTGTCTGAACAGGCAAAACCGTTTTCTAATACAATCCGTATCACTTAAAGTTGTATATGCTTTCATTTTTTGTAAAGCCAATATTTTCCTTTTTAGATTTGCCTATTTCCTGAGTATTCGTCATTCGGGTCTTTTTTCAGATAGTGTTCTATCAAGCTAAGTTTCACTTTATTGTGAATATGTAGGTTTAAGAAAGGTTTCTAGTTAAAGAGGCATACGCCGTCTCTGCATTTTTATCGTATGTCGTCAACAACTGATTCGTATAATACGTCATCACTTGTCCTTTTTTATTTCAAAATATTTTTACTTTAGAAACGGTTTAGATGGCGGGGATCAATATCATGTTAGTACTGTACACATTGTCATAGTACATAACCATTTATTGTTACATTGTTGGTACTTTCTTTTCTCATTTTTTTCATCTCGATGCAGGGGTCCCTTTTAGTTGTACCATTTTGATAGGATATTAACATAGTGAACAAAGTGATAGTAAACAAAGCAAATGAAACTGAGAACTAAACTATGAAAGTAGATAATGTAGAGTCATTAATAAATAATCACCATAAACTGGAATTGTAAGCTGCAGATAAAGAACAATCATTGTCTTTTTCACTTTTTGCAAAGTCACCAATAATTTTTGGGGGTTTAATAAACAGATTAGTAGTTACTATTGCCAATTAACTGATAATACTCTTTCTAAAAGCACTATTTTTAAAAACTAGGTTATCAGGGTTTTTTTCACAACTAACTGGTCACCTGTCAAACAGATACTGGATTAGCACCTGTACTAAATCAGTCAACCAAGATTCCTTATCAATTAAGAAAAGAGTGAAACTTCTTAAGTAGCCCCCATGTGGTGCTCAGCAGAGGTTACCACAGCCTTTAGGGACAGATTTGAATGGCCGTTTACCTTTACTCAGAGGAGATGCTGCTCAGAGGTTAAAATGCACCTAAAAGTTGTGTGTTTGCTGCTAAGATGGTGTTGCTGCTCAGAGGCGCCTGGAGAGCTTTTACTGTAGTTTATTTTTTAATATTTGTGGTAATTGCCTTAGAACCTTATCGTGTTTTCATACTTCCGACTATGGATTCCCAGATGATCATGTCAAGTTACATTTTGACATTTTTCTGTGAAGAGCTTCGAAAAAATGACTTATATGTTTATGATGCCTGATATCTTTATTTTTACTTTGGCCTGGGACACCCAATCGAATTGACGAACCTAATGGCTTATCTTGGGGCCACAGTTCAGCGGGCATCTCTGTGCATATGAGTTAGCGCCAACATAACATTGGCTGAATATATAAGTGTGCTTTTGCATACAAAACAAAACACAAAACAACAACGTGTGATTCTTGTTGACGACAATTTTTCGAAGTTAAAGTTCATTTAACAACTTAACATGGGGTTAGGGTTAAGGGACTTGTCATATATTCTTTTTAACGATCACAACAATGTTACTTGTGCAGTGTGGCGGTCGTAAAAATCACCCCGTGCATGTAATCTATGTTGTCATTTAATTAATCCTATAAGGATTGTTACGTGTATTTCCTTTGATGGACATTGGACTTTGGTTCTTCAATTCCATCTTCACATGAACAGGATGCTACAACCATTTATTCGTCTCTGATCATGTTTTGATTATGATTCAGAAAGTCAACTTTATTTATAGTCAACCATTTTTGTGTTGTTTTTCAAATCGAAATAATACCTTTTTCTTTTCTAAACACTATGTGGACATTATTTTTCAATGACGTCACTACTTTCGTCATAACTTATAGAAAATATCAGCGCTTGGACATTTTGTATTCAAATAGATTGTTTTCCTTTCCTTGCTTGCATTTGAGAAACTCGTCAAAAAGTGCGAGGTTAGAGCTCTGTTAAACCGGTTGAAGCGCCCCAGTCGGTCCATATTGCCGACTGACCATTCCAAGGCGGTAACTGTCGGGTTTGCTCTTTTCGTTAAATGACTCATCACAAATTTGTTCTTGTTTTTCGCTTGGCTTGCATGTGAAATCCCCTTATTCTGTGCATTTTCGGAGTTTGGTATATGTTGCAATGCTCATAGGACTTTGTCATATATTCTTATTAAAGTGGGCCTGTCACAAACAAACTGTGTCAGAGGGTAAAACAGGAAAGCAGCAAATGTGTTTGGTAAAATAAGTTGAATGAAAAACGAGAAAGTCACCAATGGCATTAGCAATAAGCAATCTCAATAATGTGTAGACTATGGACCCCCTTTAAAGCTTATTCTTTGGAATGTGTACAGACAGCGCGCAGTAACCCTCGTTATAAGTGAGACTGACAAAAATGCTTAGTTACAAAACATACCCTATCAGCTTTAAAAGCTGGTACCAGAGAAACAGCAAAAGGCGCATTAAAGGCGCTTAATGTAATCCTAAGTTCAATTCTTGTACAAGGCATTTTGTATCAATAAATTGAGCATTTTAAAAGAAATACAAAGAAATACATTCGTGTATCAATTAAAAAAAGGTTTTTTCATGTCTGTATTAATTGACTGACGAACTATATCTTAATCTGCCAATTGTTTTTGAGTATTTTACAATTTATAGTGCTGGTTCTATAATTTGATGACATTAACACATATGTCATTGCTTAATATCTCCATGGGTGGGGAATGAGAAATAAGACCTTTTTTCAGTTCCTTACATAAGCATGTGAGAATCTAAAGATGGCTGACTGTTGCCATGTTTGATTTTGCCATGACGTCACTTAAATAGGATGCTATTGATGCGATTTTGTTGGTTTCTATACACTTACATAAAGTGAAAAATTTGCCTTGTATTATTTCGCAAACTAAATGTTTTGCTTTGTTTTTATACTAGCACTCCACCCTACGAATATGCACTTTTTATCAGATTGGCACCATTTTCAAAGAGAAGACCTGTAGCCTTATTGAATTAAGGTTAAAATCAATGGGCCTGTATGAATGCGTTTATTTTAGTTGAGAAATATTAAATTTTAAATCATTTAAAGGTAATTGTTTTGTTTGTTGCGTGTGTCTGTTTCTTTCATTTTTCTTTTGTTGTTGTTTTCGTGCCTTGGCTATTTTGCCGTTGTGGCCGACGTTAACCGGTGGGTATTTTTGAAAGTCCGGACGCTGGTTACCGTGTCTTTTTGTAAGGAATAAAGAAGTGACTGCGTTTGTGCCAAATATGGTGCTTGTGTCGCCAAGTGAACGATTTTAATAGAAAGTTTATTCAATATGCTGCTTTTTTTTGCACAGACTATGTGTCGATGTCTTCGGCTAAGAGAAACATTTTTTACAAGAGAAAAATTGTGTTATTTGTTGTTGATTTTTTTCAATGAGGGTCTCTTTAATTGCAATCTGATCGGAGCTTACAGCAAGCATATCAGTAAGATTATGTATGTTTTGACTCTTTAACCCCTCAGTGTACCAGTAAGAATCCTGATCAGGTTCAACTTTAATTTGCTACGGACTTCTTGACCAGCGTTGTGTCGTGACTTTACCCAGATATTTATCTGGGCCAGTTTCTACTTATAACAGCTGCAAGTCGCCAGTAGAACCATATTTGTTTACACGATGTGTAACTATTATTCCTCACCGTGGTTGATAAATCTAAGAATAAATGTAAGCATGTTAAGATATTAACGACATTCACCCGATCAAAACAACATTTTTGATAAGAAAGGAACAAGTCCAGGTAGTGTGTCAAAACTCTTACCTGCAGGACAAGCGACAGTAACGGAAGCTCCATTTTCTGTAGCTGTAATTGAAAAACAAAACGTGCTGGTGATGTATTCAGAGACACCATTCTTTGTTGTTTTATCTTTTTTTTCTAATAAATATTTCTTATATTGTATAATATATTCTTAGATATGGGCTTATCATCAATAGTAACAATTGTAAGTAAAACATTATGCTACATAAACCATCGGCTTGTAGGAGTGGCACATTAAACAGATAATATATATATATATACATATATATATATATATATATATATATATATATATATATATATATATATATATATATATATATATATATATATATATATATCACAAAGTTATTAAGCTTTTGATTTAAAAAGCAATATATTTACGAATATGAGTTGTTTTCTGCTCACCACAAAAGATTATGGGTGATAACTCTGACTCACAAGAACAAAGCCTATTAACGGACACCAATTTTGATTTTGACACAGTTGTTGCTCTTTGTAAACACATGAAATCATGTAAATGAAAGTGTAATCTGTTTTTATAAAGTAACAAATTACCAAATAACTTGATAACGGTTGAATTGATAAATAATGTATGACGAGCTTTTTTTGTCAACGACTTTTATAAAGTGTGGCATAAAGAGTATGGTCTGAGGTCCAGCATTCCATAGATAGTAAATAAATGCGTGGTAACAGTATTTGTTAATGTCGTTTATTACCTCATAGATTAAAACTTTAAAAAATCACAATGGGCTTTATATAAAGTCTCGCAATAACTTTCTATCTACTCTTTCTTTCATTTCTACATTCATTTGCAATTTCTTGCAATCTTTATACTTTCTTAGTGTATGCGCGTTTTTCTTTAATTTCGATTATTAAAACCATTTAATAAAGCAGTTCTAATTTTCAGAACCACAGTATGACAAAGTCGCTAATACCAAGAGTACATGCATTTGTCCATGTTCTAAACAGGGTACCATTATTTTACCAATATGTCTATTACATTATTTATTATTACATTTTCCTCTGAAGAGTTAACGCTATTGTCGTTTTATAAAGTTCAAAACTACTTTCCATTTAACATGCAATTTAGTCGTCCGTATAATCACTTTATAATTAGCATGAACATATTAAAATATTCACAATGCCCATTTGATTTTTTTAACTCACAAAAAGGCAATGGTCATCACTATACTGCTTTGTGTATGATGAATACACAATAAAAGCTAACAACTTGATTACCTTCAAACCCGATCCAAAATCGGCCATTGGATGACACTGCGGTGTTGTTTAGCTCAATCTCGATGTATGACATCTCAAATGTATCATTAGAAATATTACCAAATGCAGGTGTTTCACAAGTGAAATTACGTAATGTACTTCCGGCGAGGTCTGTCACTGTGAGGCTCTGCTGGCAGCCGGTGACGTCATTGTATAGATCCATGTGGAGTGTGTACATTATGATACCGGAAGTGGCTGAGGAGGCTGTCACAGAGCATGAGCAGGATTTATCAGTAGCAAGAATGCCCGTTCCTGGATATCCCCTGTTCCACAGATAGAGGGCTCTGTCTGTTTGACCTGTGTGACTCACAACAACACACAATTCGTGTATGCTTGTTTCTTGAGGAAAAAAAGTAAATTGAAAATATATAACAGTTGAAATACCTTGATTTTAAAATGATAGACATGCATGTATAATTCAATAAGTTAATAAGAAAAGGTCCTATCAAAACTCTCACAGATATTTCAATTTTATCTACCAGTAGACAAAGGCAAACAAGGTAAATGCAAATGTGACAAAAACACAGAGACGAGACGTAACACACATAAAGAAAAACCATCAGTTTAGAACGGTCAATCGGCAAAAGAGCCAACTGGGGTGCTTAAACCTGGTTTGTGGAGCGCTCCAACCTCGCACTTCCTGAAGGTTTTCTTTTGAAATAATGATTATCTGAGCGTTTTATCATATTAAAAACCTGTCCAGGAACGTAATAGTCGAAAATAATCGGACACTTTAAAACGGTCCGATTCTTGACCTGAACTGATACGTTTCGTTTACTAACACAATATCTAATGAAACCGTGTAGTGTTTTCTCAGTAACAGTGACTACTTTTGAATTGTGGTAAAGCGGTCAACATTTGAATTATTAAATTGTCTTACTATGTTCCTGAAACAATTTGAAGATACCAAGAGTACTCAGACTTGTTAATATTTACAATATCTCATTACAACATAAATGATGACTAAACCAAAAGTATATTGCGAAACGTACTTAAAATTATAAACTACATGAATACATGAATTAAACGAGAAACCATGTAATAATGAGGCGCATACTAATTAATACAGAGCTTATTGAGATAAAATGCTACTAACAAGTTTCACATGATTGATCCTAAAAGTGTATCGCTTGCTTAACGATACGAAAATTGGCAAAGAAAGTAAAAGGGACAGCTATTCAATTGCATTAAAATAATCCCGATCTTTGCCGTGATATATCTTTTATTTTGTCACCGCAGAATGCTTTTTTGTTTATAGAGGTAAATGTTAGTGTTAAAATGCAAGATAAATAATATCTAAACCTCAAATATATGGCGAAAGGTACTTTAAACATATCAGCTACACACATTTAGCGATAAATCAATTGATAATAAGGCGCCAATTATTCGAGACCGAACTGGACGACATAACTTGCGACAAGTATGTTTTATGTGTTTGATAATTCTTGGCATTTGTATTGATAATGTTTTCTATTTACGGAGACATAATACTTACCGTTGATGCATTGGTAAGTCAAATTTGTATACTTGGAAATGGCATCATAATCCATCGTGGTACATTCTCCTGCTGCCCGTTGATCAGATCCAGTCCCTGCACCATATGTTCTCCCTGTAAATTCTCGCAAAAAGTTATCATCAATTTCCGCCGGCTCCTTACAATCATTCGTATCACCGTAACAATTGGAATCATTCTTGAGCTTAAACGCTACTGAGATATCCGTCACTGCAATTATTCTGCCACTAGGACAATTCGCTGTTAGGGTTTGGTTTTCAGAACAGGCAGACGTCGCTATCACTGTCATTCCCTCAGATGGAATGCTACCTGAAAAGAGTATTTTTATGATAACTACAGTATACATACAGGTTCAAGTACATGCACAGTTACAATAAAGATTTGTCACAGTAGAGCCATTGTTCATGGTATGGTTAATAAACCATTGAATGGAGCTTTTTTATGGTAGATACTTGAATGGACTTGGTATATATACAACTTACACATATTTTTATGTTTTAACAAAACAATTTCTTCATAGTATTTTATTAACATTTTTTTCACGGGACACTAGTATCTCTAGCCTTGCTTGATATATCCCAAAAGTTGCCATTTCGGTTCGCAAATAAACACGTGTATAAACCGACTTATATTATGGAAGTTCAGATAAATAATCAACGTTGCTCACGAGAAGCCACCCTTTTGCAATGTGGGAATTTTACCTTCCTGTGTTGTTACGTATTACAGAGCCATGGTAATGATATTTCACTACCATGTCTCTTCTGCTTTGTAGTATGACAATAACCAACGTCTTTACGTTACAATAATCGTACTGATATAAGAACTGCTGGATTTGCCCATATGTTATTATTTTCGCATATATTTGGACTCTTTAAATTGTATAGTTCGCGATTATCTGGTTTTGTATCATGTGAAAAAAAATGGTTCCAGTACTTAAGCAAATAATAAAAAAGTGCAAGTTCAAATAAATACTAAATCTTTAATATACGTATTTTAAGAAAACCACTTTTCCTGTGAGTCAGGACAGATTGTTATTACCTATGCAGATTTTTCTTCTCTGTGTTCTTATAAATTGGTATATTTTTTCTGATTTTATATATGACCGATGCATGCATGATCATAGAAAACCAAAAACATGAACAACTCTTGCATACAAAATAAACTAAAGTCTTCATCAAATGGGTGATAAAATGGAAAAAGGGATCTCATATTTATGCTAACAAAGACAAAATGATTATTTTTGCACGTTTTATTAAAGCATGAACATAATATTGCGGCAACTTTTAAGTATACTAAGAAATTCATTAAAAGTGACAAGTCGAAAGAGCAATTAATAAAAGGCTGTTTGTCGATAGCATCCCGTTATTGACATCATGTCGGTCGAATAACATGTGTTGAACTTTTCCGAATCAATTAGCTTTGCGATGAGAACGCCAACAATCGCCGCTTTAAAAAGAATATAACGTTTTTGTTTTAATTTGCAATGTTATTCATAGGTAATACGATTTTAATTTTGTCTAATGCCTCGATACTTGTATTGACAAAAGAAACTTGTCTCTGACATAAGAAGGTAACGTCTTTGACAATTTGCGCGTGTAAATGAAACATTCTGAAAGCAAGTGGTCGATTATGTGTGCACATAATCGATATTTATCGACCTGCTGCTTAGTTTTGTGAAAATATTCTCTAAGCATGTAACAGGATACATAAAAACTACAGTATTTTCAAAAGAGCCACAAATAGACTCTACAGGGGAAAGAAGTAAAGGGTTTACATTGTCACGTTTCACCAGTTTAAACAGTTTTGAGAATACATAACCCATATTTTTGAATAACTCATAGTCTTAAAGACATAGGCTTACCTTCTGTCTGCTGATTCAGTCTCAATATGATTATAAAACACACAACTATCCGTATCTTTGTAATGAACATACTGTTTGTAATACACACAACTAATCAGTTCAAAACTTTGAAAACCCCTTCTTCCGAAATACATGTCCCAGGTTAGAACTGCGACTTCGCTTTTGTAACATGTACCTGTTTAATAAATGAATGTGTATGTCACGATGGCTGACTTCACACACTGCGCGCAGTAATACCCCGAGTATGATTAAACATTCATCGTATTTACATATAGAGTCAGCCATAAATTGTTATGACTCTACATTTTAGGCCGAATGTTTATTTGTAAGCGTCGATTGGAATCTGAAATATATATAAAAACTTCTTTTATTATGTATGATGGTTCAAAATTGTGTCTCGGTTCTTTATCAGTACGATTGTTTTGGAGGATAAACATATATTTTCTTTTGATTTGTATTATTTCATTATGCACCAACTTTAACCAGACTATGTTTCCCTTTCATCATATATACTTTTATCTTCATTAATTTCTTATGTTTATTTACATCAATTAACAATTCTCATATTTAAACATAGCATACTACATCCCTAAACGTCTCCAGTTAACTGAAATACTGTTTGTGGGACGATAAACCCAATAAACAAACAAACTACATCACTTTTCGTTGATTTTGCTATGCTTACTTTCTACTGCTTTGTTTTTTAATATATATATGCGGACTTTGTTACTTTAAAATTACTTTTTAGCATCTAAAGCTAAATACTAGACCTGTACATATTATGTTGTAAAATCGCTATAACTATGCATCCTAAAGTAATTCATTGTACGGTAAAGATCCGATGATTATTGTTCCATACAAGCGGATCTGGATCCTAATCATACTAAACCAACGATTTCTTGTGCTGTTGCTTTTATAACGTTTCCTTTTACTATCTACAATTTTTTGCCTTAACTACATTTATTAACATATAAGTTTGTAGCATTATTTATAAAACGCATGCCATGTTAAAACTGTTCTGAAGAAGGTACAACATATGCTTGCAAACGTTTTGATGTTGTTGTTTTTTTACAAATGTGCAAGAAGTACTCGAACACATTTATGTTTTAAATATCAAATTTCACCTGCCTCCAGCTATGTCTATCTTCTCTTGATAATGGTGAAAATTCAACATAAAGATACACTGGTGTGTGTAAATAAGAAGTCCGTTTAAAATCGTAATAGATATTTTAAAATATAGTCATTGTAATGAGTATTCTTTTAAAATACTTAGTGTTCTACAATGGTTAATACGAACAATAATAGCACTGCATCGTGCAACGTTTTCTTTGTTCGTTTACTTATTTCTTTGTGTGTTGTGGTATCAAACCACCAAAGGGTATTCCTTTGACACCAATATAATGCTGTCTTTGCTGTGTATAGCGTGCAATGGGTGTTATGTCTCGTCTCTGCGTTTTTGTCACATTTACATTTACCTTGTTTGCCTTTGTCTTCAGGTAGATAAAATTTAAATATCTGTGGAAATTTTGATAGGACCTTTTCTTATTTACCTATTAACGACCTAGGTATATCGTGTTTAAACCTGAAGACCTTACCATCAACTTTCACTGTACATATTGCGCTTCCAGGTTCGGTGATGATTGGTTATATATCGAAACTATTCATCTTCAAAGAGGTAAAGCTTGCCTTGTATTCACAAATTATTTAAATGACGAATCAAATGTAAGGTAGTATACACGTTCATTGGTCCTCCAATATCACACAGCGAAACTTGTAATTGTTTTGAAAACGTCGAACAAGTCCAGATCAACCCTACTTCTCACTTTGTTTACGTATCTCACTGTGTGAAACAAAATCATGACCAGATATTTGTCTGGGGTCTTACTTTGCCGATTTATAGCTAGACATCGGCAGTAAGGCTAGTATTGTGTGAAAGATCAAAATCACATATACCTTTATCTTTAGTGTGAAGTTTTAAATGCTTGGAAACACTTTTAAATAATCTTTACTGCTTAATGACCTGGGTGTGTATTTTATTCGAGCAATAAACACAGGTTACTAATTTTGTTGATTAGAGTACGACTTTAGTTACAAGATACAGGTTCGATCCCTGGCTGAGAAGTAACAACTAGTGTTACAGTGGTATAACATGACCACTTGTTCTAACCAGGAAGTTGACAATCAAAAACAAAATATAAACAATATATCTTTTTCAAAATCGTCTTTTGAAAGTACGTCTTAACTACAATGACAGTTGATAAGGGCTTACGAGTGAACACCGTCTTATGGTATTCACATTTTTGGCAGGCTTGTGATAAGAAGTCATTACACATAAGTAGGAATTTTGAAACTTTAACGGTGGTAACCGACAGTTTGGACCAAAATAACTCTTCTTAAATAGCAAATAAATAAATTGTTGCCTGATAGGTATCGCAAATGCTGTTCAGTGACGTTCTAGATCTGTGTGAACAGTCAAGCATAAATCCCAACTCGTCACTACAAACAAGAATTCCTATCCGAGTCACGCTGCAAAGTTAGTTATTTTTAAGCTTAACAAACCACTTGACCACTTACTTTTAGGATCACGTTTTATAGTCATCCGGGTAATCTGCTCTGACGTCGATATCTTATTTTGCATACACCACTATCGAGATTGTTATAAAGCTTGAAATAATACACATTCAGAGGGGTTTTTTTTGGTGGTGTTGTTGTTGCTGTTGGTGTTGTTATGCGAGTAAGTAGTTTTGTCTGACAATTCAGTTTCGGATTCATATGTATTAAGAACAAAGTATGGGTTTATACAAAAACGCACAAATTCCCCAAAGCAGTGGTTCGATATTGTTATATGTATTTGATAAAGACAAATTGTCGGTTACCACCTTAATTATCCGCATATAATTGGGCCTGTTTACTGTGTTTATATATGTGTAAGGTATGACTCATTCTTCAATACAGCTAACTTCTAAATTAAACAAGATTATTTTATTACCAGTTATGTGTAAAAGAAGATTTGGGTGTAAACATTAGTTGTACAAGAATATAATGCAGCATTAGTAAACATACTGATTGTATCAACATTTTATCCTAGAGCAAAACCATAAATGAGAATATCAATAAAGGACCGAAAATAACCCATGACCTTAGTATAAAAGAGTATTCGTATCTTCCTGTTCACAGCAATCTTCATTAATGCAAGTAATACAAGTGATAATGTGGGTTTGGGAATATGTAAATCACTATGAATGGTTGTTATTTGCTTTACGAAATTCCGCAGTGGTATTGCTGCATTGATGATTACGCAAGCATGACCATTTCATTGTGGTATTGTGGGTACGCGATATTCAGATAGATACACTCCACGCTGTAAGAAACTGATTACTACGTTTCTTAGTTGTGCTTTGCTTAAATTAAAACTTTTAAACTTTCGTTAAATATGCATTTTATATACAGTAACCATATATTATATATGTTATATAATTTAAAAAAATATAAATATAAAAAGATATAAGTATATTTACAGTTTCTTTGTCAGATACTTTCAGTTGTTTGATGTTTGTTTTTTTAATTTGATACTCATGTTACACAACAAAATCAGGTGTAAATATGACGTCATCACTGCTGGCCATTCAAATTTATATGCTAACAATTATTTACTTGCCTTGCTGGGACATCTACATGTGTAGTATATTGTGCATAATTCCAGAAGATCTATTTACATTTATATAGAGACATTGTCTGTTTAATCAGCGTTCACAAGCTATATATTTACTTTCAGTGCTAATGATTATTTTCGATAGTCGTTTTGGACATTTTACAAGGGTTTCAGGTAGTTAAAGGTGTTGTCCCCCATATAAAAACAGATTAAAGCACCCTATAAAGAACTACCGCCGCATATATTTAAATCTGAACTCTCTTAATCCAAGGTATAAAGCATTATTGTTATGGTTGTTTTGGATAAGATACTATTGGGTAGTTATTGTTTTTAATGACGACATCATTTTATTATATGACATTATTACTTAGATCGTAGTATACGTCATCTGTTTTGTTTCAAATAGATGTTTTCTTTTCACTGCCTTTATTTAGGAAAATCTTCAAGAAGTGCGATTGTAAAGCTCTGTAAACCGCTTTAGAACACTAGTTCTTCATTTGGCAGATAGACACAGACAGAATACTTTATCCAGACTTGTACATAGTACACCTTCTTAACGCAGATATAATAATATTTGTTGTCAACTTGTTGATAATAATTTAAAACATGCGTATTTGAGGCTGAAACTTACACATACACGCACGCATGCATACGCATGCATAAGCACGCACACATGCATACGCATGCATAAGCACGCACACTTAAAACACGCACCCACTTACACACCCACATACACAAACACACTACTAGCACACGCGCTCCACACGCTCACACACTTGCGGATCTAAGTTGATAACAATGAAATATGAAATTAAGTAATTGTGGAGACGATCCTTATTTAACGATACTTGAATACTGAGGGTCTAAAAATATTTAAATATATTTCCTTCGTAATCTATCATAACAAGAGCATATGCAAATAAAGTGGTACTTGTCTTCAATGTCATTAGAGTTTTAAGAGAGGCATAATCGTGCATATCTATGTTCATTATTTATACAGTATCGAACTGTTTGTATATGTAGTGGGCGGACAGACATTCTTAATCTACAAAATTTTTGTTTATGCAGGTGCTCGTAGTATAGCTGATATTCAAATGTTGTTTTAAGTTGACTATATAACAACATAACGCTAGAACCATTTACCATTGTATACCAATCTTGTTCAAACGTATATATTACTCTTAGCTTAGAAGGATTTACATTACTTTTTAACATGTGAGCTATATCAAAGTTTCGTAAATCCGAACTATCCAACATTTTCTTCACGTCGCTTATCCATTTTAGATATCTTTTGTCACAATCATTTAATGCCAGATTATTTTATTATTGTAAGATTAAGTTAGCTGAGAAAGTAATGTGTAGCCAACATGTCTTGAAACATATAGCTCATCGTACACCATAGCATTACATATATTTGCTTTAAATTTGAGTGTTCTTTAGAATTTTAGATGAACTCTTTCAAATTCCTTTGACTTATTTACCGATAATGGTTTTGCCATTTTCTAATAACTCATATTGTTCTTACAAAAGTGTCTCTGTGTGCTTTCTTAGTTTCACATGAATGAAATCTATTTTCTTGAGACTACTTGCAATTAAATCTTTTGGGAGCATCGAAGTAAGTCCTGCGGACGGCATGGAAATCACTGTCAAATCATTCTTTACCATTATATGTAAATGAAATAACTTTTGTTGTTTTATTGCCACAGGTAACTGTTTTGGAGATAAAGAGTCAGGTATTTGTCCAATTTTACTTGTAAGTTGTATGAGAACATTATCTATGAAATTCCTACTTAGCATGTCAATATATATGTTGTTAAATTTAGGAAGGTAAGAAATTATGTCTAATCTGAACTGGTCGCGTAAACGCGTGTCCCAGTGGTGTTCTATCTCTGCGTGTGTTTGTTTAGTCGGTCGAGTGTTGTTACAGTGTAGTGAAAATGAAAGCGGCGCATTGTCACTCTATTCGTTTAAACTATCTACTTTGAACAGTTTTCCTTTCACTGCTGCCTGGCGTACAGCGACGTCTATTTCTAACCACTGGCAATTCTGTTATATATACACCATACGTCCTGTATACTACTAGATGTTTTTGGCATTAACATCATTTATAATTTCCTATAAAAGAATGACCCGTGTTATTCCCCTTGACAGTAACTTAGAGTGTACTTTCTTAGAAAGATTAATTTTTATAAGGTGTAGGAGTGAAATGCCAAAAAAAAGGTCACGGTTCTAAATATTTTAACTTTTTTTCTGTTTTTGAAAGTCCATACCTTTTTTATATCACATGATAGTTGTTAAATCTTATGTTATTCAGAAACCATATTCAATTACCTTCCTAATGATATATAATTTTACAAATACAAATAATAAGCGATTTAGTGACGTATGGCATTCTCTTGGGATATTTATATATAATTCCTCAGCATGTGGCGTGGAAAATGGCTTAGCAGCGAAAAGGTAAAGTATCCTTTTATATTAAGAAGTCAATGACAGAGTGCCCACTGTGAGTTAAAAATGTGTATTGGGTTAGTGTCACCCACTGTAATATAAACATGCTTGTTGCTTTAAACAGTTCAAGCAAGTTTGCACCGTTTTCATTAGTTACATTGTCAAGTGATGCGCTGTCAAGGAGACAACTTTGAATATAATTGTCTGTATCTGTATAAGAATTAACTTTGTCATGAGCAGTATAAGTTAATAAGAAAAGGTTCTCTCAAAGTAACCATAGATATTTAAATCTAAACTACCTCTTGACCGAGGCAAACAGGGTAAATGTAAATGTGTCAAAAACACAGATACGAGACATTACACACACACACACACACACACACACACACACACACACACACACACACACACACACACACACACACACACAACAACAACAACAACAACATTAACAACAACAACAAAGCAGCAGTAACCGCCTTGGAACCGTCAGTCGACAAAAGGACTTTATAGCAGGGCGACTAATAATGTCATCAAATATATAACATATGCCAAGATTATCATATCCATTAATATCTTTTTTTTGTATAAAAAATATGTCGGCATAAAGAGTATTGTAAATAAGAGAGTCTTTTCCCTAAATATATGCACTACAAAGAAACATATATTCTGATGTAATAAAAAGCACATGGTCTAGCATTAACCATATAATCGTATCGTAATGAGTTTTAATGACTGTTAAACCTTCTTGTAGACACCCGTTTTTGTAAAGCACTTACGCTTTGAACAGCTATGCTGGAATGTTCTATATAGATTGTGCGTAGCATATCCCTAAAGGTTGAAATCACTTTGTTGCTTTCCCAAGAATTCATACAGAAAACAGATGTAAAATTTATTTATATAATTTATTTAATATGTTGACAAAATCTACACATTACTTTTATAATGTTCGTGAATATCGAATGTTCGTCTCTAGAACACCCCCATCTCTTACTGAGTAGGCGATCTATGAACGGTTTTTTTCGGCCTTCATTTTCGGCACCAGTCTCATCTTATTTTCCTTCACTTCTGATGTGAATTGTTAAAAGACAGTAAAGTTGGTATCGTCAAGTTGTCGCCATTGAAGTCTTATCATTTTACGGTTTTTGAAAAATATGAACTTTGTCATCATTGATCTGACCTTTACTGGCTTAGCTTGCATACCGTAATCATTTTCAAAAGGTGTGATTTCGTTCACAGTTTGTTGTGCAATTCAAAAGGTATTTTGTAACTATGAACGTAGAATGTTCTCAGTATCAGTCGTTTTTGGTCCCTTACTTTCTGGTATGTTGGTGAAATATAGGTTATTTCTGATTGATTGAGATTTTAGGTAAGCTACTTCATCCTTAAGTTGGCTCCTCAGACGCGTCTCCGAGCTTTTGATCGTGTTAACGCTTATGCACCTTGCACAATGTTGTTGTCTTTCTAGAACTGCTATCACTACTACATCTGTTGTTGTTATGTTGCTGTTGTTGTTGTTTTTTGCTTTTTCACCATAGTTTATACAAATCTTTGTTTCCATACATCCACACAATCCTTTAGAAACCCACATACACAGAAAAAGCACTGTATAGAATAGCTTTGATGATTTTTTTCAAAATAATGTATTTTTGTCTCTGCTACACTAAAAGCACAGCATTTCCCCACATTGACAAACCGGTAACTTTTGTCCAATTTTTTTACTGTTGTTTTTACTGTTATGTTTAATGTTTCGTTTCAGTTTTTTCTTGAAATTTTGAAATTTGACTGACACGTAAATATATTTGTCCTGGGCATTTTCAAATTAATATATGTAGCAATAGATATAGGACATTGCTAATTTATTTTCTTGTGAGATCAATGTAGAGGTGAACCTATGCCCGTACATGGTTTTAATTCAGTACTTATATATCGAGGTCTTGTTCAACAATGGAACATATCTGCCTAACAACAAACGACCAGGAATCATCAAAACCTTGTTGTTTTTAAAAATACAATGCCGTCATATTGTTATGTCTTAAAATTGTATGCAGTAACGACTTATCATCGGTACACAAGGTAAAAGTCCCGTATGCAAACAGCAGAAAAAGCACAGCATTTGACTTATGATGACGTTTGAAGGATCACATGAAAAATATTATTTTGGTATACATTTTGGGGCAATCCTTAAAAGTGAAAACATATTAAGGTGGCAGAGGAGAGCACAGAGTATGCGCAGGATGTGTCGGCAGTAAGGATGTCCGTTTCTGGAAAGTCACTGTTCCGGAGATAGAGGGCACTGCCTGGTTGGTTGGTCTGATGCAGGTCAGTACACGTTCCATGTATGCTCGTGTCTTGAATATCGACATTACTTCAGCAATCTTATTTTAAATATATAACGTTGTCGAATGGCTTAATATTTTCTTTTCATTTAAAAAATGTAATGTGGTTCCTTTAATATTTTTATATGTTTGTTCCTAATAAGAAAAGCAGCAAATGGTGTTTTGTTGTTTCACAACAATGTTTTAATAAATTTATTCTTCAATCAATAAAAGGTATTAAATGAATATAATTGAAAATTAGAAATACTCGTATAAGTATTGTTAGTTAACATTATAACAATAGATTCCTTATGTAAAACATCAACATACACAAAACAAGCTACACACCGCCGATGCATTAGTAAGACATCATAACGTTATTAGAGATGACATGAATGTTTTGTTACACGAGCTCGTCGGTTGATCAGGTGTGTATCCTGGCCCATCTGTTTCATCTGAAACTATTTACAATAAACGCAAATCATCATAGTTCTCTAGCTGCCTTAAATCTAGCTGAGAGTCCTGCCACTGCTATTTTGTTCACACCAGAACAAATGGCTACTCGTGTTTGTCATATGCATGCAGATGATGTGATGACATTCTCCTCTGAAAGGATACTTCCTGGGTATTTTGGGAAAAAGTACTGAAAATAATTCTCCCATCCTTCTACGTAGAGTTCTCGTACGTTACTCTCGCATATACCTCTGCAACAGGCTTACGGCCAGTAATGTCAATAGATAAATAAGAAATGGTCCTATAAGAATTTCCACAGATATTTAAATTTAGACTACCTCTAGACAAAGGTAAACAGGGTAAATGTAAAAGTGACAAAAACATAACGAGACATACCTGTTACCTCCTTAAAACAGTCAGTTGGCAAAGCACCGACCTAGGTATTTAAACCTGGTTTGTGGAGCGCTCAAATCTCGCACTTCCTGAAGGTTTTTTTTATGAAAAGTGTAAAAAAAAATATCCCGTCAAAGTGAGACAACTAACATTAAGCACCTGCATCGGCAGTTAAAACCGATAAAATAAACTAATATAGAGAGAAAATAACTAGTTATATAATAAACTGTCAACATATGTACAGAATGTGCAGTAGATAAAAGCCTCGGTAACCTAAAATTTCCTAATGAGAGAGTAGTATAAAATAAAACAGCCCAAACGATGATGTATGATGGGAACACTTAAAAGACGCCATAAAAAATGTCATGAAGTTATCTGTTAAGTGTCGAAAGTTTAATTTAAAAACACGTAAGAAAAAAATTGTATTTTAGAACAAACCAAATCAACAAAACAAAATGTAGGATTATGAAGAGTTAAGAGGTAATGCGATTTAAATAATATATTATAAAAAGCCGAAGATTTATCCGCAATTGGCAACTTTAATAATAAAGGTAAAATAAATCCCGATGTTATACCTACTGTGCAAACTCACGTACAGGGCATGGAGACTGTCCGAGTTGTCTTACCTAAATAGGGCACTACTAGAGAGTTGAAGAGACAGAAATCTAGCAGTGACTGTCCAATTATGTCTTCAAGTCCCTGTTTCCGTACAGTCTCAACGACCTGTCATGTCACCGTGTAAAAAGTCAATGCAAGTTCTAACTGTAAAAGGGTCAATTGTAACCAATGCAGTACAATGAAGGATTCCCGGGTTGTAACCGTCAGCAATAAATTTTAAGATAAGTTTTGTAAAGTGATCAGAAAAGTTATTGAGACCCTTGATTTTCTTTAATTTGTATAAAACATTTCCATAAAATGCAGGATGGCTAATGACTTTCTGCCTTAGTGTTTTCATACTGCTATTATACTTCGAAGCATTAAAATTATTGCGGTGAAAGAATTTTGAAAACGAAAAAACGAAAGCCTGCGATCGAACTGAACTGTTTTATTATGCATATAACATTTTTTTTTCAAATAGAAAATTAAAACGTTACGAAAAAGCTTTCTTCTTTCATGGGTTATCCTTAATACAATACAATGTTAGCATCATTACTTCTATGACATGAAATCGTTTAAAACTAACGAAATACAAAGTAAAGAAAAAATAAATTCTAAACTTGACGACAAATGGTTTCAGTTCCAATCCAGCCGTCGCCATCAGCACAAACCATTGATTTGGGACCGAATAGTGTGTGTCCCTCGTTACAGGAATACATAGCCTGGTTGCCTGTGAATGTACTGTCTTCAGCTAAGCTTCCATTTTTTAAACTGGGAGAATAGCCACATTCTGTCCAAAAGAATTTATTACGAATATGAGCTTAGAGTTTAATTATATTCAAAATATCTGGGTAGTATAGTTTTCTTGCAATAGGTTCACTGCATTTATTAGCGTAACTTCCCAGTATGTGCGAGGTTAATGGTTGGTAAATAGACGTAAGCATCCTAGTCGGCCCATTTGCCGACTGGCCTTTCCAAAACGGTAAGCGTTGTGCTTACTATATTTAATCCAATGTAAAGCACCAGATCCCTTTTAGCTTTTACATTTGACTGGCTTGTGAATTCTTTTATCATGTATTCTTTCAATTTTTATATATGTTGCAATACTCACAGCACCTTGTCATATTTCCATATTCTTTGTAACAAGTCATGAAGGCGTGATATTTGTTCTTTTTGGTATTTAGCAATAAAAGTGGAAGAAAATAAGAAATTGTGTATCTCTCCTGTTATTATGTGTACGGACTTGAATTAGGAATATCAGCTTAAGATATACAAATACGAAAAATGCAGATTAACGCAGATCCACTCCATTGACCGTTGTCTAGACATCGCCGACTATAACCGCCGCTTACGGTAACATATTTATCGATGCACATATACGTCGCCACGGAATCGTTTATCGTGCTCAAATAGGACACGTCAGCGTTCTGGCCACGTTCATGTGTAGGACAATCTGCACTATTATTTGAAACATTCTGTGCAGACAATACTATTTGAAGCACAGGCAAGGGCGCCTGTGGACGAGCGAAAAGAGAAGATGACTTGTAACTCTTCTGTATTCACCCCTTAGATTTGTGGTTTGGCAAGACAGTTCATATGGGAAGGTTTTTGAACTGACAACCGGTAAGCCGCTGGTTCTACACAGTCAAGTGCTAGCTGACTACCTAAGCCAGAAGTCACCTGGTTGTAATTGGTCGGTACAACAATCATAAAGTACACAAACGTCATTAATAAATCCACTTTCCATATTTTGTACATTAAGCAATTAGCTGTCAAGTTATAACCATCCTTTTATGCACCACTGGTTTTATAGACCGTTGTCTTGTTTCTTCTTTTATGCAAATTATATTTTAAGGAACTATTTTGTTTTGAATATTTCGTTTGGCTTAACATTTACGCGACCTTATTTAGTCCTTGATAGTGAAATTCTGTATTTATCCCTTAACGGTGAATGTCTGTATGAAGCGTTTGAAAGTAGTTCATTTTATATAGTCCCTGATAGTGAATAACTTTACTTATCCCGTGATGGGAATTCTTGTATTAAGCTACTGAAAGCGAATTTATATATATTTAATTGTTGTTGGCGAATCACTATATATATATATATATCATCACTGACGAAAGTCAGTTGAAGTTTAACAGGCGTGTTTAGGATGGGCTATATACCATCCTAAACACGCCTGATAAACTCCAACTGAATTTTGTCAGTGATGATATTCTTACATAAATGTTAAGTGATGTTAATGTTTCGCTATTAAAAAGCTTTATAATACCGCGTCCATTACCTCCAAGTTTCAAGTCCCCCTTGTGTCGTATGCATTGACTTTATACTCTATACTGCATCATGTAAACCTAGCAGTTTAACTTTGATCAGCATTGAATTCCATGAAAAATAAATTTAATAGAACACTTATGCAATATTTGTTTTGTCTCGTTTCAGTATGTCTAGATTCAATAGACTTGATGTCGATCCCTACATTCATTTATAGAGGCTTTTATTTAACTTAAGTGGCACTGATGTCATAAATATCAAACATAACATTTTAAACTTCCTTGTCACCGAATACACCTTCTCCAAAACCGAACGGCCGCAACACAAAAGCGTTGCAAAATTAAATCAAAAGCATACGTTACATGGGGTAATTCACCTTAATTATATCCACACGAATGTTTTTATTATGTATTCTACCTCACTTGGTGCGTTCGAGTCTAAACGTATTAAAAGTTTCCGAATCAAGAGGGCGATTTAAAATAAATTATCTTACATAATTAGGCTTCTTTACAGTATTTCAAAATTATCTTTAATGGAGGATTCATTTTGTCAGGGATCACCACACTTCTTATAGTCTAAAAATGATTAAGAAGAAGACTGCCGCGGAAACATAAATGGTATACTATTATGGTGAGTGTTATGCAGCCTTATTAAACGCACTGGTTGTGTTGACTGTTATCCCAGTGCAAACATATAAAAGAGAATGTGAATAAATGACCTTCCAATAACAGATAAGTCAATTGTTCATGTTTACAACTAGGTACAGTATTGTAGGTATATGACGTTAGGAAGAAGTTGGACCAGGTTATATACATTGCAAAATTACAGAGTGGTAATGGTGCATTGACTGGTAAGAAAAGACGAGCTTATGTCATTGTGTTAGCGTGGGTACGGGATATTCAGATACTAAACACGGCACACAGTAATACACTGGTTACCATGTTCTTTCTTTGTGCTTTGCTTAAACTATTAATAGTTCTTTAATAAACTATTGTTAATGTGTATAATTAACAAAGTTTTAAAAAAAGTATTGAAAATGCATTTGTTATGACAAAGGTCATAGTTTGGTGGAATAATTTTAGACATCCTTGCGATCATTTAGATTCAGTGTAGATTTCTATTTCAGTTATTTTGGGTTGTTTTCTTTCGTTTTTCTTTTTAATCTGATTTGTCGATTTAAAATATCAACTGTATTTTGTAATGTTACATTTTGTCTATTAAACATGTCGTTATTACGAAGTGAATATGACGTCTTCGCGTAGGACATATATAAGTAGCCATTTCGATGTCTCGATGTCTCAATCTTTTGCACATGTACATATACTATACATAGTTCCTTTAGTTACATTCAATTAATCTGTATATACATATGTTGTGCACATCGTTTTCTCTGTTTTGATGCAGATGCAGATGCTTTTTTGTTAGTCTTCTTACATTCTCGGGTGGGGAGTAATGTTACAATCTGCACAGTTGATTCTTTTCAATGTTTTCTCTTTCACATCTACATGGACAAAAAGCGCCATACAACAAACATAACATTATAACAGTTACACTCTCAATATTATTTAAATATAAAAAATTGTAGTGACAAAACCATTATATCCTTATGCAAATCATGAAAATAACAATATAATTATAAATATTATTATAATTATAAATTGCAACATGACCTGACTAGGCTTCGAAACCAGAGCCTCGAGATTGAGGGACGAACGCTCTACCAGCTGACTGTAACTGTTCAACTCTCAGAAAACATGCAGTTACTTATTGTGCAGTAAATATAAACAAAATTGGCACGTATGTGAGACATCCAAGGCAACACAGATAGCATGCGCTTTCAACACGAAGATAATTATACTGAGTACTAAATACTGTTCTTTCATTGTCGATACATTGCATAACTATTTGAGAGCAACAACCCGTTACTCTGATGGAAACATGGTTGGCATAAGAAGCGACATTTGGAGCACTGACCGGACCGGTAGTCAATGCTGGTTAAAATCGGCCAATGATGGTCAATATTCATCATTAATGGTCAATGGTGATCAATTGACATAAACATGTGATATACGTGTCCATTAGGTGTCCCAGTATATTGAGCAATCAATTAAATAGTTTATGTATCTAAAATTTATCTAGAGAATAAAAACTGGTTTAACTAAACAACATGTAAACTAGGGATGTAAATCGAATCCCCAAACGATGTTCGATTATTCGTTACGTGTATTCGAATCATATTCGAAACAAATTTATGTCATAGTGGCACATAACACGGTAATTTTCTTCTAAGTTCAATGTGTTGCTAGCCTTAATCATTGCAGAAACGGCAGTAGATTTATGATTTTAGCATAGCATTTAATTTTAAATCGACGAGTTCTTCTTTTTGAAATACAAACGGTAATATTATCAATCCGCCATTATCCTGTTTATAGTGAAGGACCAGACGGGGTGTTTATTTACTCGGTCAGCGGTAATTTGCAACAGAATAATGTCAGGGAATAATGCCAGTAAATGCGTAAACTTATAAAATACATAAATAATTAAAGGAGGCATTTTCAAAAGACAAATGCGGGTGATACTGGATCGACTGTAAGATAATTAGGCAAAACCAAAAGGGTTTTATGAAGGATTGTTTCTCAAGTGTACAGTCAATTAACGGTCTTGACAATTTTTGTACAAAATATGGAAAGTGGATTTATTAATGACGTTTGTGTACTTTATGATTGTTGTACCGACCAATTACAACCAGGTGACTTCTGGCTTAGGTAGTCAGCTAGCACTTGACTGTGAAGAACCAGCGGTTTACCGGTTGTCAGTTCAAAAACCTTCCCATATGAACTGTCTCGCCCAACCACAAATCCAAGGGGTGAAGGACAGAAGAGTTACAAGTCATCTTCTCTTTTCGCTCGTCCACAGGCGCCCTTGCCTGAGCTTTAAATAGTATTATATGCACAGAATGTTTCAAATAATGTTGCAGATTGTCCTGCACATGAACGTGGCCGGAACGCTGACGTGTCCTATTTGAGCACGATACTCGATTCCGTGGCGGCGTATACGTGCACCGATGAATACGTTAAGGTAAGCGGTGGTTATATACGGCGCTGTTTGGAGAATGGTCAATGGAGTGGATCTGCGTTAATCTGCATCTTTCGTATGTGTATAACCTAAAGCTGATATATTGTTAATTCAGGTTCGTACACATAATAACAGGAGAGATACTCAGTTTCTTATTTTCTTCTACTTTTTATTGCTGAATAACAAAGAGAACAAATATCACGCTTTCATGACTTGTTACAAAGAATAAAGAAATATGAAAAGGTGCTGTGAGTATTGCAACATATATAAAAATTAAAAGAATACATGATAAAGGAATTCACAAGCCAGTCAAATATAAAAGATAAAAGGGTGCTTGACATTAGATAAAATATAGTAAGCACATCGCTTACCGTTTTGGAAAGGCCAGTCGGCAAATGGGCCGACTAGGATGCTTACGTCTATTTACCAACCATTAACCTCGCATATACTGGGAAGTTATGCTAATAAATGCAGTGAACCGCAAGAAAACTATAGTATGCAAATATTTTGAATATTATAAAACTCTAAGCTCATATTCGTAATTAATTCTTTTGGAAAGAATGTGGCTATCCTCACAGTTTAATGAATGGAAGGTTCGCCGAAGACAGCACATTCACAGGTGGCCAGGTGATGTATTCCTGTAACGAGGGATACACACTATTCGGTCCCAAATCAATGGCTTGTGTTGATGACGACGGCTGGATTGGGACTGAAACCATTTGTCGTCAAGGTTAGAATTTATTTTTTCTTGACGCGCTGTTTACTTTGTATTTCGTCCGTTTTAAACGAGTTTATGTTATAGAAGTAATGATCCAAACATTGTATTGTATTAAGGTAACCCAAGAAAGAAGAAAGTTTTGTCGTACCGTTTTATTTTTTTATTTGAAAAAAACAACAATTTTAAAACGACGGTTTCTTCTTTTTGAAATACAAACGGCAATATTATCAATCCGCCATTATCCTGTTTATAGCGAATGACCAGACGGGGGTGTTCTTTTACTCGGTCAGCGGTAATTTTCAAGAGAATATTGTCAATGAAGAATGCCAGTTAATACGTAAACAATGCCATTTTCATTTAACATTTATCAACCGCCAAACATGTTGTAAAATAAACAGCCCCTCCCCAAGCCTAATCTATCCAATGGTCAAAATATCTGTTTATTTACCTTTTAAATTGCTTATTTAGAATGTGGCAATGTCAATTGAGAAAGCAGATATTTTAGAAAAAGTACACAGGCCAGTAAAACAAAATATTATATATGTAAATATTTAATTGACCACTATAAATAGGTAAATAAGAAAAGGTCCTATCAAAATTTCCACAGATATTTAAATTGTATCTACCAGTAGACAATGGTAAACAAGGTAAATGTAAATGTGACAAAAACACAGAGACGAGACATAACACACATAAAGAAAAACCATCAGTTACCAACCATATTTTAATAAGTGCCACGATACAAAACTAGATACTCGTTTACTAAGAATATTAAGAGAATATATTAACAGTATAAAGGAACTTGAAAAGAGTTTTCGTATTTGCTGTGAAATTCAAATTAAAATAGACGTATTGACCACTTTCGACCACATACGGAGTATAGACTGGGACGGTTCTTTCAAGCCCTGACTTTAACTAAGGAAATTTTTGTATCAACAATTACATGACGTATGTTATCTATTGTTTGTAATTAACATGTTATCAGTATTGAGTCTATTTAAGATGTTTTTGTCCCCTCATACATACTCAAAAAACAACTGAAATATAAAATATGGATTGTCAAGTCTAAAAGATGTTTAAATTTCAATAACACAAATAATAATAATAATAACAATACATTTAACCTTTGTTCATATTAACAATAAGGTTTTCCACTCAAAGTTCCTTGAAAAGGTTTAATTGACCAGTATTGACCACTTCAGGTATTGACCGGGACGGTTTTTACCGGTAAAACCGCTGGTTAAACCCGGGGGCGGTCAATACTGTCCCTGGACTTAGGTCATCTGCTATATTGCTTTCTTCCTTGTTGTCTCTACTAGAGTTTACCAGCTTAAAAACAAAGATGACTCAAAAGATTGACAAACAAAACGTCGTGCAAGATTAATACTTTACGGAGACTGTATGTGAAGAACGTGTCGTTTTAATTGATGAATATATATGTGTGTATTATTAAAACATGTATAAACTAGTAATAAAATTTATTCTTATTAAAGAGCCCTCACCTCGCACTTCCTGGTGGATTTCTCAAATTCAAGCAATAAAAAGAAAACCGGTCTATTTGAAGACAAAATGTCCAAGCGCTGATAGTTTCTTGGATAGTTATGACGAAAAACAAGTAACAATCCTTATAGGATGAATTAAATGACAGCAAAGATTACATGCACGTGGAGATTGTTTTAATAGGAATATATGACAAAGTCCTATGAGCATTGCAACATATACCAAACTCCGAAAAGGCACAGAACAAACGTATTTCACATTCAAGCCAAGCGAAAAGTAAGAACAAATTTGTGATGAGTCATTTAACGAAAAGAGCAAATCCGACCGTTACCGCCTTGGAACGGTCAGTCGGCAATATGGACCGACTGGGGTGCTTAAACCTGTTTTACAGAGCGCTAGCCTCGCACTTCCTGACGAGTTTCTCAAATGCAAGCAATGAAAAGAAAAACTATCTATTTGAATACAAAATGTCCAAGCGCTGATATTTAAGTTATGACGAAAGTAGTGACGTCATTGAAAAATAATTCGACATAGTGTTAAGAAAAAAATATGGTATTATTTCGATTGAAAAAAACTACACAAAAATGGTTAACTTTAAATAAAATTTACTTTCTGAATAATAAAAACAACCATGACCAGAGACGAAAAAATGGTTGTAGCATCCTGTTCATGTGAAGATACAATTGAAGAGCCAAAGTCCAATGTCCATCAAAGGAAATACACGTAACAATCCTTATAGGATGAATTAAATGACAACATAGATTACATGCACGGGAAGATTTTTTAAGACCGCCACACCGCACAAGTAACATTGTTGTGATCATGGATAAGAATATATGAAAAGTCCTATGAACATTGCAACATATAACAAACACCGAAAAGGCACAGGACAAAGTTTTTTTTTCAAATCCAAGCCAAGTGAAAAGCAAGAACAAATTTGTGATGAGTCATTTAACGAAAAGAGCAAACCCGTCAGTTACCGCCTTGGAACGGTCAGTCAACAATATGGGCAAGTCTACAGGATAAAGAGTAAGGAACTTGTTCTACAAGCTGCTCGGAAAAAAATATCAAAGGGTTTAGAAGCGTTGTTTTGTCGGTGTCAGTTTGACCCTGTTCGAGATTTCTGCTGTGCAAAGAATCAAAATAATTGCGTAGTAAATCAAAGGTATATCGCACTGGAAATTGGAAAGCAGCAGGTTAGTATTCATCTGCAAATAAACACCTCTTATATAATATAGATTATACATTGTAAAATAACTGATATCAGTCAGAAACATTCGATAATAGAAACCATTTTATTAAACATTAGTTTCTATATGATTTTGCATTTTCACTTATGCAAGTTCTTAAATAAACGCCCAAACATGTTACCGGATTCGACCAAAATAAATTGAGTTTAATTTTGAATCTTCTACCTCCTATACCCATGTGATCTGAATCTGAAAACCCTGGGTGCGCCATATCTTCCCGAACTCGTGCGGTAGCTTTAGACCCTTTTGACCGTTAACTGTAATAAATTAGTACTGTTCCTAAATTATTTATAAATCTACATTTCATGTATATCTGCATTGCACAATATAATGAACTTCAAGTTTAAACACACAATAATATTAATGTTATGCTTTGAAGCATGCCTGGACATTATTGCTAAGTCTATTCTTCTCACAGACATACATTTTTATATGAACACACACTACTTTTCCCCAAGCATGAATTACTGGCCGCCAGTAGTAAAGTTCATGCAGGGTCAATCCTGTGTGCTTCTGCAATCTAGCCTTCTCATAACACAGGACGCCCAAAAATAAAGTAAAATCACAATTTGGGCACACAATTATCACAAAAAGGGACCGTGTGTACTACAATAAGACAGCCTTACGGCTGCACGCCAACTGATAACATCGTTACCTGTTAGGTGGAAGACTTTCAACTCCAAAAAAATCGTGTGCGACTGCTTTGACTTTTTTATTGTATACATATATCTATGCGTGCTATATGACCAATCTATAAAAAGAAGGAGAAATATACTGAAAAAAAGGAAAAATGCAAGAAAATGTTTTAGATATATATAATAGTTATTGATCACATACTAATTCTCCCAAAATATTATTAATATTATTATCACTACCATTATTATTATTATTATTATTATTTTACATTATTAAACAGATTTGTCCGCTAATGTATAAAATTTATCGTCTGATATGTTTATACTTTTTGCATAAAAGCACATGAATTTTACAGATTATGACGAATGAATGACGAACACATAGGTTGGTTCTATAAACTATACAGCTGCTGAAACTCGTTTGATGAAAATATGGATTTTTGTTCTTTGGTTGTTCATGTCTTTTTAGCATATACACTCCATTCTATGTCATTCTTTCCTTGATTAAATTATGTGTTTTATAAGATAATACTTAGCCCCTCACCCAAATACAACGTGGCCACTATTTTCAATTACGTCACTGCTTTCTTTTTAATGACTCCATAACTTACCATTAAGAATACGGCATCACTTGGGACTTTTTCCATAAAGGATATGTGGGTTTTTTACAGTTTGCATTTGAGAAACCCTTCATGAAGTGCTAGGTTCGAACTCTGAAATAAATAGTTTAAGGACAGTCGACTGGTCTTCCATGGCGGTAGCTGCCGGGCTTGCTCTATTTTATATAATGTCTCTTCACTGTTTTGTTGTAACTTCTACACTAACCTAGCATGTAAATACCTTCATTTTCCGCATTTCCAAATTTTAATAAAACTATTTCCAAAGTCAAGGACATATTTTCTTTTTAATATAACATGTATTGTATGTTCCTAAGCTGTACATTCTGCGTACCACTTAATAATTGGTAAATGCTCGTATTGTGGAAGCAGTTGTCTGGTATAGATATGTCGATCGTGTGATTGCGCTATCTATGTTTAGGAAATAGTGACTAAGTTTACTCATCTAAACGTGACACCGTGATATATTGGGCGTTAGATCACGTAAACTTTAAACCTATTTCCATTCTAACAAGTTCTTCAAGACATTTTGACTTAAAAGGGACACAAATGCGCACTACAAGTTACGCAATGTTCTCAGGTTGTTTCCCCTGTATGGCTGCTTGTTTTACCTCCGCCTACTTCCTTATTATTTGTTTCTGAAATAATATCAAAAACCGATTTTTTTATTTATTTTATTATTTTACAGTTTCATACTTATGTTATTAGTAACAAATTTTAATTAAAAACCAACGTAAGACAACATTTCAGATTGGTCAACAATGCGAAAATGGGTAGTGACAGGTAAAGGAACAGCTATTCTATTGCATTAAATAGTCTTGAATTTTTTTATGCCGTGACATATTGTTTGTTTTATCACGGCAGAATGCTTTTTTGTTTATAGAGGTAAAATGTTGATAGTGTTAGAATAAACGTTATTTGATGTTTTATGATGTATTGCTCCTTAAACATTTCTGTGGTTCGTTAATAAATCGTTCTTCTTTATTACGCCAAAATATTCGGCAAAACTTACAATGTGCACGTTTTGATTCATTTGACAAAACAGATTTAGATCTCAATTTTAGTTGGCATAAGAAAGGGAAATTGTCAAAGATTTCGTGTTTTTCATAAATCTTAAAATATAAATTTAATCATCTCGAAAGTGGTAGTCAGGTGGTAGTCAAAGCCACGAATTCCGGATGCAAATACAGAAAATGCTCAAATGTTTACGACACTGTTCAGATCTAATTGTCATAGTTCATCCAAATGTATAAACTGTACACTTCCTTGGAATAATTTAGTTAGGTAAGGTAACTTGCCATTTAGTGTTTATTTTATCCTTATATTATTAACAATTGTTTATGGTGCAAGTCTGATTACAATTGTATTCAGAAAGTAAGTATTCATTATTGGTAAGTAAAAAGAATGTTAAAATGAACACATAAAAATACAAAGTTTAACGCCTCTAATACTACAACGAGTTATTATGTGTGACACGGTGTCTGTCAGTCGTCGTGTCATTAATATATCTCTTTTTTAACGCACTGATTATAAATTTGTACAATTATGCTTAAAATGAATATAAATATGCAGAAGAATTACAAAGCTGCAACCGCCTGACTTTTCCATCCCTCATTTCCTAGTTCCTCATATGGTTGGTCAGCACATTCTTCCGTTAGACCTTCATAGTAGTGACAACTTTCATCTCTAGCATTATAAGTAGCCTCATTATTTCTGTCCTCGACATTTTGATATGCCCGGCTGGAGTTAAGACTGGACAGATTTATTTCGGCTAGATGGACATTAAGCTTGCCAATACCACAGGGCGTTCCTCGCTCATCGGTTGTAATATTGCCTTTGTTAAATGCGCCACGATAATATAGAATAAGCACAATAACCACCGTCAGAAGAATTAGTATAATAGGTATTGTTACAGAAAGGGCGATAGTGATGTCCGCTGAAGTGGACGATGTGTCTGAAAATATAATAAAAACTTTTGAATCAGCATTTTATGTCTTAACATATTAATGTGAAGGTGTGTTTTCTTTTATCGTTTCCAAAGGTTAAAAAATATATATGATATCTTGTTTAGATAGGTTTAACTTTGGATAGGACAATCGTCAATATAGATGCTCACATGCGTTTTTGTTTGCAATGTATAGACAGTCATTGAATTGCTTTATTTAGATTGGGGTCATTAATTGCAATCAAGAAATTGCATAACATGGAATAATTTTAGTTCTTATGTGCTGAGGTATTCAGAAATTATATCGATATTAACATTAGAAAGTTCGCATTTCACCTGTTATTTTACACTTGGGTTGATAATCTGACCATACCGTGCCGTGGAGACATGTCAGTAGGTTTGGGCCAATAAGGGAAAACCCCTCATTACATGTAAACACTGCTACCGTCCCGGCAGAACCAGAACCAACCAAGGCCACGTTACCGTTCTCCAGACTCAGAGAAGCACATGCTAAAAAATTTAAACTTGTAGTATTCACATTTGGCTAAGATATGTATACTTTGTTTGGTGTATTTCCATAGTTTAATATATGTTATTATACATATGGGCCCTTGTAATATTTTTCCTGTGCTTCATTTTTATATGGAACTGATACATACAAAAACTGCGTACAATGAAAACGTAATTTACTACTTTCTACAATGGATACATTGAAGTAAACTACTTCGACGTGTGTACTTGAACACTCTAAATTAAGAAAAATGAAGCGTAACTTAACTGAATTTGTTGTTCTGTTTAAAACGTTTATATTACCCGAGCAATAAATGCAATGTTAAATGTATTGCTATTCTTGTTCTAGCGCATGTTTAAACTTAGCTATAGTTTCATACGCTTACTCAAAATCTTATATTTATGACAAATAGTTGGGACTTCGTTTCTTTCTAATACTAATACAATTCATTGCCATTTACATTATACATCTTAAACACAGTCTTGAGTATTTACAATTACCCTGATTATATAAAAATAATTATTTTTAAATATTTAAGAGTGCAATGTTAACATAATATAAATGTGAGTGATATCTTGTCAGGTGCTATGCTATGAAATATACAATAAAGGAAACACTATATATGGGTCAAGTTTACACCATAGCCGGATAACTGAAAGACTGTTAATCGGACGAAACAATCTACCAACAATAAAAAATGTTGTTGGAATTTTTAATGGTTTAACTGCATATGTAAATGCTTAATATGTAAAGGACCCATAAAACGAAAAATAACTCATTTTAACACCATCTTAAATCGATCAAATACACTTTCTTTAAAAATCTCTGTTGAAATTATCCACAAGATATTGATAATACCCATGTTTAAGCGAGTTTTATCTCACGACTACAAGTCCGGTAGGACGAGTGTTCAGTTCCGCCGTGAGACGTCCCTTAATATGTTACTCCCCTTCACAATGAAAGAGTTGCCGAGAACGGCGAACCTGTATCACGTCAGACATTAGATCAGATGTCACGGACAGTTATATAAATACAGGGTGAGAGATTATTATAGTTTGTTAGCTTTTTTACTATATTTAAATGACTTTAGAAGAAAATAATTTAGCGTTGTGATTGCTATGTTGAAGTGATACGCTCTTTTATGTGCTGACAATATGATTAGTATATATCTTCAAAATATCTTCAAAACAGAAAAGCAAATACGGCGATCAAATATTCAAAATTGTGTTTTAAAATGCCTACATGGGTGAAGTATAACTTTGCGAGAGAATGTCTTTTTAACAGAAGTTGTCAATCTATTTTAGCACATTGTTAAATTATATTACTGTGTTCCGCTTGCATTGTTTTGTCTTGAGAATAACTGCACAGATGATAAAAATAAACATGAGAACAATGAAAAGGTATTTATTTAAATCGTACACTTATTAATTGTCAGATTATTTTTTCAAATTGCAGGACTGCACTAATATGACCGCGATTCCATCACTGTCATATTCATGGTTAAGCATTACTTCGTTTGATAGATGTAATGATGACTTTTTTTTATAATCAGTATTCGCAGCTTTTGCCTTTTTAACAACCAAGTGGATACATTTTGGACGTATCGCTCAATGAAAGCTCAGAGAATATAACAACCAATAGTTGTGTTTTTCTTTCAGATCTGCGGAGTCAAAGTCTATGAACACGATGGAATTAGCTACTTACTTACCATCACCTGTGTGTTACAAGGAAACATTCAGCTTCATTATTAGGTTATAGACAGTATTTTGTTTACTAATCATGTATATACTACCCACACAACATATAAAACAGTACTTATGAAAGGAGTTGATATCTATTCGTGCTTAGGTGACGTCGGCAAATATGAGGAGATATGAGGTTTTTGTCAAAGTTACCTTTCAAGCAAGTAGGTACAGATCCATTCCAGCCTAGACCATCAGCACAAACTCTAGTCCCATTATGTATGCCAATACCTGGCTCCCATTTCCCTCAATTTATATTGTTCCTCAGTGCCAATAAATGAAGTGATGCATAAAATATAATGTAAGCAGACACACATTTTATCAAAGCAAAGAATAATATGAAGATGCTAAGATTCTACATGCGCCTACTATATATACAGCTGAGCGCTGTTCCGTTCCACATGCCGTTTTCGATGCAATATCTTTTTTGGTTTCCACTAAGGCGTGTGTAATTGTTGAAGCACGTATATTCGGCTACAGATCCCTGTTTCAGTCCCGACGTCGAGATCAAATTGGAATATGATCCAGAGTCTGGAGTGCCACAGTCTACAAACACAATAAAAACATGCACTTACAGTTTCAATTATCTCGGTAATAAATGTTTACCTTGGCATTTAACCGAAAATAGTCTTTTAGTATATATTGCAATACGGACATAGTTTCTTATTTTATGCTATATCATGGTTGACATTACCTGCTTTGATAGTAATATTGAATTCTGTTTTAATAATTAGTTCTTTCAGGTTTGACTTTGTTCACAACAAAGAATATTCGTTTCTTTCAAATTTGGGGAGTCACAGTCTATGGACACAATAAAATTATCAATAAACAATATTAACCATCCCCTGTGTGTTATAAGAAAACATTCAGCTTCATTAGTATAGGTTATAAACAATATATTTGATTACTAATCATGTAGATATAACCCACAAACCAAATAAAAACCGTAACTATAAAAAAATGTTTGATATATTCGTGCCTAGGTGACTGCGGCAAGTATGAGAAGGTAGGTTTTTGTCAAAGTTACCTTTCAAGCAGGCAGGTGAAGATCCATTCCATCCGAGACCATCAACACAAAGTTTGGCCTCAGTTCCAAACAACGTGTAATTATCTGCGCATGAATAGTTGGCTTGTTCTCCTGTGACTGTTTTGTCGAAGCGAACATTTCCGTGTGCTGGAGGTTCGGGGGCACCGCATTCTGAAAAGATATGTCATCATTTATGCCAATACCTGGCTCCCATTTTCCCCAAATTAATATTGTTCCAAAGTGCCATAAAATGAAGTGGTAAACAAGATATAATGTAAGCAGACAATGTATAAAGAATATATGTTGAAAATGGCAAGATTCTGATTCTACATGCTCCTACCGTATATACAGTTGAGCGCTGTTCCGTTCCACATGCCGTTTTCGATGCAATATCTTTGCTTGTTTCCACTACGGCGTGTGTAATTATTGAAACACGCGTATTCGGCTACAGATCCCTGTTTTAGTCCCAACGTCGATATCACATGAGAGTATGATCCGGAGTCCGGAGTGCCACAGTCTACAAACACAATGAAAACATGCACTTACAGTTTCAATGATCTGGATAAGAAATATTTGCCTTGCCATTCAACAAAAATAGATTTTAAGTATATATTGCAATTGTTTAAGATATGTTTTCTTGTTAAATGCTATAACATTACCTGCTTTGATAGTTATATTTAATCCTGTTTTAATAATTAGTTTTTTCAGGTTTGGCTTTTACACAACAAAGAGTATTTTCACTATTAGTTGTTCGTTTCTTTCAAAGTTGGGGGGTGACAGTCTATGGACACAATAAAATTATAAATAAACAATATTAACCATCCCCTGTCTGTTATAAGAAAACATTCAGCTTCATTATTATAGGTTATAAACAGTATATTTGTTTACTAATCATGTAGATACAGCCCACAAACCATATAAAAACAGTAACTATGAAAATATTTTTATCTATTCGTGCTTAGGTGACACCGGCAACTATGAGGTTTTGTCAGAGTTGCCTTTCAAGCAGGTAGATATAGCTCCATTCCATCCCAGACCATCAGCACACACTCTGGCCTCATTTCCAAACAATGTGTAATTATCTGCGCATGAATAGTTGGCTTGTTCTCCTGTGACGGTTTTGTCGAAGCGAACATTTCCGTCTGCTGGAGGTTCGGGGGCACCGCATTCTGAAAAAATATGTCATCATTTATGCCAATACCTTGCTCCCATTTTCCCCAATTATTATTGTTCCTAAGTTCCATAAAATGAAGTGGTAAACAAAATATAATGTAAGCAGACAGTTTAGAAGGAATATATGTTGAAAATGGCAAGATTCTACATGCGCCTACCGTATATACAGTTGATCGCTGTTCCGTTCCACATGCCGTTTTCGATGCAATATCTTTGCTCGTTTCCATTAAGGCGTGTGTAATTATTAAAGCATGTATATTCGGCTACAGATCCCTGTTTTAGTTCCAACGTCGATATCACATGAGAGTATGATCCGGAGTCTGGAGTGCCACAGTCTACAAACACGATAAAAACATGCACTTACAGTTTCAATGATCTCAATAAGAAATGTTTGTCTTGCCGTTTAACACAAATAGATTTTTAGCATATATTGCAATCCTTAAGGGTATGTTTTCTTACTTAATGCTATAGCATGGTCAACATTACCTGCTTTGATAGTAATATTTATTCCTGTATTAATAACTAGTATTTTCAGTTTAGGCTTTTTTTCACAACAAAGAAGATACGCTCAATGAAGCTCGCCAAATATTACAGCTACAGGCGGTGTATTTGCTTCAGGTTTAGACAGGCATCACTGATTACCACACTGCTCCACGAACACTTATATAAATGTTTAATATTTTGGGTATTCAATGAGAATGTATGACAAAGTCTTATGAGCATTGCAACATATATCAAACTATGAAAAGTCACAGGACAATTGTATTGAACGTGCAAGCCAAGTGTCATTTAACTAAAAGAGCAAACCCGACAGTTACCGCCTTGGAACGGTCAGTCGGCAATATGGGTCAATATAAGTTGCTTAAACCGGTTTTACAGAGCTATAACATCGCACTTTCTGGTGGGTTTCTCGAATGCAACCACGGAAAAGAAAACTGACCTATTTAAATACAAAAATGTCCAAGCGCTGATGTTTACTTTAATAAGTAATAACGAAAGTAGTGACGTCATTGAAAAATAATGTCAACAGTATTTAGAAAAGAAAGAGGTATTACTTCAATTAGAAAAACTTAACAAAATATGGTTGATTATAAGTGACATTTACTTTTTGACATGACCAGTAAAGAATAAATGGTTGTAGCATCTTGTTCATCTCAAGATGAAATTGAGAAACCAAAGTCCAATGTCCATCAAAGGAAATACACGTAACAATCCTTATAGGATAAATTAAAAGACAACATAGATTACATGCACCGGGAGATGTATTACGACCGCCACACTGCACAAGTAACATTGTTGTGATCATGAATAAGAATATACGACAAAGTCTTATGAGCATTGCAACATATATCAAACTCTGAAAAGGCAAGTTTTGGTAGGATTTAAATTTCGTGTTTTGTTTGGGGGATTTTTACATCAAAGAATAGCGTTTTGTAGATATATTGCTCAAAGAAATAGGTCAAATCAATACGTTTATTAATACATTTGATTCTCATAATATAGGGTTTGTGATTAGACTTCCGTATGCTGTCCTAAAGCATGATTTGTGTACTTTTGAATAATGGGAGCCAAATTATATCAAGGATGAGTATGTAAATATATTTCGGGTTTACTTAAAGATAGAATACTAAAGATGTCAATGTTCGGATTTTTATCAAAATTACCTGCATGGTGAATAGTGTCATTGTGACCGTGTGAAAATGGAGTCTGAACTATGTAGAATCCAGTCTAGTTCGGTAAGCATCGTAAGCATCGTAATCGAAAACAATTTTGCAAAGTTTGTATGTTTTCATATTTTAAAGAATGTCCAGAATTAAAGAAATTATTATAATGGACGAACGTTAAGGAGTTTACATTGAGGTTCTCGAAATCTCGGCACCCGTCCAGTTTGGCAAATATTCAACAGTTTACAGTAAGTATCACGTTAACACATACATTACTTTGTCAATTTACATCATAAGGTAAGGAAATGTTAAATATACGGCGAATTACAGTAGTCCTGTTGTATTGCAGTTAAGGAATCTACATTTTTAATAATTACACATGTTGATTTTAAAGTACACATTATATTCATTCTGCATTTGTGCGGGCGGGGGTCATTTTTTATAAGAAATGTTACGGAAAATGACTGCCGAAGATATAGTTTACTTGAATAAGAAACAAAAAACCCGGAAGACGTGTACACATTTACAGATGATATATTGATAGTCACTCTTCTAGAAAATATATCCTAGGTACTAAATACAGAGTAGACACATCATGTAATTTTAAGGGTGAAATGTTTATGTTTTATTGTAGCAGTCTGTTCATTGTTGTTTTATTTCAAGTACAATGAACCAAAGGCTACAGTATGTCAAAAGACAATATACATAGCAATCCTGATAGGATGAATTAGAGTACAACATGGATTGCATGCACGGTGAGATTTGCTACATTGTACACTCGTCACAATGACAAATAATGCTATTGTGACAATGAATAGGAACAAATATGTTGCCAAACAACAATGCAATGTAAGAAAATGTTAAATATACGACCATTTACAGCATTCATCTTGACGTAAGTTCAACCTAGATTGTTGGTTAAAACATGCACAGGCTCACGACGGTAATACACACACACACACACACACACACAGAGAGAGAGAGAGAGAGAGAGAGAGAGACAGAGAGAGAGAGACAGAGAGAGACGCATGCACGGAAAATATATTTTAATACTATATGACAATTAACGGCCCTCTGTAGGTCGTCATTTTGGCAACAAGCAATAGATCTTTCCAGGAAGATGTCCCAAGCATTGTCTCAAACCAAACCGATGCCTTGAAAAGGGGCAATGGTATAACAACACTTTCATGGCCTGCACAACGCCCCGGCAGTAATATTATAGAAAATGTGTGAAGAGTTATTAAATGTCAAGTGCTGCGGCGTATTAACGAAATTCATACAAACAATGACTTGAACAGAGTTTTGATGGAGATCTAAACAAGGTTACCACAGGACTATATACAAAGCTTATACCAGAGTTTACCGAGAAGAATTCGTGGTGTTTTCTAGGGAACAATTCTCTGAAAGTTTCAAGTAAGTTTGTTTTGTTTTAGTGTCACAATTGCTAGTTAAAATGTGACACCTGTTATTAAATCTTGCATGACGTTGGCCAAAGTGGGAAATCTTTTATGTCACTTAACTGTACTCTCTCCATTGGAACTTTTAGGTAGCCGAAGCTTTTATCTACTGTACATATTGTTTTTATAATAAGAGTTTGTTGTCCGTATATAAGCTCATTTCCGCAGTTTTAACTCCAGATGAAGGTTCTTGCTGTCAGTTGTCTCAATTTGATGGAATATTTCATTTACACTCTTTGTTTGAGACACAAACCATCCTTCAGGAAGTGTGAGGAGTGATCTACAAGCCCAGTTTAAACAACCAGTCGGTCCTTTTACCAGCTAACTGTTTCAAGACGTCAGCTGTTGCTTAATTTCTTTGTGTGCTGTTTCGTCCGTGTGTTTTAACGAAGGTAAAACATCGATAATTTTTATTTAAAAATCGGAATAGTGTCATGTCATTTATATATTTTTCTCACATCGACGTGTGTCGTTCAACTTACGGTGAAAGAAAATATCGTCATGTCACTTTCAACATGGAAGAAGTTCCTAAACCATCGTCGGGTGCCTCCCGATGAGCATCATCGGTGGCTGTTATCGCCCGATTGCGGATGCTACCTGGCTGACACCGTCAAGTTTTGCCCGTTTTGAAAAAAGGACGCCAAGTGGCGGCACATCCACTGTTGTTAGCAAAGCATCAAGAACGCTTTAGCGTAAAGCGACTATGTAGTGACTTTTTACAATGAGTTCGCTCTAAAGAGATCGTGACAAGAAAAGGCCCCATCTTACACTTCATTAAAAAATGGGTCGTCAACAAAACACATCGATGTGTTTTACATTCCCTTTGTAGTTAGTTCATTTGAATACAGAATCAGACAGAAATACCTTTTTCGCACGATGGTTCAGTTCCATTCCATCCTTCTTTATCGGCACATACCCTGACAGAGCTTCCAAACAGTGTGTAATTCCCTTTGCATGAATATACGGCCTGTACGCCAGTAACATTCCTCTTTACACTGACCATTCCATGTGCCGGATTCTCAAGAATTTCACACTCTGTAAACAAAAAGTGCATGTAAACAAAAAGTGTATAAACATTCATCTTATTTATCGTTACAAACAGATTTAAAAGTTTTACGACTGTGGTATTATTTGTGTGTATTATATCCGAGTGTTGTTAATGTTATTGAATATTGAGTTGTTTAAATTTCAATATGTAGCCGGGTGATAGCGAGAGAATGTGAAAGCGGTCAGGTTAGCTCAGTCGGTAGAGCATTCGCCATGTTAGCGAAGGGTCCCGGGTTCGAGTCCCGGACTGGCTGCACATTTTTCTCCCTATGTTACAATGGCAACCAACATGGGCGTTACTTTAAACTATATTTCCTCTATATACACAACACCTTATGTCATTATCTAACAGTCTCTTACCAGATTCACCAGCAATACCTAGACATACATGTACACGAGCGATTCGTCGACAAAGACAATCCATGTCAGACAATTAACCGTCTTGTTAAATATACGCTATGGATTTGAACATGAATACGAGTAGGTTAAAAGGAAGGGTTAAATCACTGCAACTGTTGTTCAGCAAAACTGCGAATTGTATGCTTTTAACCTCCAATAACAACAGTTTCGCCTTTAAGTTTTACGTTTTTCTATTCAAAATTTTAACGACAATGGATTTGTATGTGTCTCTTTGGCAGAATTCCTGATGTTACCGGAATCCCATGCGTTGAATAACTGACAAGCAAATTTGCGCATTTAACTGCACACGAAGACATCTGACATTCCTGTCATGAGGTTAACGTGTTATGACGCGCGACGGAGAACTTTTTAAACTTCGCTGACGTCTCTAATTGGCCCATTTTATGTATGTATATATATATATATATATATATATATATATATATATATATATATATATATATATATATATATATATATATATATATATATATATATATATATTTTATGTAATGCATGTGTAACAATCAAATGTATGCAATGCATTCACATAAAACACAAGGAATGAATTAAGACACATCTAAAGTTCACTTAGATGGATAAATATTATAGATCTTTAACAAACACGCGTGTTTATGTAGTCCTTATATAACATAACAAAACGGACGTACCATAAATACAAACTAAAGCTGATCCGCTCCACGTCCCGTTCTGTTCACACCTTCGAGTCTCACTTCCGCTGTCAACTATATACCCATTTATACAGCTATAGTTTGCCAGTGAGCCGTAATCCGTGTACGTATATATCAGATTGGCATTCGATCCGTTTTCTGGAACTCTACAATCTGTAAGCAAGTTGACAGGTGTTTGATCAGTAGTTATTATGTTATCATATAATATCCTGTATATGTTTGTGCAAACGAGTGTTCTTACTTGTATAGATGTTCCGTTAAAATATAGCTAAACACATATTGGTGGGTAGGTAGGTAGGTAGGTAGGTAGGTAGGTAGACAGACAGACAGACAGACAGACAGACAGACAGACAGACAGACAGACAGACAGACAGACAGACAGACAGACAGACAGATAAATGGATGAAATGCGTCTAAAACTGAATTACTATTTATATCTTTATAATTTACTCATTGAAATTATGCGCTTAATCATATATCACTTTTGATGTGTTGACGATAACTAACCAATACAGGAAAGAGCACTCTCTCTTTTTTTTTAGATCTCGGTGCGAAGTCGGACTTACACAAAAGTCACTAAAAACGTGTGCACAAAAAACATTTGCTCAAAAATCCAATGCAACATGTGGTGAAAGCAACTTGTAGACGGATCTTGGACAAACAATTTTCATTTGCAATTTATCCACTTTATGACACTGTTTATAAAAGAAATCTAAGAAAGGTTAAATTGAAAACATAAAGGCATTTGGTCAAGTTTTAGGCGTGTTGTCTTGGTAGGTTGTTTTAAATTCTTCTTGGGTAAGTATGTCTAATACAATTCAGTTTTCCATAATTGCGGAATGCATACTTGTCTAACATGTTGTTTATATTCACATGTGTTGCTTTAAAACGGCAGCTAAAGTATTACTATATATAGTTTATCAAACTAAAAGCGAATTTATTTATTGATAGACCCGGTTAATTTGGAAAACACTCCTTAAACCATGTTGAAACTTCAAAGTTATTTACAAGTAGAAAAATGGAGTATATGTAGTTGCTTCTTACCAATGTTCTCAGATGCAGGACACACAATGAAAATGTTAGCCCAACTTTCGGTAGCTGAAAGCAAACGAATGGTTATATGTTTTATCTTGTAACAACAGTAAAGCACTACATGTTTTATTTTAGACGCATTTTAAACAGTGGTGTGAAAAAGTATCCATGGAAGGTGTGCAGCAGCGACACCGCTGTCTCAAAGATAAACATCGAACAGAAAACAGATCTGTTTAAAAAATACATGAAATACAGAATCGCCTAAGAATTATTTAATAAATAGCAAGGGAGATGTGTAGATTGTCGTTCAAATCGTGTTAAGATGTTATTAAAGTGCAACCAAAGTTAAATTAACTTAAAGGAAACGTGCACATAACACCTCTGATAGGATAAAATAAAGACAACATAGATTGCATGCAGTGGATACTTTTTACGACCGCCACCCTCCACTAATAATAACCTTGGGATCATAAATATGAAAACATGACAAGGTCTTGTTATATGAAATACGGTGTGTTTACTTTAAACTCGCTATACACTTGGATAATTAATCACCATTTCAAAGCTATTACAGGTTTAAATCAATACATTTTCTTATCATGTAATGGTTTTTGACAGCGAATATTCCTTACTCCTTTGTAATTGTCCTAATTATTGTTTCGTTGTGTAAAATCACTTCCCGGAAGTTTATCCGTCAGCCATTTTGGCACTGCTACCGTATGTCGTCACACACCTCCGCGTGCTTTTGTTGCTTAACGCGAAAGGCTGTTAAAGGGTTATAGTTAAAGTTAAACTAGCAAGGAATATTCAAATATAAGAAGCATTATTTGTGAAAATTTGTTAATGTAATTGTAATATTCATTACAATCTAATAACAGAAATTACTGAATATGTATTCAGTTGTCGTATTAAAAAGTTACTGTGTGCATGACAATTGTGACGGGGTTCCCTTTTGGTACCTTCCCCCCGTTTTCACTGCACACACTGCGTCCGACCTATATAAACTGCGTTACCGACCTTTTCGGGGACTTCACGCCATAACAACCTTAAGACTTAGGGGATATATTTCATTAGTAGATTTTGTTTTTGCTTTTATTTAAAACTTTTGATTTGGAAGAAAGTTAAAGAAGAATTAAATCCATTCTTAGTAGCATATTTTTTCGATAGGATATTTTGAGTAAATAAGTAATTTCAGAGAAATGCTGCGTTTAGATCGTTCATTTGAATAATATTTCTTGTTCTTGGGTCATAGTTCCATGGGGAAACCTCGCAGTATTAGGTTAACGCTATTATTCTTGAGTTTCACTGCTGTATTATTGTAATAGATCTGTATTCATTGAATGATTTGTATTGGGTACTACATTGATACTTAATAACATACTAGAAGATTGGGTACTACATTGATACTTAATAACATACTAGAAGATTGGGTACTACATTGATACTTAATAACATACTAGAAGATTGGGTACTACATTGATACTTAATAACATACTAGAAGATTGGGTACTACATTGATACTCAATAACATACTAGAAGATTGGGTACTACATTGATACTTAATAACATACTAGAAGATTAGGTACTACATTGATACTTAATAACATACTAGAAGATTAGGTACTACATTGATACTTAATAACATACTAGAAGATTGGGTACTACATGATACTTAATAACATACTAGAAGATTGGGTACTACACTGATACTTAATAACATACTAGAAGATTGGGACTACATTGATACTTAATAACATACTAGAAGATTTGGGTACTACATTGTACTTAATAACATACTAGAAGATTAGGTACTACATTGATACTTAATAACATACTAGAAGATTGGGTACTACATTGATACTTAATAACATACTAGAAGATTAGGTACTACATTGATACTTAATAACATACTAGAAGATTAGGTACTACCTTGATACTTTCATAACCTACTAGAAGATTAGGGTACTACATTGATACTTAATAACATATAGAAGATGTGGTACTACATTGATACTTATAACATACTAGAAGATTACGGTACTACATTGATACTAATAACATACTAGAAGATTGGGTACTACATTGATACTTAATAACATACTAGAAGATTAGGTACTACATTGATACTTAATAACATACTAGAAGATTGGGTACTACATTGATACTTAATAACATACTAGAAGATTAGGTACTACATTGATACTTAATAACATACTAGAAGATTGGGTACTACATTGATACTTAATAACATACTAGAAGATTAGGTACTACATTGATACTTAATAACATACTAGAAGATTAGGTACTACATTGATACTTAATAACATACTAGAAGATTAGGTACTACATTGATACTTAATAACATACTAGAAGATTAGGTACTACATTGATACTTAATAACATACTAGAAGATTGGGTACTACATTGATACTTAATAACATACTAGCAGATTGGGTACTACATTGATACTTAATAACATACTAGAAGATTGGGTACTACATTGATACTTAATAACATACTAGAAGATTGGGTACTACATTGATACTTAATAACATACTAGAAGATTGGGTACTACATTGATACTTAATAACATACTAGAAGATTGGGTACTACATTGATACTTAATAACATACTAGAAGATTGGGTACTACATTGATACTTAATAACATACTAGAAGATTAGGTACTACATTGATGCTTAATAACATACTAGAAGATTAGGTACTACATTGATACTTAATAACATACTAGAAGATTGGGTACTACATTGATACTTAATAACATACTAGAAGATTGGGTACTACATTGATAGTTAATAACATACTAGAAGATTGGGTACTACATTGATACTTAATAACATACTAGAAGATTGGGTACTACATTGATACTTAATAACATACTAGAAGATTGGGTACTACATTGATACTTAATAACATACTAGAAGATTGGGTACTACATTGATACTTAATAACATACTAGAAGATTGGGTACTACATTGATACTTAATAACATACTAGAAGATTGGATACTACATTGATACTTAATAACATACTAGAAGATTAGGTACTACATTGATACTTAATAACATACTAGAAGATTAGGTACTACATTGATACTTAATAACATACTAGAAGATTGGGTACTACATTGATACTTAATAACATACTAGAAGATTGGGTACTACATTGATACTTAATAACATACTAGAAGATTGGGTACTACATTGATACTTAATAACATACTAGAAGATTGGGTACTACATTGATACTTAATAACATACTAGAAGATTGGGTACTACATTGATACTTAATAACATACTAGAAGATTAGGTACTACATTGATACTTAATAACATACTAGAAGATTAGGTACTACATTGATACTTAATAACATACTAGAAGATTAGGTACTACATTGATACTTAATAACATACTAGAAGATTGGGTACTACATTGATACTTAATAACATACTAGAAGATTGGGTACTACATTGATACTTAATAACATACTAGAAGATTAGGTACTACATTGATACTTAATAACATACTAGAAGATTAGGTACTACATTGATACTTAATAACATACTAGAAGATTGGGTACTACATTGATACTTAATAACATACTAGAAGATTGGGTACTACATTGATAGTTAATAACATACTAGAAGATTGGGTACTACATTGATACTTAATAACATACTAGAAGATTGGGTACTACATTGATACTTAATAACATACTAGAAGATTGGGTACTACATTGATACTTAATAACATACTAGAAGATTGGGTACTACATTGATACTTAATAACATACTAGAAGATTGGGTACTACATTGATACTTAATAACATACTAGAAGATTGGGTACTACATTGATACTTAATAACATACTAGAAGATTAGGTACTACATTGATACTTAATAACATACTAGAAGATTAGGTACTACATTGATACTTAATAACATACTAGAAGATTGGGTACTACATTGATACTTAATAACATACTAGAAGATTGGGTACTACATTGATACTTAATAACATACTAGAAGATTGGGTACTACATTGATACTTAATAACATACTAGAAGATTAGGTACTACATTGATACTTAATAACATACTAGAAGATTGGGTACTACATTGATACTTAATAACATACTAGAAGATTGGGTACTACATTGATACTTAATAACATACTAGAAGATTGGGTACTACATTGATACTTAATAACATACTAGAAGATTAGGTACTACATTGATACTTAATAACATACTAGAAGATTGGGTACTACATTGATACTTAATAACATACTAGAAGATTGGGTACTACATTGATACTTAATAACATACTAGAAGATTGGGTACTACATTGATACTTAATAACATACTAGAAGATTGGGTACTACATTGATACTTAATAACATACTAGAAGATTAGGTACTACATTGATACTTAATAACATACTAGAAGATTAGGTACTACATTGATACTTAATAACATACTAGAAGATTGGGTACTACATTGATACTTAATAACATACTAGAAGATTAGGTACTACATTGATACTTAATAACATACTAGAAGATTAGGTACTACATTGATACTTAATAACATACTAGAAGATTGGGTACTACATTGATACTTAATAACATACTAGAAGATTGGGTACTACATTGATACTTAATAACATACTAGAAGATTGGGTACTACATTGATACTTAATAACATACTAGAAGATTGGGTAATACATTGATACTTAATAACATACTAGAAGATTGGGTACTACATTGATACTTAATAACATACTAGAAGATTGGGTACTACATTGATACTTAATAACATACTAGAAGATTAGGTACTACATTGATACTTAATAACATACTAGAAGATTGGGTACTACATTGATACTTAATAACATACTAGAAGATTAGGTACTACATTGATACTTAATAACATACTAGAAGATTGGGTACTACATTGATACTTAATAACATACTAGAAGATTAGGTACTACATTGATACTTAATAACATACTAGAAGATTGGGTACTACATTGATACTTAATAACATACTAGAAGATTGGGTACTACATTGATACTTAATAACATACTAGAAGATTAGGTACTACATTGATACTTAATAACATACTAGAAGATTGGGTACTACATTGATACTTAATAACATACTAGAAGATTGGGTACTACATTGATACTTAATAACATACTAGAAGATTGGGTACTACATTGATACTTAATAACATACTAGAAGATTGGGTACTACATTGATACTTAATAACATACTAGAAGATTAGGTACTACATTGATACTTAATAACATTCTAGAAGATTAGGTACTACATTGATACTTAATAACATACTAGAAGATTAGGTACTACATTGATACTTAATAACATACTAGAAGATTGGGTACTACATTGATACTTAATAACATACTAGAAGATTAGGTACTACATTGATACTTAATAACATACTAGAAGATTAGGTACTACATTGATACTTAATAACATACTAGAAGATTAGGTACTACATTGATACTTAATAACATACTAGAAGATTAGGTACTAGATTGATACTTAATAACATACTAGAAGATTGGGTACTACATTGATACTTAATAACATACTAGAAGATTGGGTACTACATTGATACTTAATAACATACTAGAAGATTGGGTACTACATTGATACTTAATAACATACTAGAAGATTGGGTACTACATTGATACTTAATAACATACTAGAAGATTAGGTACTACATTGATACTTAATAACATCGCAAATATTTCATAATATTGTTAAGGCCCTGCTATTAATAAAGATAATTTATTTCGATTGGCATATTTTATTTATTTCTTCGTTCATGCCCTGTTACCGCGATTTAGTTCTGATTAAAGTGGAGTTCATTTTTGTCCACATATTTATAATAGCCCTTAAGCAAGTCTCTAGCCAGTGTTGAACGTTTTCCAGTGCCGGCTGAGGACCGGCTCTTTGCACGTAGCACCACAGCAAGACTCCCGTCGGAACCGACTCAGTGCGGTACGCGCGCAGGCCCCGCTTATAACTTCCGACCTCGATCGCCTCTTAGTAATCGAAGCAGGGGCCCGGACCGCAACAGTCTTATATTTTTAAAGACGTTTAACTTTGAAAAAGCGCAGGAGAAATGTTTTCACATAATAGATGTTAGATTGGCTAAACACTGCGATGAGATATTACGGAAATGAGAGCAAACCCAACAGTTAGAGGGCCGTCTTGGGCGCTTGAACAAGTTGAAAGTGCTCTTACCTCGAACTTTTTGTCTTTAAACTATGCATTTTTTATTATTTAGCTAGTGTAACGTGGTTTAGCGGACAAAATCTCGTCAAGGATAAATTGTCAGAATAGCACAGAAAATCACAGAAACAATAAAAGGAACATAATTATGTGCTTTGCCTGCATAATACTTTACAAAGAAAACCGTTCAAATATATTATCTCCATCAATAACGCCTAATCACTTAACTAAAATTTGTAATATACACAGCCAATGTTTCTACAACTGCTGATTTTATTAATTTATTTAAAGAATGTTCAAAACACAATATCTACAACAGAGTTCCGTCCCAAACAAACGTAGTGTGACTCACATTCACTTTTCATTGGGTCTTATTGATCATAAGCCTTTGATGTATTAACATGAAGACCTGTTATGCTAAGACAAAACATATAAACTTATTTACTGCTGTGCTATAACAACAAAAGAATAAAATATCAGTAAATAAGAAAATAGTAAAATACATATCATAACAAGCTCAAGTTGCAAAGATACTGGTAAAATACTGAATATTTACATCAACACAGTATTGAAGGATGAGTGGGGGCGTAGATTACCGTCGCACGGTAATTGTTAATGGTATTCCAGATGTGTATTGTATTGACTATTGTCTGCTAATAGAAATTAAGAAAACACGGTAATCCTCATGCAGACAGTCTTTTAGCCAGTTACGTAGGTGGAAGCTTGGAATGGAAGATTCTGGTAATCAATTATGTTTTCCATTGAAGCAAAACTAAAATATACTAAAAAAGTCATTACTCATATCTAGGTAGTGACTGTGACTATTGTATACAGAACCAGAATGGTACTTTTTGTTTTTATAACTTAGGTGATTGCAGAAAACCACAGTCCGCAACCATGTATCATGTTTGTATTGACATCTTTATGACAGCACCACAACAAATGCCTTCGTGAAATAAAAATGTTCCAAAAAGCTTATGTTGTTTACTTAGTAAATACAACATCAGATAAATACGAACATGTTCTGTTCAAGTGTCCGATGTTTGATAAAATAAGGGAAGCTTACAAAGAAGGAATATATGTGCACTTTGGACAGTGTGTGTTGCAATATATAGTTGTTAAAGCAACTTGTGATGTAATAACGAAATTATTTTCTGCGACAACACACACTCATTGCTAATTCTCCGGAGAAAAAAGTATTCTTTTATGAAAACTATTTGCACATACATACACGATGCAGTGTCTAATATATTACCATTAGTACCATTTCAACAAGAGAAAGCAAGAAATTAATAATAAATAACAATGCCCCAACTATACTACTTGCATGACCAACTAGAATAAACCGTTATGTGTCACAGGTACCCCAACTTATTTGTTATTTCCTTGTTTCTTTAAAAAGTAGTGTTTTTTTCAACAATTGTTTATACCATTTACAAATGTTAAAAATAATATTAACGTAGAATATGTATACTTTTATAGAAATATGTTTACATCGAAAAAAATCTATTCAGTGTGGTTCCTCATGACACTTCACCATATTGGATGTACGCATGTAAGCAGTTCATTCAATAAAACATGTAAATATGTACCCCACATCACATCATAACCAACTTGTGTTTCTTATCGACAAGTTAATTCGGATGTGAGATGTACCTTAAGACACTGTGCACTCTAAATTCAAATAGTTACATTTATATGTAAATAATGTATCTTACAACTGTGCAGTTTATTTCTTGAGTATTTTACATGTAAATATTGTCAATCGCACAATACTCCAGGATACCATATATCACTGTTGCTTCCACTCAATCTCAACTGCTCTTAAAACACATTTTCCCATTCCTTCTTACTCTACTCTTATTTTTAACTGAGCTCTGATTTCAATCGTCATTTAAGTTTTTTAGTTGTCAACATATGTATGTTGATACTGCATATATATTTGTTGGATGTTCACTGTTGTCTTTCTGTATGATGTGTTAATATTTACTACCTTTGTATAATATCTTGCATCTTATCTCTGTAAAAACAGAATAAGATAAGATGAAGTTTAAATCTTAACAAATCTTGAATACCGAGCCTATATTAGACAAAGTGTTTGATAATTAGTGCAGTCTGTCCAAATCTAAACCAAACACACTACTAATTGTTGTAATATTCACCGAGTTGTTAATGCGCGATTTGCCACAAAAGCTTTTTGTTGGGTGTAAAAAGGATAAAAACTGTGATTACTGGTTATTTAAAAGAAAACAATAAATATTATATACGAAGCAATGCTTAACAATGAATATGGCACAGAAGAAATTGTGGTCGAATTAGTGCAGTCCTGCAATTTGAAAATAAGAAATAGGCACTCTACATGCGTAAAATTTTACTTAATACTTTTTCATAGTTATAAATATACAGTCGCCGTTCTTGCTGACCCAGTCATGTTTTAAATGGCAAAGGTGTCATTTCTTGATTTCTTAGACTTATAAAAGCCCGCATAGGTTCATTGCATGCAGTATTGACATTTTCTTTGTGTGACAGGTCAAAATCGCAAAGGATTCAAGTGTTGCACAATCTGTATGTTTCGTGAATTCTATTTTCTTCCAACTTGTATATATTCTGTTCTCTGATTTGATGGCCGTTTCTGAACGACTTATTTCACTGTGTTGTATTTATGTCTTCATAATTTAGAACGGTCGCAACATGTATCAAGAACGGTCTTAACATATGCTTCAGAGGATGTCATGGACAAGATTTGGTGGACCTAGTTACTATCTGTATTTTAGCATTCGAACGTTTGGTAAACAAAAAAAAAGATTATTTTTTTCCAAAGAAAACTTTAACAAATTTGTTTTGGCTACACTGAAAGCATATAACAAAAGAAAATGATGAAGGCCATACTGTTTCTTGCTTAAAAGGTTATTGTTCACACCTTAACTGTTTAACATTCACACCTGTTACCAGTTAAGATACATTAAATTGTAATGGTCAGGTAATAAACAGAGCCGTAGCGTCAGAAAAGAGGAAGATCGTTTACACTATTGTCGTTATTTCCATTATTTCATTATTCCATTATTATTAACTAATAACTGTATCAACTATGCTAGTATTAACTTGGGAAATTCTGTCAAGACGAGAACGTAATATAGCAACTAGTTACCCAGTACGACCAAGTAGGCGAGTAATATCATGGAAAAGTCTGGTCAAAATGAGGTTCGATGAATTTATAATTAGATCACGTGATTTGTTTATTAAATACAATAATAAGGACTGAACAGCCACCTTTTATACATCAATTAACTAAACATTTGTTATTGTTTTATCGGCTTATATATATCATCATTGATCTACTCTGGCGTATTATTAATAGAAAAAGCAAATGTTTCAAAAATGCAGTACAAAAATTGTCTCAAACGACTCAAATTGTACCGCTTATTTGTATGTTTTCAATCAAAATAAAATGAATACTGACATAAGTAAAGTATAATTATGGTAGTATGCTTATTGATTAGTATTGTAATATAAGTAATAACTGCCAAGTTAGGGAAAAGGTGCATGGCAGTGGTGGTAGGGATGAGAACTACGAGTGAAACGATTTTCTTTCACATGGTGTTTGTTTCCTTGACAACGATATCCTCTCCTACTAGCGGCCTAGTGGGCCATGTCATGAAACCATATACACACAGTGTCAGTAGAATATTACTTAAAATTATAATAGGATATATATATTGGCCCGACTCTTAACTAAAGGAGCTAGTTTTGTAGGAGCAGAAAACAAAATAAGACCAAGAAATTGCCCGCACAGCAACGAAGCTGAATCTTCTCATCATATAATATTTATATGCGGGCAGCACATAAATGCACGAAGAAAAAAATGAACAGACAATACTAGTGAATTAAGGTCTAACAAATGTTAATATAAACACTCTACTTTTTCCTCTAGAAAAACTAACAGATTCAATAAAGAAAGCATTATTTGAATAGCTAGAAGAGATAGCTTATATCAAAGAAATCTATATTGAAAGATTAGGATTGAGTAAGTGTTAGTCCCTTAAACTGATAGGTGGATGGTAGCTGAATAAACGGAGGACTCCTAAAGACCCTAAAAATAAAGGCACCCAACCAAACCCACCTATCACATCTATAATCCTAATTATAACCAAATATGATGCAGCAAGAAAGTGTTGCTGAATAAACGTGGACGCAATAAGGACCAGTTAAAAAGGAAAGCACCCAGCAAAAAACCATCTAGCACATTTATAATATTACCTAGATCCAAAATCTAATACAGGATAGAGTTGCTGATTAAACGGTGGCCCCTTAAGGGCCCCGTAAAAACAAAGGCACCCGCTTCTTACAATATTGATCTCTTATTAAAGTCGGCATTCCCCTCTCAAAGGCGGAGACGCTTGCGCACCGACAACAAAAAGTAGGGGAAGTCAGGTACATAAGCAGGTAATACATAACCAAGAACTCTACCACCCTCACCCCCTCCCTTACACAATTTTGTTATTGCACCTAACCTTATCAGTGGAAAAACAAAAATATGAAAACAAAAACCCACTAATTGTATTCACATTCAGTGTATTATACTAACCAAAGACATTTCCTTTTCAGCCTAGCGTAAAACATTCATACACTGTAAAAATAGCCCTTTTTATTCATGCTGTGTCGTGCCCTTATACATGAACGCTTTACTCTCTATCCTGCCATAGCCGAGGACTTTCTCATTGTATGTACAAAAATGTACAATAAGGAGAACGGTTAAGGGGCGGTCGGGCCTCGGGCGTCCAGACATGGGTAAAGGGTTAAAAGGCACAGGGCCTCTACACACTAAAAAACAACTCCCCCACCCCCAATACTGCTAAAATGGAGATGGGTATAGGTAGACCGCTAACATTGAAATTTTGTTTCACCAGTTGGAAGATGTCAACCTAAAACTCAAACCTTAAAGACACCAAAACCACTAAATTAAACACCATACATTGGGTGTAAAACAGGGGTCCAATGCCGTACAGCTATAAGGTAAACCTAGGACAAATGTTAGGCGGTGAAATTCACACACTTAAATATTCATCTTATATTAGAACCAAATTACATTGGACACAACTCTTTAATTAGTGCTTGGGCAACATGGCGAGGTCACGATAAAATACGAATAAACCTTAAATAAACCAGTTATTAGTCAGTATCCTAACTATTCTATAGAAGATGAACTGGAACCCTCGTTTCTTATTGCTTCAAACGTTTTCAAAAAATCTTTGTTTGCCAAAGTACAAAGTTAAAATTTATTTCTATGTTTGATAGAAATGAGCACAGACATTATACAAACTCATATTTTCCCTGGTTTTGTTTTAATTCTGAAAGTAACTACCGATAACTTAATACGGAATCTTGACAAATAAACTTTCCATATATAGAGATAATTTAAATTGAAAGTTGATTATAATTAACTACCGATAAATTAATACGGAATCTTGACAACAATTGATTGTCAAGACTCCGCATTTATTTATCGGTAGTTAGTTATAATTAACTTTCAATTTAAATTATTCAATTAATTAATTTTATACGAACAATTTAGTTACATGTGTATAAATAAAAGAAATACATAAACATCATTTAAAATGAAAGTTAATTACCATTACCTTGAACGCCTATCCAAAAACGACCATCTGTTAAAGTTGCCATATTGGACAGATTTATCTTTATATACGGATATGGGAATGTCAATTTAGTAATTGAAACAAAATCAGGTGTTTCACAGTTAAATGTATGCAATGTAGTTCCGATATTGTTTGTGATACTGAGGTTCTGATAGCAGTCACTGGCGTCATTGTACAGGTCCATGTGGACGATGTACATTACAATATCTGAAGTGGCTGAGGAGGTCGTCACAGAGCATGCGCAGGATGTGACTGCTTTAAAGATACCGGATCCCGGATAACCTTCGTTCCAAAGGTAGAGGACCCTGCCTGGCTGGCTTGTTTGGCTGACGGTAGTACACATCCCACGAACGGTTGTACCTTAAATCATAAACTAATTACATACACAGTATAATTTATTCAACTTTTAAAATAGTTAGAAAAACAATATTTCACACATATCGAAATCTCTGTGATAGTAAAATGGGTTGACTCTTAGGCTACTTCCAGTACAATTAACATGGTTTAGAAGTTAAATCTGAGAGTACGAACTTGGGGGAAACGTTTATAGAATACGATTTAAAATCAGCATTTAATCAGATCAGTATTTAAAATAAAATAAGGATGTAAAGCATTATTTACAATTATGTTGAAATATCAAAATTAATTTATGGTCTAAAATGTAATATAAAACATGCAGTTGTTCTACATACTGTTAATGCATTGGTAGTTCAGCTGTATGTAACTTGACACATCAGAAAAGATGTTTGTGTCACATGAGCGTGTCAGAGTATTTAATACCATTGCTGTCCCATCTGTTTTGCCTGAGTATGCTTTCAAAAACTCGGCATCATAAAACATCTTTTCCAGACAGTCAGCCGGTCCGGCAATGTTACAAATGGTGCCAGTCTTAGTCTGAAATCCGGCTAGGATTTCTGACATCACGATTATACGCCCAGTACCACAATTTATTGATATTGATTCGTCAACACACGCATTCTCCGTGAAGATTGTTCCTTCTGAAGGAATACTACCTAAAAATAAAAAGTACGCTTAATTAATATACTTCTAAATTTACAATATCAGTTTAATCTAATTAAATGAAATTACATTGTACATTTAATCTATCAAAGATATACACGATCTAGAAAATTCCATTGGTTCGCAACCTTTAAAAGTTGCTAATAAATATTAAATAGTACGGTGTACTTGATTCTGTAAAATCTGTAGTTGTTTATAACATTAAAGTTTTTTTAACAATATCTGTATCTGTACAAAAATATTGTACTGTAACAGAGATTTATAGTGTTCGCATTTATATGCGTGCATAGGTGATTAAAAAAACTAACGCCTATTTCATAAACAATTTTCCGCCATATAATATTGTGGTAAAATACAACGATAATATGAAATGTAGAACCCTAGTTGTCAAAGACAATGAAGTCACTTGTGTGATGTATTTGTTAAAAAAGATAAGTACATGCGGATTCATCACAAACATCTTATGTGTCGTGTGTTGTTTTTCTAAGCAAATTATTATGAGGAAAACTTCCAGCATTGTTATTAATGTGTAGTTGAGCGTTAAGAGGGAGATAAAATATTCGTTTCGAAATTATTGCCCCTTGTTAACTTTCTTAGAAAATACTTCTGCAGTCTTCTTTATTATTAAGAGAGTTATCCCCCTTGTCCATGGTGGTTGTGTTTTTGTGAGTTCCTGCAAATATGGGAAAAAAATTGTAAAAACGTTGCTATATAAGGATAATTACTGGAATTTATAAACGGAGTGAAGTAGAACCCACTTTGGTATGTTCTAAAATATATATTATGCAATAATTATGAGTAAATATTGAAATTTGACTAGCAACAACTCGAACAAAGGTGTTTTGTCCTGACTTGAACTGCTGGCGCCAAAATGAGAAATTTACTATTCTTTCAGGATTCGACAAACTAGCCTTTTGAGAAAAGACTATAGTGAATATAACGGCTAAACAAGCCATTTATATCGTTTTGTTCGACAAAATTAAAATTATTTCAGATTTTGCCGACATTTCTTACTTTATAGTGTGAACCGGAATTGTGTGTATAAATATTGTGTATATACTGATTTGTGTTCACCCCGACGCGGCAAAGCTCAAACTTCGTCAGACGCGATTGAATATGGGCAGATCGTGATCCAATCATAAAAGCAGGCAGAACCTGATATACGGTACTTTAATTGATCCTTTAATTGTAAGAGTGTCATAAGAAGTTAAGTAAACATGAACCACAGAGACCCCAAGGAGATAGTAAACCAAAATCTTTTACGAATCAAGCGTGAGCGGACCTACAGTCAGTCAAGCAGTATCACGGATGATGATGTCGATTTGGAAGGTGAAGAGGACGGAGAGCTATCTCAGCCGCCATTTCCTCAACAGTTCTACAAGGAACTTGACGACGAACTACAGGGTCGTACTAGAACCGACTATATACATGAAATACAGCGACGGTGCGCTAACGAGTACAAAAGAATAGACGAGTACCGCCAGAGGCTTGCGGAGCGTGCACGGGAACTATCAGGCTGTCCACATACACGCCTTGTAAATCGCAGAAATTCGCCACATGCTACACGCGAAGAAAAGTGCGCAAATGACTGTTATGTCTTGTATGTATTCCTGTGTGGTGAGCAAACAAAAGAACTAAACGAATTATTTGTGATGCCCAGCCAGAACGACACAATAATTATCGATGCTGCCTCTGCCAGATCGACAGTAGAACCACCGGACATGTTCGCGATGTTAGCAAACATAAATAGCGAACTTGAAAAAATATCGACGCAACAAGCAAACAATTCATTGCTCATTTCAAACATACAAAAGGACATATCGCAGATTGCATCTAATTTTAGTCTGTTGAACGGGACCATGAGCTGTGTATTAGCTAAACTGCCAAAATACCACAAGTGAACCTACAGAAATCTCGAAAGTCCAGTCAAACATTAAGCGTCTTGGATCGTCTATCGCAACGCTTAACAAACGATTCATGGACCGTTGTGATAGTGCTGACGTCAATCTACAGGAAGTATATACACAAGTACCGCAACAGATACCTACCTCTACGATCACGGAAAGTGCCCAGCCAATACTTACGTATGCAGAGGCAGCAGCAAACGCACGTAATAGGGACGTACAGCGTGTGGCCAATATGGAACAACATAATCAAACCAAAGCAAGATCTGATAGTCCCCCAGTCGATATACATAGTAAAAGAGAAGAACTAATGCCACATGTGAAACCTAGCACAAAGTCTAACGACGGTGTGAGCATGTCGAACTCACAGGCTCGGCTCAGAAGCGGGAACGAAGAGCCTGACCAAGAATCTCTAAACATAGAACATGGTCATAGTAGCCAGCCTAAATTTATAGCTGTACGAAGAAAACAAACTGCTTCCTACTTCGTTGGAAACATAGACAGTGACGTGACAGAAAGGGACATTTATAATTACTTCCGAGAAGGTAACGTGCATATCACACATATACGCATGTTTAAAGGCAAAACAGGATCATCGGCCAAAATTAATGTTCCAGCAGAACAAAAGCAAATCACAGACAATGTCCATTTTTGGCCACACGGAATAGAATATAGAGCGTGGGTTTCCAAAGAAGAATGGGAGCGCACACGAAAGTCGCACCGACGTCATCAGTACAAACGCAACATCCCCCAAGACAACCGTACAGCAAACCGACAGCGATGGCGTGACTGGAAATCTGGTGGTCATGAATACCAACACTACCTAGACGATGAGGACTTCGACCTAGGGCAACGGCAAGTCAACCCGTGGGAGCCCACGAGCGATGACTGGGACGACTGAAAATAACCAATAATAAAGAACAAAGTAAAGACCAGTTAAATATAAGTCAAAAATGTACAGACATTCGATAACTAAACATATCTTAACGCATTTTATTATTCACATACTTATAATGCTCTTGAATCTCCTATGTTGGAACTGCCGCGGAATAATGTCTTCTGTATACCCACTGTCAGAATTTCTAAGCAACAATGATATTGACCTAGCTATGATAACAGAACATAAATTATTACCCAGATCGGCTAACTTTTTTGACAGTATAAATCAAAACTACTATTCTTTTGTTGAAATAGATTGTAATATTGACTTACTTGATCCACTAAGATGTGGCAAATCTGGTACTGCTATCATGTATAAGAAAACACTCCGTGGGAGTTTACGACAGCTTGATCATATCAACAACGATCGTATCACTGGAATCGAATTCACATGCATTGACTCTGTACCGTTGTATATATTTTGTGTCTATTTGCCTGCATGTAATGATATACATTTTTATCAGTCAGTCCTAAATGATATTGAATCGCTAATAACATACTATCGCCAGGTGGGAAACGTTATCGCTGCTGGCGATTACAATGGTCAGTACCTTCAGGACAAAAGAGTCGGTAATCAGAAATCAAGGTTATTCACCAAATTTATCAATGAAAACCGCCTGTCATCTGTACAGTTTTCACAGAACAAATTCGACAATTATACTTACATACCCACAAAAACATCACTGGACCACTTCCTTATCGATTCAAATCTGAAACAACATATTCATTCTTTTGCCGTATTAGATCGTTTGAATGTTGTGACCTCGGATCATTTACCCATATTAATGACATGGAAGGCGGAATACCAGTACTCACAAACACAAGGCTCACGGCGCAATATTGCTTGGAATAAATGCACTGATGAGCATGTACATAAATACCAGAGTGTAATGCAGCAAGAGTTACTCTGCATAGCCCATGAGGAAAGCGCCCACTGCGACCCTAATCTTCTTAATACAGTTATTACCAATGCACTTAAAACTGCCGAAAAAAGTCTTCCGCGTAGCAAGTTCAATATCCACGCTAAACCGTATTGGTGCTCAGAGGTAAAAGATGCACATACAAGGGCCAGAATGGCGCGTCGTGATTGGCTAAGAGCAAAAAAAACCACGCGGACGTGAGTACGCGACCTATGTAAGATACAAAGCGGCCAAGTGCGAATTTCGGCGAGTACAACGGCTTAAACAACGAGAATACGAAAATACGGCAATGGATGAGTTAAGTAAAACCGCCGAAATAGATTACAAACGATTCTGGAAAATAAACAACGTGACGGAGATAAAAGTGATGTTTGTAATAATATAACAATCGATGATACAAAGTATCGCGGCTGTGACGTTTCGGAAGGGTTTAAACAGTATTTTACACGGATATTCAGCGCTGAACACGATATAAAAGCGTGTGACCGTGACGTCATAATTGCTGCTGGAAAATATGTCACGCAAGAGCCGACAAGTTCAATACATACGGGTCAGATTACAGCAGACGAAGTTAAAAACGCTATCAAATCGCTAAAAAAATCAAAGTCGCCCGGAATAGATAACGTCCTAAACGAGCACGTTCTCTACGGAGGTAATATGTTACTCACAGCCTTACTTCGACTGTTTAATAGTATTTTGATACATGAGACCATACCAACTTCCTGGAAGACGAGTGTATTAATACCGATATTCAAAGGCAAGGGTAAAATCAAATCCGATCCGAATAGCTACCGACCAATTTCCCTAATACCTTGCTTTTGTAAATTATTCGAAAAAGTTTTGCTTCAGAGACTCAACACCTTCGTGGAAGCGAACGCTAAACAATTTCCATCCGCACAACAACAAGGCTTTCAACAGGGACTTAGCTGCATAACTGCAAGTTTCAACTTCCAGGAAGCAATATACCATCAGATAGAACGTGGAAGTAATGCATACGTAGCATGTCTCGATCAGAAGGCCGCTTTTGACGCGGTCTGGCACACAGGCATGTTCTATAAACTAGGAACTCTCGGCTGTACGGTTAAAATCTTGAGAACGATTATAAGTTCATACTCTGACTTAAAATGCGTCGTACGTATTAACGGACGTACGTCGACGCCATTAGACGTCAAGCGTTCAGTACGACAGGGTGGGGTCCTCTCCACTTTCCTATACCTCCTGTACGTTGACGATCTCCTACAAACGCTAGAACGTAGCAAATACGGCTGTACCGTGGGTTCCATAACGGCAGGCAACCCATCCTTCGCGGATGATATCTCCCTAATTGCAACAACACCTCTTAATCTTCAGCGCTTGGTAGACATTGTCTATTCTTACTGTAAGCGATGGAAAATAGAAATTAATGTAACAAAATCCAACATTATTGTTTTCACGAAAAACCGTGTAGCGCCACCTATAGGTATAATATACGGTGACGAACATATAGCACAAACAGATCACGTGACTCACCTAGGTATTACGCACGACTTTAATCTGAAGCACAACCGACGTATAGAGGATAGATTACAGAAAGCTAGGAATTCGTTTTTTGCCCTTTCGGCCAAGGGACTCAATTCAGATGGAATTAATCCAATTACATCAGTTAACCTCTATTCAAAAGTAGTTAGACCTGTAGCATTGTATGGTAGCGAATTATGGTGTAATTTATCAAGGTCATGCATCAATAAGATCAACAGGTTCCAACACTTCATTGTTAAATACATACAGGGCTTCAGAAGATGTACTCGATCTGACATATGCGAGGCTATGGTAGGGCTGCATAAATTGTATTGTGATGTGACAATAAGAAAACTGATGTTTCTTTACAAATTAATCAGCTTAGATGTTAATAACATAAGCAGAAACATTTTTCTTAGACGCTACTATAGCTTCCTGTCTACAAACTCTGTTGTTTATGGATTCGTTCCAGACATTTTAGTCATATTGTATAAATACGATATTTTGTCGTTTGATAATGATGTTATAACACACCCCTCGTCACTGCCAACAAAGCGTGTCTGGAAACGCTTTGTAAAGGAACGTATGTACACTACAGACGGACGGGAATGGATCGAAAGAATATCTGCTAGTGACGATTTTAAGTTGTTCATAAATTTACAACAAAGTGTACAGCCCTCTGTTATATATAGAGTATGCAAATTCAGCTCAACTAGGAAAACAATGAAAACTATTGCTCATATCTGGGCCAGGTTACTAAAGTCTGAACATTATATTTGTGATCTATGTAAAACAATAAGCTCGGACCCACATATACATCTAATTAGTGACTGTGCACACACTCAGCACTACAAACACCAGTTCCTGTCTGATATTTCAAATATGTTCGGTACTGGCTCTGCTGACGAACTAAAATCGCTTAATAGTGAAACCTTTTTTCTATGTGTACTAGGAGCACCAGTGCTACAAACGATTGAAGACGTTCAAACTCCACTGTTTCTACGGAGGTCATTTAAACTTGTGTGCCAATGTATGAATTCCATGTAAATTAAAACTATTTGTTTAGACTGGACACTACAGCTGTATAGCTCCTTTATCTGTTGTATAGATCCGGTGTTATTGAAATGTTATAGCTACCCTTTGTCAGTCTGCTAAATATGCATATTATGCTTAATAACAAATTGTCTCTATTTATTTATTTATTTATTTAATGTTCAAACTATCCTTTCTACTTATTTATGAGTTTTCTTTACTTACTCACCTTTGTTCATATTTTAAACCATGTTAGTTTCAGTTTAATAATGCATTTTGTTTCCACTTATATTGTCTTATTTTAGTTGTATACCATGTACTATACATATACAAGAAATCTCCAACAATGGAGGAAATAAAGATATTGTATTGTATTGTATTGTATTGTGCTTAAATGGTAGAGTAAGGTTTTCTGAAAGTATTGGCAGTCGCTTACTTTTTACCGATGCACACATATCTTACCATAAATCACATAAATATTGATGCTTGTTGCTTGTAACCTTCGAGTGTATAATGTTCCACATTGAGCCGTCCTTTAAACATAACAGATTGACGCTTAAAACCATTAGCAATGTTGTGATTAAGTCGTTTACCAACATATACCTGAATCCTGAGACGCAGCCTTCTCCAATGACAGTTTTACGATGAAGTTTGTGTCATTGGTAGTTACAAAACAATCAATGAAGATAAATGTAAGTAGAAGAAAAAGAAGAAGAAAGGAGAAGAAAAAGAAGAAGAAAGAAGAAGAAAAAGAAAATTCTAGCTTTATACGTGTATCAGGCCATTGGTCAAATACGCATTTACAATAGTCAAAGGTATTGTGGCATAACACTGTATCCATCTTTCAACACACCCTATTACGTAGCTATTTGAATTTAACTTTTAAGTTATGATATTTATGATATTTATGATATTGTTTATTTGTCTTGTCTTCAGTTATATCGCAATTCTCAATTCTGTAAACAAAGGACATTCTAATAAAAAGTGACATTCGACTTCTTATTTATGACAATGTTCACAATTCATTTGTTTGACTGGTACAAGTTATGGTTTGTCCCATCGTCTTGCACTAAATTAAGTATATGGGAAAAAGCTAAACATCATCAACTGTAGTAGCTGACTCTGTTTTTCTGTATAGAAACTGTATAAAAATATATTTTAAAATTAGCAATCAATTTATAAGAAGATGCCTTGGAGAAATTACACATTCACAAATGTCATGGTTGAATGTTACAATCTTAACCTTAGTGATAAAACATTTAATTTGTTAATTCTTACTATATCCACACTTCACTTTAACCATACGCTTCATGTTTGCTTTTGATGTGAAGGCATTCACTATAGCTCCTTATATACAGGTGAAATCGTTGTTAAGGCTTAACGACAAGCAATTTCGTTCATATTAACAGTTAAAGGCCATTATTTCGACCACACAATTAAAACTAAGGAAAATAAAACCAATGCTGATTTTAATAACAGTGAAGACCATTAGGTGATAAGGTAATCATACCAAAGAGACATGGTGGTCATACTACAGAGACGTGATGATCATACAACAGTGACATGGTGGTCATACTACAGAGACAAGGTGGTCATACTACAGAAACATTGTGGTCATACTACAGAGACATGGTGGTCATACTACAGAGACATGGTCGTCATACTACAGAGACATGGTGGTCATACTACAGAGACATGATGGTCATACTACAGAGACATGGCGGTCATACTACAGAGACAAGGTGGTCATACTACAGAGACATGGTGGTCATACTACAGAGACACGGCGGTCATAATACAGAGACGTGATGATCATACTACAGACACATGGTCGTCATACTACAGAGGCATGGTGGTCATATTACAGAGACATGGTGGTCATACTACAGAGACAAGGTGGTCATACTACAGAGACATGGTGGTCATACTACAGAGACATGGCGGTCATACTACAGACACATGGTCGTCATACTACAGAGACATGGTGGTCATATTACAGAGACATGGTGGTCATACTACAGAGACAAGGTCGTCATACTACAGAAACATGGTAGTCATACTACAGAGACATGATGGTCATACTACAGAGACATGGTGGTCATACTACAGAGACAAGGTGGTCATACTACAGAGACATGGTGGTCATACTACAGGGACATGGTGGTCATACTACATAGACATGGCGGTCATACTACAGACACATGGTCGTCATACTACAGAGACACGGTCGTCATACTACAGAGACACGGTCGTCATACTACAGAGACATGGTGGTCATACTACAGGGTCGTCATACTACAGAGACGTGGTCGTCATACTACAGAGACATGGTGGTCATACTACAGAGACATGGTGGTCATACTACAGAGACATGGTCGTCATACTACAGAGACACGGTCGTCATACTACAGAGACATGGTGGTCATACTACAGAGACATGGTCGTCATACTACAGAGACGTGGTCGTCATACTACAGAGACGTGGTGGTCATACTACAGAGACATGGTGGTCATACTACAGAGACATGGTGGTCATACTACAGAGACATGGTCGTCATACTACAGAGACACGGTCGTCATACTACAGAGACATGGTGGTCATACTACAGAGACATGGTCGTCATACTACAGAGACGTGGTCGTCATACTACAGAGACGTGGTGGTCATACTACAGAGACATGGTGGTCATACTACAGAGACATGGTCGTCATACTACAGAGACATGGTCGTCATACTACAGAGACACGGTCGTCATATTACAGTGACATGGTCGTCATACTACAGTGATCTTATGGTCATACTACAGAGACATGGTCGTCATACTACAGAGACATGGTCGTCATACTACAGAGACATGGTCGTCATACTACAGAGACATGGTCGTCATACTAGAGAGACATGGCGGTCATACTACAGAGACATGGTCGTCATACTACAGAGACATGGTCGTCATACTACAGAGATGTGGTCGTCATACTACAGAGACACGGTCGTCATACTACAGAGACATGTTGGTCATACTACAGAGACGTTGTGGTCATACTATAGAGACGTGTGGTCATACTACAGAGACATGGTGTTCATACTACAGAGACAAGGTGGTCATACTACAGAGACATGGTCGTCATATTACAGAGACATGGTGGTCATACTACAGAGACATGGTGGTCATACTACAGAGACATGGTCGTCATATTACAGAGACATGATGGTCATACTACAGAGACATGGTCGTCATATTACAGAGACATGGTGGTCATACTACAGAGACACGGTCGTCATACTACAGAGACATGTTGGTCATACTACAGAGACATGGTGGTCATACTACAGAGACATGGTGGTCATACTACAGAGACATGGTGGTCATACTACAGAGATGTGGTCGTCATACTACAGAGACACGGTCGTCATACTACAGAGACATGTTGGTCATACTACAGAGACATGGTGGTCATACTACAGAGACATGGTCGTCATATTACAGAGACATGATGGTCATACTACAGAGACATGGTGGTCATACTACAGAGACATGGTGGTCATACTACAGAGACACGGTGGTCATACTAGTGACATGGTGGTCATACTACAGAGACAAGGTGGTCATACTACAGAGACGTGGTGATCATACAACAGTGACAAGGTGGTCATACTATAGAGACATGGTCGTCATACTACAGAGACATGGTCGTCATACTAGAGACATGGTCGTCATACTACAGAGACATGGTCGTCATACTACAGAGACATGGTCGCCATACCACAGAGACATGGTGATCATACTACAGCGACATGGTCGTCATACTACAGAGACATGGTCGTCATACTACAGAGACATGGTCCGTCATACTACAGAGACATGGTCGTCATACTACATAGACATGGTCGTCATACTACAGAGACATGGTCGTCATACTACAGAGACATGGTCGTCATACTACAGAGACATGGTCGTCAAACTACAGAGACATGGTCGTCATACTACAGAGACGTGGTGGTCAAACTACAGAGACATGGTGGTCATACTTCAGAGACATGGTGGTCATACTACAGAGACGTGGTGATCATACAACAGTGACAAGGTGGTCATACTATAGAGACATGGTCGTCATACTACAGAGACATGGTCGTCATACTACAGAGACATGGTCGCCATACTACAGAGACATGTTGATCATACTACAGCGACATGGTCGTCATACTACAGAGACATGGTGGTCATACTACAGAGACACGGTCGTCATACTACAGAGACGTGGTGGTCATACTATAGAGACATGGTGGTCATACTACAGAGACATGGTCGTCATACTACAGAGACGTGGTGGTCATACTATAGAGACATGGTGGTCATACTACAGAGACATGGTGGTCATACTACAGAGACGTGGTGGTCATACTTCAGAGACATGGTGGTCATACTACAGTGACATGGTGGTCATACTACAGAGATATTGTGGTCATACTACAGAGACATGGTCGTCATACTTCAGAGACATGGTGGTCATACTCCAGAGTCATGGTGGTCATACTATAGATACATGGTCGTCATACTTCAGAGACACGGTCGTCATACTACAGAGACGTGGTGGTCATACTATAGAGACATGGTGGTCATACTACAGAGACATGGTCGTCATATTACAGAGACATGGTCGCCATACTACAGAGACGTGGTGGTCATACTTCAGAGACATGGTGGTCATACTACAGTGACATGGTGGTCATACTACAGAGATATTGTGGTCATACTACAGAGACATGGTCGTCATACTTCAGAGACACGGTCTTCATACTACAGAGACGTGGTGGTCATACTATAGAGACATGGTGGTCATACTACAGAGACATGGTCGTCATATTACAGAGACATGGTCGCCATACTACAGAGACATGGTGGTCATACTCCAGAGACATGGTGGTCATACTATAGATACATGGTGGTCATACTTCAGAGACATGGTGGTCATACTACAGTGACATGGTGGTCATACTACAGAGATATTGTGGTCATACTACAGAGACATGGTCGTCATACTTCAGAGACATGCTGGTCATACTACAGAGACATGGTCGTCATGCTTCAGAGACATAGTGGTCATACTACAGAGACACGGTGTTCATACTACAGTGACATGGTGGTCATACTACAGAGACATGGTGGTCATACTACAGAGACATGGTCGTCATATTACAGAGACATGATGGTCATACTACAGAGACATGGTGGTCATACTACAGAGACATGGTGGTCATACTACAGAGACACGGTGGTCATACTAGTGACATGGTGGTCATACTACAGAGACAAGGTGGTCATACTACAGAGACGTGGTGATCATACAACAGTGACAAGGTGGTCATACTATAGAGACATGGTCGTCATACTACAGAGACATGGTCGTCATACTACAGAGACATGGTCGTCATACTACAGAGACATGGTCGCCATACCACAGAGACATGGTGATCATACTACAGCGACATGGTCGTCATACTACAGAGACATGGTCGTCATACTACAGAGACATGGTCGTCATACTACAGAGACATGGTCGTCATACTACATAGACATGGTCGTCATACTACAGAGACATGGTCGTCATACTACAGAGACATGGTCGTCATACTACAGAGACATGGTGGTCATACTACAGAGACATGGTCGTCATACTACAGAGACGTGGTGGTCAAACTACAGAGACATGGTGGTCATACTTCAGAGACATGGTGGTCATACTACAGAGACGTGGGGATCATACAACAGTGACAAGGTGGTCATACTATAGAGACATGGTCGTCATACTACAGAGACATGGTCGTCATACTACAGAGACATGGTCGCCATACTACAGAGACATGGTGATCATACTACAGCGACATGGTCGTCATACTACAGAGACATGGTGGTCATACTACAGAGACATGGTCGCCATACTACAAAGACATGGTCGTCATACTACAGAGACGTGGTGGCCATACTATAGAGACATGGTGGTCATACTACAGAGACATGGTCGTCATATTACAGAGACATGGTCGCCATACTACAGAGACATGGTGGTCATACTCCAGAGACATGGTGGTCATACTATAGATACATGGTGGTCATACTTCAGAGACATGGTGGTCATACTACAGTGACATGGTGGTCATACTACAGAGATATTGTCGTCATACTACAGAGACATGGTCGTCATACTTCAGAGACATGCTGGTCATACTACAGAGACATGGTCGTCATGCTTCAGAGACATAGTGGTCATACTACAGAGACACGGTGTTCATACTACAGTGACATGGTGGTCATACTACAGAGACATGGTGGTCATACTATAGAGTCATGGTGGTCATACTACAGAGACATGATGGTCATACTACAGAGACATGGTTGTCATACTGCAGAGACAGTGTGGCCATACTACAGAGACATGGTGCTTATACTGCAGAGACACGGTGGTAATTCTACAGAGACACGGTGGTCATTCTACAGAGACTTGGTGGTCATACTGCAGAGACACGTTGGTCATTCTACAGAGACACGGTGGTCATTCTACAGAGACACGGTGGTCATTCTACAGAGAAATTGTGGTCATATTACAGAGACATGGTGGCCAAACTACAAAGACATGGTGGTCATACTACAGAGACATTGTGGCCATACTACAGAGACATGGTGGTCATACTACAGAGACATGGTGGTCATACTACAGAGACATTGTGGCCATACTACAGAAACATTGTGGTCATACTACAGAGACATGGTGGTCATACTACAGAGACACGATGGTCATTCTACAGAGACATTGTGGCCATACTACAGAGACATGGTGGTCATACTACAGAGGCATGGTGGCCATACTACAGAGACATGGTGGTCATACTACAGAGACATGGTGGACATACTCAAAGACATGGTGGACATACCACAGAGACATGGTGGTCATACTACAGAGACACGATGGTCATTCTACAGAGACATTGTGGCCATACTACAGAAACATTGTGGTCATGCTACAGAGACATGGTGGTCATACTACAGAGACACGATGGTCATTCTACAGAGACATTGTGGCCATACTACAGAGACGTGATGATCATACTACAGAGACATGGTCGTCATACTACAGAGACATGGTGATCATACTATAGAGACGTGTGGTCATACTACAGTGATATTATGGTCATACTACAGAGACATGGTGGTCATACTCCAGAGACATGGTGGTCATACTATAGATACATGGTGGTCATACTTCAGAGACATGGTGGTCATACTACAGTGACATGGTGGTCATACTACAGAGATATTGTGGTCATACTCCAGAGACATGGTCGTCATACTTCAGAGACATGCTGGTCATTCTACAGAGACATTGTGGCCATACTACAGAGACATGGTGGTCATACTCCAGAGACATGGTGGTCATACTATAGATACATGGTGGTCATACTTCAGAGACATGGTGGTCATACTACAGTGACATGGTGGTCATACTACAGAGATATTGTGGTCATACTACAGAGACATGGTCGTCATACTTCAGAGACATGCTGGTCATTCTACAGAGACATTGTGGCCATACTACAGAGACATGGTGGTCATACTACAGAGGCATGGTGGCCATACTACAGAGACATGGTGGCCATTCTACAGAGACATGGTGGTCATACTCCAGAGACATGGTCCTCATACTACAGAGACATGGTGGCCATACTACAGAGGCATGGTGGCCATACTACAGAGACATGGTGGCCATTCTACAGAGACATGGTGGTCATACTCCAGAGACATGGTCGTCATACTACAGAGACATGGTGGTCATACTACAGAGACATGGTGGCCATATTACAGAGACATGGTGGTCATACTTCAGAGACATGGTGGTCATACTACAGAGACACGGTGGTCATACTACAGAGACATGGTGGCCATACTACAGAGACATGGTGTCATACTACAGAGACATGGTGGTCATACTCCAGAGACATGGTCGTCATACTACAGAGACATGGTGGTCATACTACAGAGACATGGTGGCCATATTACAGAGACATGGTGGCCATATTACAGAGACATGGTGGTCATACTTCAGAGACATGGTGGTCATACTACAGAGACACGGTGGTCATACTACAGAGACATGGTGGCCATACTACAGAGACATGGTGTCATACTACAGAGACATGGTGGTCATACTCCAGAGACATGGTCGTCATACTACAGAGACATGGTGGTCATACTACAGAGACATGGTGGCCATATTACAGAGACATGGTGGCCATACTACAGAGACATGGTGGCCATTCTACAGAGACATGGTGGTCATACTCCAGAGACATGGTCGTCATACTACAGAGACATGGTGGTCATACTACAGAGACATGGTGGCCATATTACAGAGACATGGTGGTCATACTACAGAGACATGGTGGCCATTCTACAGAGACATGGTGGTCATACTACAGAGACATGGTGGCCATATTACAGAGACATGGTGGCCATACTACAGAGACATGGTGGCAATTCTACAGAGACATGGTGGTCATACTCCAGAGACATGGTCGTCATACTACAGAGACATGGCGGTCATACTACAGAGACATGGGGGTCATTCAACAGTGACATGGTGGTCATACTACAGAGACATGGCGGTCATGCTACAGAGACATGGTGTCATACTACAGAGACATGGTGGTCATACTACAGAGACATGGTCGTCATACTGCAGAGACATGGTGGTCATACTATAGATACATGGTGGTCATACTTCAGAGACATGGTGGTCATACTACAGTGACATGGTGGCCATACTACAGAGACATGGTCGTCATACTCCAGAGACATGGTGGTCATACTACAGAGACATGGTCGTCATGCTTCAGAGACATGGTGGTCATACTACAGAGACATGGTGGTCATACTACAGAGATATTGTGGCCATACTACAGAGACATGGTCGTCAAACTCCAGAGACATCGTGGTCATACTATAGATACATGGTCGTCATGCTTCAGAGACACGGTGGTCATACTACAGTGACATGGTGGTTATACTACAGAGATATTGTGGCCATACTACAGAGACATGGTCGTCATACTCCAGAGACATGGTGGTCATACTACAGAGACATGGTCGTCATGCTTCAGAGACATGGTGGTCATACTACAGAGGCATGGTCGTCATGCTTCAGAGACATGGTGGTCATACTACAGAGACACGGTGTTCATACTACAGTGACATTGTTGTCATACTACAGAGACATGGTTGTCATACTGCAGAGACATTGTGGCCATACTACAGAGACATGGTGCTCATACTGCAGAGACACGGTGGTCATTCTACAGAGACACGGTGGTCATTCTACAAAGTCTTGGTGGTCATACTGCAGAGACACGTTAGTCATTCTACAGAGACACGGTGGTCATTCTACAGAGACACGGTGGTCATTCTACAGAGACATTGTGGTCATATTACAGAGACATGGTGGCCAAACTACAGAGACATGGTGGTCATACTACAGAGACATTGTGGCCATACTACAGAGACATGGTGGTCATACTACAGAGACATGGTGGTCATACTACAGAGACACGATGGTCATTCTACAGAGACATTGTGGCCATACTACAGAAACATTGTGGTCATACTACAGAGACATGGTGGTCATACTACAGAGACACGATGGTCATTCTACAGAGACATTGTGGCCATACTACAGAGACATGGTGGTCATACTACAGAGGCATGGTGGCCATACTACAGAGACATGGTGGTCATACTACAGAGACATGGTGGACATACTCAAAGACATGGTGGACATACCACAGAGACATGGTGGTCATACTACAGAGACACGATGGTCATTCTACAGAGACATTGTGGCCATACTACAGAGACATTGTGGCCATACTACAGAAACATTGTGGTCATACTACAGAGACATGGTGGTCATACTACAGAGACACGATGGTCATTCTACAGAGACATTGTGGCCATACTACAGAAACATTGTGGTCATACTACAGAGACATGGTGGTCATACTACAGAGACACGATGGTCATTCTACAGAGACATTGTGGCCATACTACAGAGACGTGATGATCATACTACAGAGACATGGTGATCATACTACAGAGACATGGTGATCATACTACAGAGACATGGTCGCCATACTACAGAGACATGGCGGTCATACTCCAGAAACATGGTGGTCATACTATAGATACATGGTGGTCATACTTCAGAGACTTGGTGGTCATACTACAGTGACATGGTGGTCATACTACAGAGATATTGTGGTCATACTACAGAGACATGGTCGTCATACTTCAGAGACATGCTGGTCATACTACAGAGGCATGGTCGTCATGCTTCAGAGACATGGTGGTCATACTACAGAGACACGGTGTTCATACTACAGTGACATGGTGGTCATACTACAGAGACATGGTGGTCATACTACAGAGACATGGTGGTCATACTACAGAGACATGATGGTCATACTACAGAGACATTGTGGGCATATTACAGAGACATGATGGTCATACTACAGAGACATGATGGTCATACTACAGAGACATGATTGTCATACTACAGAGACATGGTGGTCATACTACAGAGACATGGTGGCCATACTACAGAGGCATGGTGCTCATACTACAGAGACATGGTGGGCATACTAAAGAGACATGGTGGTCATACTACAGAGACATGATTGTCATACTACAGAGGCATGGTGGTCATACTACAGAGACATTGTGGGCATACTACAGAGACATGGTGGTCATACTACAGAGACATTGTGGGCATACTACAGAGACATGGTGGTCATACTACAGAGACATGGTGGTCATACTACAGAGGCATGGTGGTCATACTTCAGAGACACGGTGGTCATACTACAGAGGCATGGTGGTCATACTACAGAGACACGGTGGTCATACTACAGAGACATGGTGGTCATATTACAGAGACATGGTGGTCATACTACAGAGACATGGTGGTCATTCTACAGAGACACGGTGGTCATACTACAGAGACATGATGGTCATACTTCAGAGACACGGTGGTCATACTACAGAGGCATGGTGGTCATACTACAGAGACATGATGGTCATACTTCAGAGACACGGTGGTCATACTACAGAGACACGGTGGTCATATTACAGAGACATGATGGTCATATTACAGAGACATGGTGGTCATATTACAGAGACATGGTGGTCATACTACAGAGACATGGTGGTCTTACTACAGAGACATGGTGGCCATACTACAGAGACACGGTGGTCATACTACAGAGACATGGTGGCCATACTACAGAGACACGGTGGTCATACTACAGAGACATGGTGGTCATACTACAGAGACACGGTGGTCATACTACAGAGACACGGTGGTCATACTACAGAGACATGGTGGTCATACTACAGAGACATTGTGGGCATACTACAGATACATGGTGGTCATACTACAGAGACATGGTGGCCATACTACAGAGACATGGTGGTCATACTACAGAGACATTGTGGTCATACTACAGAGACATGGTGGTCATACTACAGAGACATGGTGGTCATACTACAGAGACACGGTGGTCATACTACAGAGACATGGTGGCCATACTACAGAGACATGGTGGTCATACTACAGAGACATGGTGGTCATACTACAGAGACATGGTGGTCATACTACAGAGACACGGTGGTCATACTACAGAGACATTGTGGGCATACTACAGAGACATGGTGGTCATACTACAGAGACATTGTGGTCATACTACAGAGACACGGTGGTCATACTACAGAGACATTGTGGGCATACTACAGAGACATGGTGGTCATACTACAGAGACATGATGGTCATACTACAGAGACATTGTGGGCATACTACAGAGACATTGTGGGCATACTACAGAGACATGGTGGCCATACTACAGAGACATGGTGGCCATACTACAGAGACATGGTGGTCATACTACAGAGACATGGTGGCCATACTACAGAGACATGGTGGCCATACTACAGAGACATGGTGGTCATACTACAGAGACATTGTGGGCATACTACAGAGACATGTTGGCCATACTACAGAGACATGGTGGTCATACTACAGAGACATTGTGGGCATACTACAGAGACATGGTGGTCATACTACAGAGACATGGTGGTCATACTACAGAGACATTGTGGTCATACTACAGAGACATGGTGGTCATATTACAGAGACATGATGGTCATATTACAGAGACATGGTGGTCATACTACAGAGACATGGTGGTCATACTACAGAGACATTGTGGGCATACTACAGATACATGGTGGTCATACTACAGAGACATGGTGGTCATACTACAGAGACATGATGGTCATATTACAGAGACATGGTGGTCATATTACAGAGACATGGTGGTCATACTACAGAGACATGGTGGTCATACTACAGAGACATTGTGGTCATACTACAGAGACATGGTGGTCATACTACAGAGACACGGTGGTCATACTACAGAGACACGGTGGTCATACTACAGAGACATTGTGGGCATACTACAGATACATGGTGGTCATACTACAGAGACATGGTGGTCATACTACAGAGACATGATGGTCATATTACAGAGACATGGTGGTCATATTACAGAGACATGGTGGTCATACTACAGAGACATGGTGGTCATACTACAGAGACATGGTGGTCATACTACAGAGACACGGTGGTCATACTACAGAGACGTGGTGGTCATACTACAGAGACATGATGGTCATACTACAGAGACATGGTGGTCATACTTCAGAGACATGGTGATCATACTACAGAGACATGGTGATCATACTACAGAGACACCGTGGTCATACTACAGAGACGTGGTGGTCATACTACAGAGACATGATGGTCATACTACAGAGACATGGTGGTCATACTACAGAGACATGATGGTCATACTACAGAGACATGGTGGTCATACTACAGAGACATGATGGTCATACTTCAGAGACATGGTGATCATACTACAGAGACACGGTGGTCATACTTCAGAGACATGGTGATCATACTACAGAGACACGGTGGTCATACTACAGAGACATGGTGATCATACTACAGAGACACGGTGGTCATACTACAGAGACGTGGTGGTCATACTACAGAGACATGATGGTCATACTACAGAGACATGGTGGTCATACTACAGAGACATGATGGTCATACTACAGAGACATGGTGGTCATACTACAGAGACATGATGGTCATACTACAGAGACATGGTGGTCATACTTCAGAGACATGGTGATCATACTACAGAGACATGGTGATCATACTACAGAGATATGGTGGTCATTCTACAGAGACATGGCGGTCATACTACAGAGGCATGGTGGTCATACTACAGAGACATGGCGGTCATACTACAGAGACATGGTGGTCATCCTACAGAGACATGGTGGTCATACTACAGAGACACGGTGGTCATACTACAGAGACACGGTGGTCACTACAGAGACATCGGCCATACTACAGAGACATGGTGGTCATCCTACAGAGACATGGTGGTCATCCTACAGAGACATGGTGGTCATACTACAGAGACACGGTGGTCACTACAGAGACATCGGCCATACTAGAGAAACAATTCAGTAATAGTGCTAAGACATTGATCTAATTACATCACTTGCAAAATTATGTTTCTCACTTGCAACTGACCGGCTAACTTTTTCCATCCATTTTATCTCACCTTTACCTTTCAGTTAGTACGAAACAAGGCGACACAATAACAAAATAAGTGATAATATTTGAAGATTGTTTTTTTAGATTTTTATAATGTATAATATAATATATCATTATTGCAGCTTCATAACAATTTTAAATGCCTAGCTCGATATGCGAAATACTATTGGAACATGTATGAGCATTTGTCCTGATGAAAATAATACCATTTTAGACAAGTTCCTAATTACCGCATCTGGATTTTAGTTACAAGAGTTATTCATCTTAATCGTCGAACTTTGACGATTTTTTGCAATAAAGTTAGGAATTTCACACATGCTTAATTATGTTCTGATTATATAAGCCAAAAGGACATAGAAGAAACAAAATAAACTTACCGATTACCCTCGTAGTAAGCATACAAACAACAAATATGCAAACAACATCACTGTCTCTGATTAAAAACATTTTTCTCAAATAGTCATACTGATTCATAAACCCAAGCAGAGTCATGTGTCTTTAGGACATTTCAATTTTCTACAAAACTTCCGTAATGAATATCCCAAATATATGAAAGAAAAGGAAGTATATGTCATCCTGATCAACTTCACAAAACTAAGAAGTATATACCAAATCAAAAGACAGCATTTAAAGAGCCGTGGAATTTGTTAAGGCAACATTTTACATATATATAATATTATATAGATATATAACTGATTGCCTAAACAATACTACGGAAGTTTTACAGAACCTATAAATGTCTGAAGGTAACTGCAAGAATCGACACACAAACATACATTTTGCAAGAGGAGACATCCACGGACAAATATCGGTTTCCTCCGGACGACGATGTAACAATAGAGATTCAAAACATACCGACTGAAATAACATACATGAGATAAAGAGATCAAAATTAATCGAATTTTCCTTTGTTCTGACAAATGCATGATAGTTAAGGACAAACAACGTACATATGTTTTATGTAATTGTTTTGCTGTTGTTTTTCCTCATCTTTTTATTTTCTTCTTTATCATCTGGTTCTTCTGGTTTTTCTTCCTCCTTCTGTTTCTTCTCTTCTTTTTGTGTTCAGATTTGTTATAATATTACAGAAAACTCAATGTTTAGTAAAACCACCAGCACACCAAAAGAACTCTCCCCATAAAAGTGCTCACCTAGATCGCGACTCGAACCCACGCGGTTTACTTGTATTCAAGTCACACTCTTATTAGAAAGACAATTATCATTATTAAAGTGTGGACATATGTACGTGATCTCGTAGAAACAATAAGGTAAACAATAAGATAAACATATATAACTCATACGAACCTAAAGTTAGCTCTATGATTGATATTAAGTCCAATTAGATAGTTATCAACCTCCAAACATACAACCTTACGTATCTGCTTTGATGTTTCGTAACGTTAACTTTTGATCGTAACTAAGTCGCAAATTGTGCAAATACTGATTAGAGAAGTTATAGTTGGAAGCTTAAAGATCTTCACATATACAATCTGAATAAATCTGATCCATTTGTAGCAAGCATGAGTCATGCAATGTTTATACACTGCTACATTTATTTAAGGTGTATTTCATTACTATACACAATTTACGTAAATCGGGTAAAGAGGCGATTTTATACGAACGTAATATAAACTAAAATAAAATAAAACTAACATCACAAAATACTGACGTACTAAATGTTTATAAAAATACCAAATATAAAAGTCACATGTTTCTTGTTGTACGATGCATTCTGTTGAGGAATATAAATCTATGCTGGTAATTGCGATTGAAAGACAGCCTTAACTTTAATATATACATACAACATAGTCAAGGCTTCGTGTTCTTTTTTGTGTGTGTGTTATGTTTATTGGGCTTTTTTTGTTGTTGTTGTTGTTGTTGTTTCTTGTCAATGTTTAAAGTTACAATTTTGTAATAGTTTGGTGCCTTTGAGCACTCCTGTGATAAAAGCACCTTAATATATGGTAATTATAATAATAATAATAAAAATAATAATAATAATAATAATAATAATAATAATAATAAAAATAAAAATAATGCTATACCGACCTACTTAAATGTGTGAGGTAATTTTTAACTCGGAGTATTTTGGTCGAATTCGCAAACACTTATTTTAGATCTAATTTTAGTTAAAATGCAATCATATTGAAAGTATTGTATGGTTGATATAAAAGTTTCTATAATCGAATGTTAATTACTGTGTTGAAGCTTTTGTCGCGATGTATACGGTCTATATTTAGAAGACGTGGTTATTATGCAGAAAACAGCTTTACAATGCGACCCATATTTGATTTACCACGGGAATATAAAGTGGCCATTATTTGCATACCTTTAATCGCTTATATGGTAAAACTAAGACCGCCCAAACACTTTGATTGATATCTTTATCCGCGTTCATCGTTCTTTTTTGTGTGCTTATTTTCTCTTTGACATGTATGCATGCTTTTAAGAAATGTACGCTGACAATTCAGCACAACGCAGTGGTAAATATTACAAAAAATCTCGAGTGGTCAACTAAATATGTTACTCTCTGCATTATTACTTTCAACTTTAGAACTTCAACTGGTGTCCTGGGAATCAATATTCGTAGCGTAACAAATGCAAAATAGTATAAAAATCTCACCTTTCTGTATCAGTAGGATAAACTGTAGGAAATACCTCAATTGTTGGTACAGCGGAAAGAGTTGCAATACATTATGTTAGTATCAATTTAAAATACCAGTCTTAAATAAAAAATTTGAAAAAATACATTGTATATAAATAGGTTTCGACCACCCACCAAGGTGTCCCCAAAATGATCACACGTTAATTCTGCCCAGCTTATTAAAATAAGTCAGTCAGCACATCATCTTTATAAAGACAGCCTTAGTAGAAAGTTATACTCATGCCTCAACATTTTCATTTTCAGCAAAGCAGGAGCTGTAATAACAATATTGAGGCATATAACAGTCAACAAAAGCCCCTAAAGTTATGCGGCTGTTTTGGTTGGACGTGTTTCTTTCCTGAGTTTTGTTAATCTACTTATTTGCGTCGAGTTAAAATAATTACATCATTGTTACTTCAGCAATTTGACAACAAAGTGCAAATAATAAACAGTTAAAATGGCTATAATGCGAAACAAAGATTCAATTTTCAGAATATATATCTTAGTTCAAATAAGTATTTCATTTCCTTCTAAAGGGACGTCACTCTAGCTATCCAAAGTACAGCGTGTTACATCCCGTGTTGGTTGGTATTTGGTATATAGCTACTATATAAAAATGAAAAACATATATACTGCGTAACTGTTGAGCACGATTCAGACATATCTAAGGTACCTTATTAAAGAATGAGTAATGCTTTAGAATTTTGAATAAAATAAAAAAAAAATATACAAATTTAAGAATATTTCTAACTATAAAGCATATTACAACACCTACCCACAGAAATAAACATATGTCTATTATTTCGAAAAGAACTAATTATTATGTTTGATTTTTTTTTTTTTTTTTATTAACGGCTATTAAAGAAACAGTTTTATCGACGTGTTTTCAACTAGAAAAGTAAATATTAAATTTTGTTAAAAGTTTCCAAATACATTAATATAACTATGCTTTGAGTTAGTAGGGAGTAACATGCGTCAAACTTCGACGACTGCAAAGTACGTTTACATAACTAGGCTATATGTGTCTTAGATTCACATACGATGCACTCTTATTGCCAAAGTAGCAAACTTTTTTTCAGGGTCCGCTTTCATGAGTTCCTCCAATAAAGGACATTCTGATTTATTTGAATAGCCGAGTGGTATGTAGACCGTCGTCTAGGTGTTCAACCTACATGTCGGGCCTTTATTGACACAACTACCAAAGCAATGCATCATTTTTATTCTTAACCACAAAAGTATGTATTTGCATGGCGTGATTCATAGTGGTTTGTTTCTTAGTATGAAATAAACACATGAAGATTTTAAACATTAAATAATATACTCATCACAGACATATAGACATAAACCATGCGCTTAAACGAGCTAAAAGAATACCATGGATACCACAATGTATTTTTAATTAATGCATTCATTTAGAGCTCTGTAAAACCGGTTTAAGCACCCCAGTAGGTCCCTTGCGCCAACTGATCGTTCCAAGGCGGTAACTGTTGGGTTTGTTCTTTTCGTTAAATGCCTAATCACAGATTTGATTTCACTTTTACATTTGGCTTGCCTGTGAATATATTTGTCACGTGCCTTATGGGGTATATTTTCAATGCTCATGTGACTTTGTCATTCATTCTTGCAACATTTTGAAATTTTACAAACCGGTTTAAGCACCTCAGGTGGGAAACGGCAGTGCCATTTGTAAAGAAATATATCGAAAAAAATTCAATCCACATGGTTGTGCTTTTTTATATTTTATATTTGCTATAAAACATGTATTTGTTAAGAAGGAAAAGAAGAAGAAGAAGGAGGAAAAATAAGAAGGAGGACAAGAAGATGATGAAGAAGAAGAAAAAGAATTGTGTCAGGGTAAAAAAAAGAAAGAAAGTTTACTAAAGAAAAAGCGCTCAATTATCAGTTTAAAGTAAGAGCAACCAAATAAATTGGTAACTATGCAAAAACCATTTTTAATATTTACGGGTAAGGGCTCAGCACACGCAAATACAAACATATATTGACATCCCAACGACTAGCAAACCAACGACTGACATCACAACAAATGGCAGAGCAACGACTGGCAGACCAAAGACTGGCAGACCAACGCCTGACATTCGAACGACTGACATCCCAACGACTGGCATCCCAACGACTGGCAGACCAACGACTAGCAGACCAACGACTGGCATTCCAACGACTGGCAGACCAACGACTGGCATCCCAACGAATGACATCCCAACGAATGATGTCCCAACAAATGACATTCCAACCACTGACATCCCACCGACTGCCAGACCAATGACTGACAACCAACGACTGCCAGACCAATGACTGACAACCAGCGATTCACATACCAACGAATGACATCCCAATGATTGACATCCCAACGACTTTTATCCCATCTACTAAAATCACAATTACTAGCAGACCAAGAACTGACATCCCAAATGACTGACATCCAAGTGACTGACAGACCAATGACTGACATCTCATAGACTGACAGTCAAATGACTGGCAGACCAACTTCTGACATCTCAATGAATGATATCCCAATGACTGACATCCCGATGACTGACAGGCAAACGTCTGACATTCCACTGACCGACATCCCAACGACTGACATCCCAATGAATGTAATTCATGCCACTGACATCACAACAAATGTCATCCCATCAACTGACCTCCCAATGTCTAACGTCCCAATGACTGACACCCCAATGACTGACATCCCAACGAATGACATCCCAACGAATGACATCCCATCGAATGACATCAAAATGTCTGACATCCCAATGACTGCCAGACCAATGACTGTTAATTAATAACTGTCAGACCAATGACTGACACGAAACGACTGACATGCCAGCGATTGACATCCCAACGACTGACATAACAACGAATGACATCCCAATGACTGACATTCCAACGACAGACAACCTAATGAATGACATCCCAATGACTGACATACCAACCACTGACATCCTTACAACTGGCATTCCATTTACTGACTTCTCAACGACTGGCAAACCAAGCACTGACATCCCAACCACTGACATCCCCAAACAAATGGCATCCCAATGATTGACATCCTAATTATTCGCATACTAAGCACTTACATCCCAATGACCAGTTGACCGATGACTAACATCCGACGACTGATATCCAAACGACTGACATCCCAATGACTGGCAGACCAATGACTGGCAAACCAACGCCTGACATCCCATTGACTGGTGAACCAACTACTGGCAGACCAACGACTGGCAGACCGACGACTGGCAGACCGACGACTGGCAGACCAACGACTGGCAGACCGACGACTGGCAGTCTAACGACTGAAATCCCAATGACTGATGGACCAACTACTGGCAGACCAACGACTGGCAGACCGACGACTGGCAGACCGACGACTGGCAGACCAACGACTGGCAAACCAACGCCTGACATCCCAATGACTGGTGAACCAACTACTGGCAGACCAACGACTGGCAGACCGACGACTGGCAGACCGACGACTGGCAGACCAACGACTGGCAGACCGACGACTGGCAGACCAACGACTGGCAAACCAACGCCTGACATCCCAATGACTGGTGAACCAACTACTGGCAGACCAACGACTGGCAGACCGACGACTGGCAGACCGACGACTGGCAGACCGACGACTGGCAGACCAACGACTGGCAGACCGACGACTGGCAGTCTAACGACTGAAATCCCAATGACTGATGGACCAACAACTGGCAGAACAACGAATGGCAGACCACCAACTCCTGACATCCCAGTGAGAGACATCCAAACGATGGCAGACCATCTTCTGACATCTCAATGACTGTTATCCAAACGACTGACATCCCAATGACTGACATCCCAACAAATGACATCCCAACAATTGACATCTCAATAAATGACATCATTATGTCTGACATCCCAGTGACTGACATCCCAATGAATGACATCCCAGACAGACCAATGACTGACAACCAACGACTGCCAGACCAACGACTGACATCCCAACGATTGGCATCCCTACGAATGGCATCCCAACGACTGATATCCCATCTACTGACATCCCAATTACTAGCAGACCAAGAACTGACATCCAAAATGACTGACATCCAAGTGACAGACAGACCAACTTCTGACATCTCAATGAATGATATTCCAATGACTGACATCCCGGTGACTGGCAGGCCAACGACTGACATTTCAATGACCGACATCCCAATGACTGACATCCCTATGACTGACATCCCAATTAATGTAATTACACACACATCACACCGAAGGACGTCCCAACGAATGACATCTCAATGTCTGACATCCCAGCAACTGCCAGACCAATGACTTACAACCAACGATTGCCAGACCAATGACTGAAAACCAACGATTGACATGCCAAGGAATGACACTCCAACGAAGGACATCCTAACGACTGCCATCCCAACGAATGACATCCCAACGACTGACATCCCAGCGAATGACATCCCAACGAAAGACAACGCCATAACTGACATGCCAACGAGTGACATCCCACCAATGAATGACATCCCAACGACTGACATCCCAACGACTGACATCCCAACGAAGTACATCCTATCAACTGGCCTCCCAATGTCTGACGTCCCAATGACTGACATTCCAACAACTGACATACATCGAATGACATCCCACTGACAGACATCCCAACGAATGGCATCCCAATGATCGACATCCCAACGAATGACAACCCAATGAATGACATCCCAACTACTGACATCCCAACGAATGACAACCCAATGACTAACATCCCAACGAATGACATCCCAACGACTAACATCCCAACGACGGACGTCCTAACGAATGACATTCCAATGTCTGACATCCCAGCGACTGCCAGACCAATGACTGACAACCAACGACTGCCAGACCAATGACTGACAGCCAACGATTGACATTCGGACGACTGACAACCAGCGACCAGCGACCCAACAGCTGACATCCCAACGACTGATATCCCAATGAATGACATCCCAACCACAGGCAGACCAATGACTGATAACCAACAACTGAAATTTCAACGATTGACATCCCAACGACTGGCAGAACAACGTACAAATACTCTGTGACAAATGTCTTGTACTACGATGGTGCAACCGCATCTTAACAAGAAGTTCTATTGGAAACCTTAACAATAGCATGATAATATTTTATATAATGACTTTTCTTTTTCTTAAATGTCGCAATTTTATACAATTTTAATTTACTAATGAAATTACACAAAATTGGTAGATTTTGTTTTTCTTTTATTCACACGTGTTATAGAAACTTTGACAAAGGTTCGTTGTGTATATTTGAAAATCGACGATTTATTATTTTGATTATGTATACAGGGAAAATAATTAAGTTTGTTAAGTTATGAACTCATAAAATACATATTCTTGTGGGAGCGAGCGGGGCGTCTACCTTTCGTATTCATATTTTGGATAAATATTATTATTAGGCAGAATATATTTTTCGCTCCGATTGAACATATCTTGCTTATAGATTTAAATATTTATTTCAGCATAGGAAACATTCAATGCTTAACAGACAAATCATTTGTACAGCATAAAGGTAAACATAGCTATAAAAAAACAATAATGACATTAGAAAATAGAGTAACCATGGAATGCTTCCAAAACCAAGGATGACGCAAAGACGAACCACCAGCTATTTCAGCTGTTTAACCGACTGTATGTTTTAAAAAAATAAGAAGAAGCTCAATGTAGATCTACACGTATTTCATATGAGCTACAATTACACTTCTGTAAAAAGTATCATAAAAACTTTATATGTGGATGGGACGGGTCCTATGCCACGATAGGATCGGGATGACTTACGATATGTAAGTGATTCAGTGCAATAAATCATTAGAAGAAGAAAACTATTCTGTGAATTGATTTAATCCATCATTTGTATATGTTATTTCTTATTTATTACCGCTAAATTACACGCTAATAATTAGATGTGTACAATTTGAGATGACAAAATAATGCATGATAATGTTAACTGTTAAAGATTTAAGTTAAAATGAAAGATAAATTGACCGAGAGCAGACAGCATGCAACAGGAAACTAATCAGAGCTACTACTCAGTAGCAGGGAACAAATAGATATACTTGGGCATAAGTCTCTCACGCGGAAGAAATATTCAATATAGATTTACTTTTCGTCATTCTTATAGAAGTGTGTCGGTCCGTTCAAATACTTGTTTTTGACTATTATGGATTAAGGATTTTAAAAGCATCAAATTAAATTTAAGTTACCAATACCCACAGTTTTCTATGCTTTGAATTAAAAGCAAAAAAGCTGAGCTGCACACACGTCTGATTCATGCAAACATTTATAGACAATACAAAGTGCCAAATGAAATATTCACGGGGAGGGATTTTGTTCGCCTGGAAACATTCACGGAAGGGACCATGTCCACCTATGCCAAAATGACAGGAAGGGATTTTGCCTAGGGGAGATTTTATTCTTCACCCGACACAGGTAAAAAAGCCGTGTTTGTTTAAGATCCCCGCTGTCATGCATCAGACAGTTTTGTATATTTAAATAGCCGAATGTTGGTATCCGCAAGTTTGCATCAAAGTTTTTTTTTCCCAATAAACAAATTATTGTTACCTGAACAGATCTCGCGAAATGCTATTTATTGATGCTCTACACCTGTGTGGAAAAATGAACCGTGACGACACAATCGTCATTACAAAGATGTATTTCCTATCTGAGCCACGCTGAACAGTTAGCTATTTTTAAACTAAGAAAACCACGTGATCGCTTATGTTTTAGCTCATTCACACCATCCGCTGTTACGTTGATGTCTATTTTAGCAGGAATCCCAAGCGCTTTTTTTCTGAAGATTTAAAGAAAATGAATATTTTAAGTGTTGATCAACTCATTTTACTGCCCTAAAATTGAGCTACTGATGATAATCGTCGAAGCTTAGACTAAAGTAGGATCTTTCTGTAGAAACTTTACAATACGTCAAATACCCCAACCAGAGGTCAGATATTGTTACATATATTTGACAGTGGCAAACGTTAGGAGACCACCTTTAAGAGACTTTTTTTCTAAACTGGAGACTACCGGCCTATAATACAAACTAATATAAACATGTCTAATGGAGTCGGCTTACAAAACTTAATCGTCGTGGTGACCTAGTCAGCCACGATACAAATGTCGGTGTAGGTAAAACGATTTAACGATGTAAATTCTTTCAATAAGTAAAGTACAATTATAATTTATGCATATATGTGAGTGACATTTCAACATGTATATATATCCAGGGGTGCAATATAGATTATTTTACCCTGGTTTGTTCTGAGATACGCATCATAGTTTATAACAAACATCGTATCGATGCTTTATGCGATTGTTTTGGTGTTGTTGCTTTTGTTGATTTTGGTGGTGTTATCTTCTTCTCCTCTTCCTTCCGCTTCTCTTCTTCTTCTTCTTCTACTTCTGCTTCTTCTCCTTCTTTCTATGTTGTTTCTTCTGCTATTGCTGCTGCTTTTTCTGCTTCTTCTTCTTTTCTTTTTCTGCCTCTTCTTATTATTTTTCTTTTCTTCTGTTTCTTCTTCTTTTCCATCTTCTTTTTCTTCTGCTCTTCTGTTGTAACTTTTTCCTTTGCTTCTTCGCATTATTTCTTTTTTTTCTTCTTCTTCTTCTTCTTCTTCTTCTTCTTCTTTTTCTTCTTCTTCTTCTTCTTCTTCTTCTTCTTTACTTCTTCTTTTTAGTAGTAGTGGTAGTAGTAGTATATAATCAAGTAAAATAAGAGATAAGAGTAACGATATCATGTAATTATTTACTACGTGTATATAAAATAATCCTGCATAAAACGTAAATAAAAGTCACACGATGCGTGATGGTGCATACCTTTCTTCAAGAAACCTTTTATTCTAATTGTGGGTGAGTGTCACTGGAAGACAACTTTTACTTTCATCATGTAAACCTCATAATCAAGACTTATTTTTTGTGTGTGTTTATGTTTTCTTATTCCTGTTTTCTTATTAGAGATTTGTTGTCTTTATGTCTTTTTCGTGTAATTTCTCTATCCAGGTAATATTTTACAAACTGGCCAATAAACCCAAGTCCACGATTTCCGCGCGTTTGTTTGTTTATATCAGACATTGAATCTCTGATGGTTGACGATATCACTGTCGAAAACTAGTAAGTGCCAGTTCGATGTTGCCATGTTGTATCAATATCTCTATGTTCCGGCTGGTCAGTCTATCTCTTTACGCTTCTGGCGACCCCTGCCCGTTATTTCCACACCCATCGCCGACGTGTATAGCTAGACAATAATAAACTGGCAGTATTTATTTTCCGTTACTGACTTTAACAACTTTACCCCACTCAAACATAATGAAAACTGGTTATGTTAACAACTTGTATTGGCTGATGTGATGATAAAATAAAATAAGTCTGTATAAAAATATTTAAGAACAAATGAAGGGCCTAATTCATTCTAGCCTTACATGTTAGTATGAGAGTATGCGTGATTTTCCGCTTGACGAAAAGTTGCGAATATTCCTTGACTGCAGTCAGGCTATATATGCGAACCTGTTTTATAGGATTTTACTCTTTCTGCCTTTGCCCACCTGACCTCGATTTATCTTCTGTTACCAATACCCCAAACTCACAACGCCGTGACGGCTTGTACAAAAACGATTTGGTCAACAATAGCTCAGGGGTGACACGAGGTACAGGATAATCACTTAGTTTAGCATAGAACACTAGGGGTCAAATAAATAAAGAGCATAGGTTAGAACTAAGTAGTTTGAAGTTATAACATATTTTAGGAGCCAGATAAGGAAAATGAATAAACTTAATATCGTGAATGTCTTCTTTGTGATGTTCATTGTGGTGGCAGGTAAGTCGGTATATATTGTCTTTGTATGTAATCAGCTGTCCTTGATTTTAACCTTCTACATACAATTAACACATAAAATACGCGATACATAAAATGAGTGTTCTCATAAGTTATGTGCTATGTATTTCTACAACCGTGTTAAAATATTCGTGCTATATCAAATTGTAAGTTTGAACCAGTATAAGGTACAGACAAGATATTTAAACAATTATAAGGGTGAATTTAAAGTTGATAAAGAAAGGCAGGAACGATAGATGTAGAACACGTTTTGACATGCGTACTTTGAAGAAAAGCGTATTTCAAGATAATTTGACTATACTTAAATTTACACAGCTATATCGGGTTCTGGTCATTTCTGCAATATCATAATAAGGCCACAATTAAAGCCAATCCATCCACAATTTAAGGCAATCCGTCCAACATTAAGGTCGATTTGGCTACAGTACAAATTAAATAATTCATCCATAATTAAAGTAAATATATTATAGTTTTGTAAATAATATATTTCTAGCACAATCGCTTCTCAGGACCGAGTTTCACTAATTTATATAAAACGTTTGCTGCTGAAATGATAATTGATATATAGTGTAACAATCATGAATAGGAAACATGAAATAGGAGAAAGCACCAATTTAAGTAGTCCATGTGACCGACAGAGCGAAATGTCCCATAATAAAATGTACGTGTAATGTTCTTACACGAGTCATTTTCTTGTCCCCACTGAAAACACATGGTATATTTGATAAACATCTATCACACCGGTGTGTTTACCTGTAACTTACATGATTTCTTTAAAAGTATTCAGTATTTATGAAGAAAAGTATGTCTGTACCTTCAGGACATAATTCAACTTCATATTGCTTTGTTTTGGCGGAATTAAAAACAAAAGAGATAATCTGATTAGCATATGTAAAATGTTATTTGGTTATCAGGTAATTATGTAACTATAATAAGGTACTATAAACTATTAAAATCATTTAATATATCAAAATTACATAAAAAGGAAATACAATTATCAGCAGTATCAAATATCTAACATCAGAGTAATGTATGTTTTAATATACATCTGTAAAATATTACAAATTGTACAGGTTTAGTGAATGCAGAAGCATTTTCCGCATATTCATTGTTACAACAACAAATATACTGCACTTACAACTGCTTCTACGCCGAAAACTACAGCTAATACGTCTAATATTATTATTTTTATTATTATTATTATTATTATTATTATTATTATTATTATTATTATTATTATTATTATTATTATTATAACAAAGTATGACCGGAATGACTAGTTATAGCCGGTTTTGCCTTTTGCCGCAATAGTTTGTGGCAGGTAAGACTGGACTAAGCTGTCTTGTTTTGCCGACTAACTGTTCCAAGGCGGTAACTGCTGGTTTTTACTTTTGTGTGTTATGTCTCGCCTCTGTGTTTTGTCACATTTACATTTACCTTGTTTGCCTTTGTCTAGAGATAGTTTAGATTTAATACAATGTATTTGTAGTAATTCTTATAATACCTTTCCTTATTTACCAATTAGTACGTAAATATAAAAGTGAATTACTGAAATAGTTGTGTTAGTTGGAATCATTTCTTGCCAGATTTTAACTGTTATGCTCCATTAAATTGTTTGTTTACAATTAAATATGGTATAAGTATGTATCTATACGCACTTTAATCCGAATACACGTTGATTAAATGCGTATGATTTAACAAGAGTACCTGTACTTCAAAACTCTCTGCATCAGTATGCTCTCTTTGCCTGCCATTAGCTGTTATTTACCGTAAACTAAACTTCCTTAGCTAAGTTAAACAAATACTATTCTGTTACTGCTCAACTTACTTTGACACTTCTTTCGTTGTGTGACCACGCCTTCCATATAGCAGATATGTTCGTTATTAAAGAAACACGGTGTTGTCTTTCATGCTCCATTGTGTCTCTGTCGTTATGGTTATCGCTGCTGACAACCGGATGTAAGTTTAACGTCCATTATGGTCGAAATTATGAACCTTAATTCATATGATCGCAGTTTTTTAAAATATCTATATTAATAGGTTGCCTCCTTATACACTGGAATGTGTTTTATAATGCTATTTATTGTCAGTATTATATTCGATTACAAGTCGATGTGTAATATCTAATGGTTAACGAGATCCTATGTAAACTTCGTGACATTTCAAACATTTGAGTCTTTGATTATTTACAGTTGTTTCATTCGTTAAGCATCTCTATGTATCTTCCTCCACAAAATGTTCTTCGACATTACATGTAAAAAAGTATATTTATACAATGTTTCTCTGCACACTTAGAAATTTTGACGTTTAATGCTACATTTTAAGTGTGTTTATTCTCGAATGAAAACGAGTATAAAATGCTGGAGAAGTCATTGTAAATAATGCTGAACACAAACATCATTATCACCAAAAACTACATCACCATTATTATGATATGTATTGTAATTCACAATACGACCAGCGTCATTATGGTGGTGAATTTTGCCCTGCATTAAAAAAACTTGTGCAATGATTAATCTTTAATAAACACCTTTGACTCTGAAAATAATACACATTGAGTGATAATACTTCAGTTCCAGTGTACTACTATGCTGATGTGAAACAGGTATGAGCGCGTGTAATTAGCTCATCTTATTTTAATTATATCAATATTACTCAACTCTTTATCATAAACTTGATGTCATTTCAGTGTTGTCTGGTGAATGCTGGTGTGAAACAAGACGGTGTCTCAGCGGCTGCCAGTCGGTGAACCTCCAGTGTCCCGAAGACACCGTGTTGACGGACATAAAGGTTCTGGCAGCTTGCAAGTGCTCAAACTGCTCAACGGATGTAACGTTCATCAGTAAAGATATAGCATCGTGCGAGGGTCAGCAAAAATGTACCATCAGGAAGTCTGTAACAAGTGGAATCCTTGAAAACTGTCCGAGACAAAACCAACCTCTTGGAAATTTCCAAGCAGACTACACGTGTGCCAATAAAGGTACCGTTCTCGTTAAAGGCATTGAAAATGGGAATGTCGCCTTATCTGGCTTCACACTGTGCGAGGGGTTAATGGGTTTGGGGGAAGGAAGTGGGGTTGGGGTAGGTCTAGCCCGCTGGATACAGCCTCATGCTGCAGTGGTATCAGAAAAGGGATGGGGATTATATTGTTACTGACCAATGGTAGTGCAGTAAGTATATATGCATAAATTGTTTTACGACGACTTCCTCCATGACACCTCAGTGTATAATAAACTAATTAGATGTCCAACTGTCACATCATAGTGATATCTTTGGAGAGGGAATCCATTTTCGATGCCTTTAACTTCATGTATATATCTGCACCATAAGAAGTCGGTTAATTATTACTCTAGCGTGTATACTAAAGTTTGTGATATTTGTAAATTATAGACTTTTAGGGAAACGTGCGCTTGTATCACGGTGGCTCATTTGTGTATCCTACTGAGTTAGTTATCCCTTCGTACTCTCATATAACGTGACAACTGCACGTCACACAATATCCGTAAGTAACATGATATCTGTTTACTTCGTGAGTTCCTCTTGATATCTCAATATCCACGTTAGATGTCACAGTCACAGGGTTTGACGAACAAGATTAAAGAGATTATATAAGTGTCATACATGTTTTTTTCTAAACAAAATGCAATTATAGTTGTATTCTAACGATAAAGACTAGGGATATTATTTTGCAGATAAACCTGATGCAAGTGAGCAGAGCGATAATGGTGGCAACGGGAGCAAAAGGCCGAGAGCGAGCCTGGAGCTGATCGTTGCATTAGCGGTCTCCGGTCTGGTCATAGTCATCCTGCTAATCATCATCGGAATATTCACGTACAGGTAATGGTGTGCCCGGAATATTCACGTACAGGAATTGGTTTGTTTCACATGCAAGCCAAATTTGACAGTAGGAACAAATTTGTGAAGAGTCATTTCACAGATTTTACAGAGCAAACCCGACACTTACCGCCTTAGAACGGACATGGACCAACTTGGGTGCTTAAACCGGTTTTACAGAGCTCTAACCTCGCACTTCCTGATGGGTTTCTCAAAAGCAAGCAATGAAACGAAACACGTAACTTCACAAACGGGACAATATTTAGATTAAGGCAAAATAAATAACTCATGGAACACAACAAGAGTGTGAGGCTAATGAATGAGATAAAGGCACAACTCAAAAGAAACATAACATGTGTCGTAAAAGCATACATACTTGATATCTCTCAAAAAGGCGATTAAGAACCACCATGCAGGTTTGACGAAAAAAAGTTCCTTTATATCTGTTTTATCTTTAGTAGATTGGAATTATATTTTAGGCCTTTTACTGTCTCTTGTATTGAATTTTCAATTAAAAGATCCATTGTGCGACTTTTAGCATGGTAAGCTGTGCAATAACTAGTCTTCTTTCGTATACTTAACACATTAACCCATGTATACATATCTCACGTTATAGATCAGTACCTTTATTTTTATTTAAACAATAATTACATTTACAAAATACATGATCAGGTTAAAGAATGACTATTTTCCTGATTCGTTTCCAGGAGACGTACGCGGGACACGACATTGGTTGAAAAGAAGCTTAGTGTAATCGGCACTCTCCGAAGACAAATCTCTAACCAGCCCCCATCACGTGACAACTCAATATACAGGAAGTTACCCGACAGCTTGTCCCGCCAAAGTTCAACATATAACTCCATACCATTCGACACCGACCAATCATATCCATACGCAGTAGACAAAGAGATTGGCTGCCAGATAGTAGAAGACAGACAGAATGGTGGTTACAATGCTCGGAAGTCAGACGAGCCTCCAGTTCTTCCTGACAGACCAAACAGTCAAGATTCTGATTATAATGTTGTCGATGAAACTAATAACATAAGACAAGGCGATAATGCTTACTCTCACTGTCAATCGGATAGCGACGAATATGACAGAATTGTACGTGATCCTTATCCGAAAGTGGATGAAAACTACTCCCATTTTAAATGTGATGCTAACGAGGCTGGCTCTAAAGGAAATGGTGCGACTGAAGATGGTCAAGATGATGGCCAAGAAAACCATCTACATGAAGCTCAATTAAACGGTTCCGTTACTGACAGTGGGCTTGTAATATTAGCTGCTAACGTGAACGATGATTCATCTAACCAAGAAGATGAAACTCTGGAAGAAAAGCAAACGAACAACAATATTGAGGATTGGGATGAAGAATGCGTTCCAGGTACAGCACAAGACGATGTGGATGAGGATGTTCCAGATACACACAGGAACACAGAGAACCACCAAGACGAAAAGCTTTCGCCTTCTGAAGATGTTATTGAGTCCTATACTGACACAGGTTATGGTTGATACCAGAAGTACAGGAGAGACAAGACTTGCAGGTATAGAAGCCTTCAATAAAGAAGTTGCCAACAACTGGAGACGTTCACCGAGGTCTACATGTAACTGATAAGTTCTTTTAGTCACCTGACAAGTATCAAAATTGACTCGCGATATCTTTCAAGATAATTATTGGTTGAGTGTTATGTTATTACTAAAATAAGAATTATTATTAGTGGCACCGCCATCTATTTAACATCTATGTATTATATGACCATATTTCACAAATATGGTTCCATAGAGCTGTCAGCATGTGTACATAAACAGCAACAGGGCTACCAAGTCTCTAACCTACAACTTTCACGCTGGGCATGTATGTTTGTAGTAGTATGATTTTATCATGTGTAGAATTCTTTAAACAATTAATTAAACTCTTTTTATTGTTCCAGTCGTTATTATGAGGGCCTTTCATTTAAAAGAAAAATAGTTATTACAGTGGCTCGTGTTTACGCATTAACATTGGCTTTTGCAATCAATTTATGTAAGAAATAATAAAACTGTGTCATATAACAAACAAATCCTTAAATGACCACGTGTCAACATATATAGTATTAGGTAACATATACGCAAAAAGTAGTCTCAATTAGTGATTTTATAAATTGCCTGTGTTAATAGCTACATAGCTTAATAGTATAAACACAGCAACACAGAACAAACGAGAAGACGATATAAATAAGAAAGTCTAAATAGACTCCATCTGAAGAACTACTTAAATTAAAAAAAAAAGTACAAAATTAACAAACACGTTGCCGGTTTTTGGTAAAGTGGTAACACGTGTTATTAACTGATGTCCATTTTGACTTTAGGTTGGACCTCATCATTTCAACGTTTAATACCATGGACTGATATATAGTGTGCACTGATTTTTAAAACAAGACAAATAAATTGGTAAACGGATTGTCAGTATCATAAAAAATACTTCATTATTTTAAGGAAGCTTAGGTATAAATAAAAGATATTATAAATGCAATGTCTACAGTTTAACCAGATCGGTAATTATGCATGAACATGATGTGGTGATAATCGCATTTTAAACGCACGTTGTTTAGGCTGTTATTTTCAGGAATTTCGATCGACTGCAGTATTTCAAAAATGTATCATTTTTTTTTTAAAAAAAAACGAAAGGCTAAATCGAGTCTTTGAAAAAAACAGTTGATTGTACATACACGTATTTAGAACTGGACCCATTACTGCAGACGATCATTGTGTATGAATGCAGGTCGTCTTGCATGTAAACTTACCCAGAATCGCTTCTAAGCTCTATGGAGTAACTCGCACTGATAAATTATAAACATAAAGCATGAATGACAACCAAATGGGATTCAATCCCTAAGTAAATACAAGAAATACATTGATGCAAAACATGAAAGGGCGTCCAATATATGTTAATAAAACACTATTAGTAATCTGACGAACGACAACGCCCGACATCCTATAATCACTTGACTTAACATGAGCTGAAAATATAATCGAACAATTTGTCTTCATTAGACATGACATTTGATGCATCGTTGGTATTGCATATTTTCTAAATGCATCAAACAATTCATTTAGTAACGATTCCAATCTTTCAAGGAACTCATTTTAAGAAATATTGGACGAAAAACAATCTTACATCCCTGGTATAGCACTGATATGTGAATAAAGCCCAGAAGATTCGAAGCTGCTGAAATCAGTACGCTATATACGTGGAAACTGAAGAGGTACAAATCTGTAACACATGAAAAACAATCGCAGTGCCTCTGCCATTTCTACATAATGTACTTGGCCGGATATCGCCGAGGAGTTACGAAAGACAAGATAACAACAACAACAGCCCATTCTCAAATCTATTACGTATTCCATAAATCGCTTTGGAGAAGACACCAGCAATTAATACCGTAACGCTCAAGTGAATTGTAATTTAGCATACAGTGAAGCAATTAGCACAAAACGGTTGCACCTAATACAGCTTATACAAAAGTTACCTACTTGTGTGATAAACACTATCCATTTGTGATGTGAATAATCATTTTGATGAATTCGTATACAAAATGTTATGTTTCTAATGTTCTTTTCAATAAAGTAAATTTAATTCACGTTAATTCTTATTGATGTCGCGACCCTGTATTATTTGAGGAAAATGTGTAACAGTCTAGATTTTTTAAACCGAATATTTGTTTGTTTGTTACATCGCACCGACACAGTTATGGTCATATTGGTGACGTCCAGCTTATTGTTGGTGGAGGAAGACCCAAGATTTAAGTCTGGGTAGAACCACCGGCGCGCCGCAGGTTAACCAGAAAACCTTCCCACATGAAAGTTCCCGCCCTGACCGGGACTCGAACCCACGCGGCGAGAAGCTGAGGAGTTTTAAGTCAGCGACTTTAACCGCTCGGCCACGGGCACACCCCTTAAACCGTATAATATTTGTAGTTTCTGTCATGCATCTTGTCTTGTCAATTTGCAATATCCAGGGTCCAAACGACCTCTTTGCAACAAGTGTTAATTTCGATTTATTGGACTTTTCTCTATTTTCTCTTTCATCATTTATCGCATTTTCTTATTTTGTTCATTCTCTACATTTCACTTCTATTTCTTATCCTTTATAATATACTTCTCTTTCTTCTATTTTCTATTTTCTTTCAATTTCTTTATCTAATTTTATTTCTTCTTCTATTTATTTTTTCTTGTATTTCTTGAATTTCTTCTTCTTCTCCTCTTTGTCTTTTTGCTTTCTTCTTTATATTGTTTTTGCAGTCTCCGTCCCGTCTTTTCCTTTTTTCGCCATTTCTTTTATCTGGATCCCATCCTTTTTTTCTCATTCCGTCTACATGTTCACCCATGTCTATGTTTGGGAGTTGTGTAGACACGACTTTACACCTGTATTGTACTCCCACCCTGAATGTATCTCCAATTACAATCACACAAGGTCATATAACGGTGTCGGGTTGTACAACCACGATCTTGCCTAAATATAGCACAGAGAAGACGTGAAGCAGAAAGAACCTGCATATTTTTATACAGGCACTCCGTGGTAAATAAATAACGGTGACAGGTTTCAACGAAATGATTTAGCTGTTTAATCAGCACGAACAAAATGAACAAACTTCAATATGGATCTGTACCTCTGGTAGTTTTCTTGCTGCTTGCACATAAGTCCCTTTTATAATTATTTTAAAAAATATTATACATTGTCAATGACTTTTTAGTGTGTTTGTTTATTGGGTTAATCGTCCCACCAACAGTATTTCAGTTATCTGGAGATGGTGTCCACTTGAAGCAGATATAGTGCTTCCTTCGCTGTGTAAAGCATGCCGTGAACATGTGGCATGATACCAAACCCATTCACATTATCCTGACATCGGGCCAACCAGTCGTGGAACTACCCTTATATTTGCTTGAGCGTTAGCAAGGGAGCTATACCACTACCATTTTTAACGACTTTGGTATGTCGCGACCCGTGATCGAACCCGGGGCCTCCCGTACCTGGAGACGACGCTCGACTTTTTAGTTATTATTGTATATATGCATGTTAAGCTTAGAATCGCATTTATATATGTTCTTATCATTGTCTCATAGCATAATATGGTATTTGGACAAAATTATAATTGAATTAAGACAACTGTATTTAAGACCAGTTAATTAATTTTTTTTCAGGGCAGGCATGAATGATACTGTGTAAGTTATTGACAAGGGTGAAGTCGGATTACATAAACAAATGAACGGCTATACCTGGCTTCACAAATAGTAAAGAATGCACTTTCCCATTATTGCCTTAAAATTGACGCTGGTCTAATTTATTTATACCGAAAACATGCACAAGTGTTAATAAATAACAATAAATTCTAAAATATAAATCATAGAACAAGGTTACCAACACATATTTTATAACACAACAGATCTTATAAATAAGATTTCAAAACAAACAAAAATTATCTTTTTTAACAAATATGCTTAGTGGTGGGACTTCAATCAATCTTGATTATTGATCTCTTTTTTCTTCAGAAAATAAGCTTGCAAGAACCGAAACACAACATGTGTTTCACCTACAAATGTACACCACACTGTAACTGATATTGCTGTCTTACGAAATTGGTCATCTAACCAAATTGTACGCCAACAATATACCAAAAGAACGGTAAAACAGCTACGCCACAGAAAAAATCAGGCCATGTTCTATATTGGTAATAGTTTACAATAGCGTTCGTTTTACCAACTTGTCGAACTGAACGATGTGATCCGTTACCTGCTGTACAATATTTAATGACATTTACTACAGTTCACCCTCTGAATATTTCGGATATGAAAGCACATCACGTGTTAGAGTTAAAGTCTAACATAGTTCGGATACTCCAGATTTTCGGATACTCCGGATTTTCAGATGTTGTCATAGATCGAACAATTCGAGTTTAGATTGATGAATTGCCCGACGACGTGTAAACTAATCAGTTTGTGTTGTTTATAAGAGAACGCTAGCTTTACAGCCAAACATTTATACAATTTCAGATTAACAACAGATATGTTCATATGTTGTTATCATGCGTCACAAAAAGACTACTTTCAATCAAAATGAATTAAATGTATTGATGGATATTTTTTATACTACTTAATCACATCTTTCTGGCAGAACAAAGGGCATACTTCAACGAATAGGTTAGTTATAATGAGCATCAAATAATAAGAAAATATGGCAAATTCCTTTGAGTATTGCAACATACCAAAATGCGCAAGACAAATGTATTCACACGCAAGCCAAATGTAAAAGTAAGAACAAATCAGTAATGAGTCATGAAACATAAGGAGCAAATCCAACAGTTACCGCTTTGGAACGGTCAGTTGGCAAAAGGGATCGACTGTGGTGTTTAAACTCTGAGTCAAGTATGCAGAAGCTAACTTATTTTGTCTACAATTTTAATCTCCTGTTGAGAGGAGAAAAACAATCATCCGTTGTGTTATGGTGTCAGGTGTAAACAATAATATTATGCTATTATGCTACATTATACATTATATAAAGAAACTTTGTCTCCTGATACCATGAACATATTTGGTGGGCCGATAAACCAAACTCCTATTGATGTTTTTGGGAAAACAAAATGAAGAGGCCCCTGCCTTACTCCCGCCCCCCCCCCCCCCCCCCCCCCCCCCCCTTAAATGTAGTAACTCTTTATACTGTTTCAGAGCTGGCTGATATGTGCTGGTGTGAATCAGTAAAGTGCATTGAAAACTGCGACAGTGTGACTCTAAGGTGTGAGGAAGGCAAATTGTTGACGGGAATTGTGGCAGCTTCTTACTGTCCAAACGGGGTGCTTAAAGAAGTATCGCTTAAAGAGAGCACGTATTGTGAGAGCCAGACGAATTGTTACATCACCAGGCCTGCTGTGATAAACTCTCTAAACTGTCACAGACAAGGCAAAAAGTTTGACTTTGAAGTAAAGTACGAGTGTTTGGATGAAGGTACCAGTATTCAAACGATCTTTATTTATCCTGTCACCTACCTGATATTACGTGATCTAATATAGGTCTAATTTTATATTCAATTTTTAAAACATAAACTCACAATAAAATCAAATTAAATCAAATTGTACAGTTAATGAAAATCAAGAAAAGAGTTTATGGCTCATACTAAGATTAGAACTAATGTCTCCGCTGTCTCCGATAAAGAAGCAAACGGTAGTTTTCCATTTGAGCTATAGAAGCTGGATAAATATGCAAATTCTGAGTTAGCCTTTTTATATGAGACATGTCCATTAGAAATATATAAATGTATATACTTATAAGTACTTCGTCTAAATTTCTTATTTTATGAACATTTTACACTTATGCCTGTCTGTGTACACACAGGCGGCTTAAGGTATTAGATGTGTAATAGTGACTAAATAGAATCCACACAATATATATATATGTATTACATTATTCAGCATTGTATTCTGGATTATTTTCCAAATTTTAACAACTTTTCACCTCAGCTAACTTGAGTTTTGCGAATTTTTATGTACTAGGTCGACGTCCTCAAATCTGACCTTTAAAAAATCTCATACATGTCAAATTTGGATGAATAAAAAATAAAGATAAGACTGTGTCGCTATTTAAGATTTATTCATAAAATGGCACGTTTACTACACGACGAAACAGAAAGAACAAGCCAGCAACAAACTAGTACAATACTGTTTTATTTTAATAAGCAATTAAATCTATGGCGTAAGAAAATAATAGCAAATATATCTGACAAAATTTGACTATGCAAAATAAATGTTAGCTTACTTTTTGTTTTTTTTAGGAGGTGTCCCTTTAATAGTCAAATTAATAATCCAACGTCGAATGATCCTGAAGAGTTTTCGGTAGAATGTCCTCGTAGATACGCACAGTTGAATTAATCCAAAAGTAGAACAATACACGAATGTAATTAATATAATTCCCAATCCAACACGTTAATATTAATATCACTGTAGAATATAATAGGTCCACGTAAGTTTCTAACACAGAAAGGTTTCTCATAGAAGCAGCAAGTACTTCAAAACTATTTGTCCAAACTTTCTGTCCAAACTTCCCACTTAAATCGGCTAACAAGCCCTTATATAGACCCAAAGAATTTATAGAATGCAGAAGTCTCTAACACATTCAAGAAACCCAGAACATTCACGAAACCCAGTTAAAAATAAACAAATGAACTTTCTAGCATGGCCCTTTTCTTTCTAGCAGTTACGCCAGGGGAGTGCCTATGCGACTTTTAAGTTTACGCACTATTCCTAGGAGACTCGGAGAGCATGTCCCTCTCCACCTCTTTCCCCTCATCCCCCACCTCGAAATTTCTTTTTTCCGTAGAACGCCGTAGATGGATTTTGTGGTGAGTGGAGGACTCTTACTGTCTCAGTACAAAGAATTGTCTAAGTGCAGGAAGAGGGATGGGATTAGCCGGCATTTTTGCCGATACTGTGCAGCGACATTTCTATCATATTGGACAGACGCACTTTTGAGGTGCCCAGGGACTGAACCCGGCCGGTCCATTATACTGACACCGACGAGTCAGGCGTAATGCTGTCCCCTAAGCCTCGAGCGTTAGGAGGGAAGCCACTACTACCAACAAGTCTTTGGTTTGACCCGGCCGGGATTTGAACCCACGACCTCCCGATCCGCAAGCCGACGTTCTATTACCTGCGCTAAGTGCAGGACGAGACAGAAAAACGTCAAACAGGATTGCAGCAGAATGTTAAGAATTTGGAAAAATGCTTAAATTTAAATAATGAACACAACTAACTGATAGTGCCTTACCCGGACCAGACGATTATTTTTAGGACGTTTTTATTGTTTCAATTTTTGGAAGCAACTGTACGCACGTGCGTAAGTGCGTAAGCCCAGGCACGCCCCTGTACGCGAATGCTACGTCATGCAAAATACGTCAAGACTACTTCGATAAACAACCCCTTAACCTGACTAGCGTAACCTTAAACGCTGGTGTACTACTGTACATAACAAGACAGTTATGTCATTTGTTTTCTACATTTTTATTACAGTATACTTTTCTAAATAAAAATACTACTGACGTAAATGATCGAAATTGTAACATTGTAAAACGCTAAAGGCCGACCTTACACGAATATTCATGAGATTGATTACACATCTAATATTTTAACGATGTGCGTACTTTCACTCCAGCAGGTATGGGAATACGGTTACATGGCTTGAAACAGTGTGTAGAAAGATAACGAAAATCGGCATTTAAAAAGTATATTATAAAATTAAGAATACATCATTTTTGTAAATATTGAAATAAATTATTATGTATGATAACGGTATGTAAACATACTAAACAGACTGAAATACACGACACCGTCACTATATAGAATGATGTCTGTAGAACTTTCTTACTTTAGATAAAGGGGGATAACACACTGCCTTTAAACGAAAGGAAAAAAAAATTAGTGAAACTGAGTTCAGCCACCAAAGCTACAGAATATACCGGATATGCCTTCGGCTCACCAGATTTATTCCTCAGCCTGGTCTGATAAACCTTTTTATCCCACCATATCTGTAAATATCGGTTGATATAACCCGTGTGATAAAGATGAGCTTTATCAACCGATATTCGCGCACCTGCTCTAAGCCGGACTACTTTTTTTGACGAAACGATCAGGAGTGTTTACGAGAACGAAACTCATTTATCCAGTAATTATGCTTGTGGTCACCCCAAAATGTCCATAATATAAATATTGATTAAATAGAGCAAAAGAGGCTGTTAAAAAAAGAGGATAATAGCGGTTTCGATCACTGACCTGCAGGATTGAAAACTTAAGTAGCAACGTCTTAACCGACTGAGCTAACCGGACAGTTCCCCGTATTCGTCCGAAGTTTTATTTAACAATGATATAGAAAATTTGAAAACAAAAAAAAATCTATCAGAAAAATGAAACAACATGTATCTACAGGAACATAATTAAACTTGTTTAGTAATAGTAATAAAATCAATATAAGTACGAATTGTAGTCTGCAAAAATAAAAACAACTGTCGAAATGTCAGATCATGCGAGTCCCCGTTGTTTTGATGTTATTTAGTGCGAATTGAAAGAATGTGGTAAAGAATCGTGCAAAAACATAAGCAGTGTTGAAGAGATGAGCTACGAGGATTTCGAGGCATAATCTGGCTTTAATCCGAACATTTTTGAGAAGCAAATTGATCTTGAATCTGTGGTGACTGTCTTAGATTGCAATCATCTGCCTAATCTTAGGACGGACCGGCACCCTGATGATCAAATGTCGTTACATGATGAACATTCAAATGGTTTAGATAGAGATAGATCTTTAGTCGAATCAAATACAGCTGACTGCACAGATCTGGACAAATGTGCTAAAAAATCACAGTTTCTAGACGTAATCATGAACACCAACCCACCACCTCCAATCCCAACATTTCTCCAAATTTCGCAACTCACCCTGTCAAAAACACAACTATCTTCGAAATTTTAAAGCGCTATATTGAATGTTCATAATTTCAATGTCATCAACAATTAAAATCCATGAGCTACTGTTGTGTTACATCCACAAACACACACAGACCTCGAATGTAATTCGCGTTTCTTAATGCCATGTGCGTAGCAACTTTAATGTTACACGGCCTTGACATTACACACTACATGTATAACTTTACACGAGGATGTGATTTTTGTTGTTCTTTTTTTCTAACCATTTAGTTATCGTAATCAATAAAATAAAAACCTTTTTAATATCGCAAATAAAATAAAAGAAATAACATGTTTATTGTCTTACTTTTTTATTGTAAAATAGAACTATTTCTTATAGCTGAATTACTCTATTGCTCGCGCATGAATTTCGTGTATTGTATGGAATGTCAGATCATGTAACTTGTAAGGGAGGAGCAGTAGCGGTAAATTTAAATGTTTCCCTTTGAAAAGCTGTTGATGGTGGGATAAAAAGAATACCAGGTTAGTGTTGATATAGATAATAGTTATCATGCGCGGCCCGAAAATCAGAAAGCACTCGGCAAGCCTCGTGCTTTCTGATTTTCTTAGCCTCGCATGATAACATTTATCTATATCAACACTAACCTGGTATTCTCTATTTATTCCACGACTCTCGTCTATTCTTCTCTTTTATGTTCCATAAAGACTGTGTCTGTTATCATTCTTTTTTCGTTTACCATTATATAAATGTAATTCTTATCTTAGTGTCATAGGAAAAGCGCGTGTCCAGCGTGTTTCATATAACATGTATACCCGTGTATAACATTGTGCTCAGTTGATATCACACATGTTAACTGTGTTACATACATATCCGTGAATCATGTGGTATCTGTCTACCTCGTGATTTCCATGAGATATAATTCAACCACGTTTTATGTAATACAGAAAATGGCAAATATTAAAATAAAAACGATTTGATTGTTGATTGGACAGGGTGAAAATAGTGAAGTAATATTGGGCCTTTAACATTCGCCTTTACCCTTGTCCTACAGGGCTCGGGCAAATACGACCATCCTGGGCAAAATAAAGGAGACAATAAAAGATTGTATAATTATAAACATAATATTACTATTGCGTCTGGCCATATGATTATTATACATCGTTCATTGTGTGGTTTGAGTATACGAGGTCTTAGCCCAGTAAATGTGTGCACTGTGATATTTATACTGTTGTCACTCAACGTCTTTATGTCACGTGATATTCCAGTATGCAGTTCCAATGGTTACTGGTTTACAAGTTTAAAAATAAATTATAATATTTTTATATCTGAACAATATCTTGAACTGTACTGTAAGAAAGTTACTTAATCTGTGATTTGTTATGCATCAGTCACATCTACAACTAACACCATGCTTCGTTCGTTCTGCAGATAAGTCGGATATAAGTGAACAAGGGGATGATAGTGGCGGTGTGGACGATAAGGCTGGCGTGGGTCTGATCGTGGCACTATTGGTGTGTGGTCTGGTTATAGTGGTCCTGTTGTCCATCATAGGAGTGTTCCTGTACAGGTAATGTTATATACACACACACACACACACACACACACACACACACACACACACACACACACACACACACACACACACACACACACAGAAACACACACACACACACACACACACACAGAAACACACACACACACACACACACACACACACACACACACACACACAGAGAGAAACACACACACAAGTCTAAGGACACGGCATACGCCTCGTGTACAACAATATTATTTTACCAGTGATGCTCCAGGGTACCAGCATGTGACACACCTGATTCTGATTTGTCAAATGCAAATAACACGCCCCGGGTTCGATCCCGGGCCGCGACATACCAATGTCGTTAAAAATGGTAGTGGTATAGCTCCCTTGCTAACGCTCAAGCAAATATAAGGGTAGTTCCACGACTGGTTGGCCCGGTGTCAGGATAATGTGACTGGGTGTGGTATCATGCCAGGTGTTCACGGCATGCTATATACAGTGAAGGCAGCACTATATCTGCTTCAAGTGGACACCGTCTCCAGATATCTGAAATACTGTTGGTGGGACGATAAACCCAATAAACAAAGCAAATAACACTTTGGTGGTTGCCAGCCTCAACACTAAAGTAACAACCAGATCATAGACTTTGCCTTCGAACAGGAATTTAAAACTTGTGAAGTAATAAACTATGTTATATAAAATGACTAAGTTCCGTAGATAATAATATTATGTTATGCCGTTGCAACCTTTTCCTTTCTATCCATGTTTGTAGATTCGATGTGTCTTAGTTATTTACGTCTCCGCTTAATATATCCCTTGTGTTTTGTAAATACACACCTTTGATCGTGGTGGTCTCCTCAGTTAACCGATTCAAATGTATATAAATATCACTAATATCACATTTCGTGGATTTGCTGCATGTGTTAATACACCACTGTTACTGCACATACCGAAACTGAAAGGGGGGCAAGGGGGGTGGGGGGAGTATGTAGTTACAAAACGTGGACGACCCCATACCTCCAAGCTACAAACAGTGTAATGGTTAAATCTCACCAACTACCTTACTCTAATACTAGGATTATCAAATTAAAAGCCACGATACATCGATTATGCATTTCAGATGAGCCATTACACAGGACATACACACTATAAAAACTAACAAAACTGATAGGAACGGCATAAAACCGTTACAAACCAAAGGTGCCAAGGAAGACAATCAACAAAAATTAAACAATAAAAAGTTAAGCCATGAAAACCGGTTGTTGATCATTTTGAGGATATTACAGCTACAGGTGGTTGAAATAATGTATATAAAGAGACACACAGACCACGTTACTGACATTGGCCAATCACATTGCAGCATTTTTTATGGGATGAAATATATCAATACTGCCTGTTTCATTTGATATAAACAGCAATGTATATATTTATCCGAAGCACTGTCATTTGTATTTTCAGGAGACACAGATATAAACGAAGTTTGGTTAAGAAAAGCGACAGTGTCATCGGCAGTCTCCGACTAGATATCTCCAATCATTCGCCGTCACGAGACAGCTCTACTTACAGACGGTTACCAGACAGTCTGACCCGCCAGGATTCAACCTATAACTCCATACCATTTGACACCGACCGAACGTATTCATACGCGGGGCTAAATAGTGCCGTAGAAAGAGAAAGTCAAGTAGCTGGGGACAAGCAAGCAGGTTCACAAATACAGAATGATGGTTACACTACTCTATTGAAGTCAGATAAGCCTCCAGTACTTCCTGATAGATCAAACAGTGAAGGTTCTGATTATAATGATATCAGTGACTCTAAACATGTAAGTGCAGGTGATAATACTTACTCTCACGGTCCATCTGGTAACGTGGAATATGATAGGATTGTACGCTATCCTCAACCGACATTGGATGAAAACTATACCCATTTTAAATGTGATGCCAACGGTACTGACTCTATTAGAAATGATAGAGTTGATGTTGATCAAACTAGTAATGGTGCTCAAGAAAACAACCCGAATGGCCCTAGTAATGACAGCAGTCGTGTTATATTGCCCATAGCCGTGAAGGGAGACGCGTCTGACTCTGACGTGGATAATGAACAAGAAGACCCGACAGAGAGTAAGAATACTAACGACGGCTATGAGGACTGGGTCCCTGGTACAGCACAAGACACTGCTGGTGATGATGATATATGTGCACACATGAACACAGGCGGCGAGATACACACGGATGGGCCTGCGACTTTGGAGATTGAGTGTGATTATGTTATACAGAGATCGGACACGGTCGATACTAAAGATACAAATAAACTGAATAAGGAACGGGACACCCAGGCACAAAAACCTTTCATGAAGCGTGTAGATAGCTATGAACACCCGGAGACGTTCGTTGGTGTCTAACTTACCTGTTAATTTCATAGCTACATAAAGGAGCAAATAACTTTATCCTTAACAACCGTTATTTCTTATAATGTACTGTAGTGTTCATTTCTTTCTAGCACATTTTACTGAATTACTATTGGTGACAGTGCCTTTAAGTTAACATGTGTTAGAAAGTAAACATAATATGAATGTTTACGATCACTTTATTAAAGAGATTGACACAACTCAGAGACAGATTACTCTTCATACGGCAAGAGCACTGTATATCAGCAGTCAATTATTTGATTCTGTTCCAATGTATAAACAGTTCCAATGTATTAACACTTTTTATTTCAAACGTCCATCAAATGTGATAGTTAAATATTGCAAAGCTTTGGTTTGTATGTGCATTTAAAGGATTCGTAAGGCATGTACAATTTCTGCTAAAAATAGTATTGTAGTTTTATCATATATAAAGTTCTTCATATGAAGTAATATGATGGAAATAATTTGTATTTTATACTTGACAAGGATCATGATGGTCTTACTTTAGTTCTAACACTATCAATATGTTACCTCCATAAACAAAGAAGCATTCTGCCCTGATAAAATAAACGATATATCATGGCATTAAGCGGAACTATTTACTGCAGTAGAAGAGCTGTTCCTTTTACTTTCCCTACCCATTTTCATATTGCAGACCAAGCTGACATATTGTGATATTTTGTTCTTTTCGTTCACATTCGCATAAAACTTTACCCTATCTTGGAACGGTTTTGTTTTACAATTAACATATGTATTAAATTATGATAAAAAATAATTAAATATGAAATTTCAACCGTTTTTGGTATTAAAAATTACATAGGAAGTACGCGGGGTGAATTAGAACAGTTAAGGGAAAACAGCCTTACAACAGTTCATAAATTGTAGTTCGCATTGTAGTTTGCATTTGTGTCCCTTTTAAGTAAAGATTTCTTGTAGAACCTGTTAGAGTATAAAATAGATTTAAAGTTTGTGTGATCTAATGCCCAATATATCACGGTTTCTCGTTCAAATGCGTACATTGCCTACGGCCTTCGTGATTAAATAATACGCATATGAACTCGAAACCGTGATATATTGGGTGTTCCTTAACAATTAAAAATAAGTTACATGTATCTAAGCTGTCTAATTATGGTAATAAAAGGTAACTGTAATAATAGGTTACTGTAATAATGGGTAAATGTAATAATAGGTAAATGTAATATAGGTAAATGTAATAATAGATAAATGTAATCGTAAGTAACTGTTATAATAAGTTATTGTAATAATAGGTAATTGTAATAGTAGGTAAATGTAATAATAGGTAATTTTGATAATAGGTAAATGTAATAAGAATGACACATATAAAATCTCGCGATGAAAATGTCAGCATGTGGACTATATAACTCAATGGCTTGCATTTAATTATGATATTTTGGAAAATGAAGTTTGATTCCTACAATTAAATCATCATTGAATGTATGGTAAATAACGTATAAATGACAATGCACATTTTATTTTTTAATAAAATCCATAAGAATAACGACTTCTTTTATTTCTAAAACAAATAACAGATAACACATATTCGTTTACATCACTATGATAAATCATACACAAGCTAACAATGAAACAATAAATTAATGTTACAACAATCATTCATAAAACTTTTACATTTGAAAACATTTAATCCGGAGTCCGTATGGTGATTAACTAACGTCCAGTTCAGGGAAAGATGCCGGATTGTAAAATGTTAAGTCATTTCAAATAGTTTTGAATTATGCTGCTTTATATGCTGTCAGTAGAGTATCGCCAGGGAAATTACGTGAATTTCGCTATTGTTTATCAACAAGACTACTACAAAAATATATGAGGACAGTCTCATTATATATTGAACATCCCTCGTATAATTAAAAATACACCTATGCCCTGTCTAATATAAAAACCAACCCAATATAAATATGGTCAGTTATATATGCGGTGCTTATTTATTTATAGATATATATTTATTGAAGCACCGTGCTATTCACCGATTAAAATATTCTTTCCAAAGAATGTGTTTTCATAAAATATCATATAAGCATCTTTACTGTTACGAAGGTTTGAAACATCCTAAGTGCATAAGCATGTGTTGTCAATACACATCCTGTTCCAAATATGGCGAAAAAAGCCTAGAAAGACTGTCAGTATATGGTTAACGATGTGACATGGTTAAAAAAATTATGAATTTTGAACCATGGCAAAAGATACATAAATAATATGTGTCGATGTAAGACGATTACTATTCACAGACAAAACTGCATCACATCCTTTAATGTGTCTTAACAAATTTACTAACATATACAATCAACTGTAATCTACTTTATGGAGAGAAGTATCTCCAACCACAAACTAACACCACAGTTTGTTACAGGACTGGCAGGGCTGTTGCGCAATACCATTTTTAATAATGGATTGACACGTGAACATTTATACATGAAATGTTTTAAAATTAGGAAAAGGTCAAGTAGATCGCAAAAACAACACAAAGACGTAGTTGCTATTCTTCAAGAGACACACGTTGTGGAATGATCACTTACACCCTGTCCAGACACTTTTTTTGTCAAAATAAAAAAAGCAATAACCTCAGCCTCGTTGAACACATTTCGATATTTTAGATTGGCCATAAAAAGCCTCTGTGGCCACATCAATGAACGAAATGCAATAATCTAAATGTTGCTTATAATGTGAGTTAACCACATGCGGCGTGAAGCTGAAATCGTGTTAAAAATGTTGTATTAGGTTTCTGATATACTTAACTCACTCATTTGTCTTAGACGTCTCCGTTCAACAGTATTGTTTCTTTTACCAACAAAAAACTTCAAGGCACTGTGTAAAAGCAACGAGAGCGACTCTGGTTCGCGTTCATAGGCGTGCATGATCGGTACCATCGCCATAGAGTAGAGGAGCACGGAACTGTGTGGAATGTGCCGAATTATTCCGAGTTCTTTTGCCCAGAGGTATGCTGCTGATAACGTGTGAGGTATGAGGAAAAGAGATAATTCCTTCCGTCTATTGGCTCGCTCGAACAAGATGCCAGTGCCAGCGAGAAGACCGGCCACCAGGGGAATCCATTGTGGGAGGGGAGGCGGCCGGTGGACGGCGACCCGAAGCAGGCAAATGACGTATTTTGCCAGCATCACCATGGTCCCAAGAAAGGCTGTTGACCAGAACACATTCTTGAGCACATTAAACACTGTCAAACCAGGTCTGGAACAAAAAGAAATATTAAAATAATCATTGAAAACAAATTACGTTTATTCAATGTAGGAGTTCATAGACACAGCAGATAAATCGTATTGCTTTCGAACCATGCGATCATAGCTTTTGAATCCGTGGTCTAATCGTTAAAACGTTGAACTCCGGATCGTAGGGCCCCTGGTTCTAACGCCGAAATAGACCATGTGATGATCGTCCTTGAGCAAGTCTGTTAACTGCACGTTATACTAAGTACATGAGTGCTAGTTCTACCCAGGAAATGAACAGTCGAGAGGGATTATGTAAGTTACCATGAATAAATAGGTTTAAACTATAGCCTCGGAATGGTGTTAATCGTATCAAGGTGTTTTCCAAGAAAAATTGGTATAAAAACAATTCGACTTTATTCTTTGTTTTGTTCTAACTTAAAGCTTCCTTGTTTACTTCTATATGACAAATTTATCCCCACGTAAATATTAAATTAAGTAAGCAAAATTGAGGTTTTGTTAAAAATCAATATTCTCAAACAGCAGAATTATATTAACATCCAACAGTAATTTATATTCCTAACGCCATGGAAAAGGGGCGACCGTGGCATAGTGGTAAAGTAGCCGACTTGTAACTCATCAGACTGCTTGGACTCCGACCGAGAGAGTTCGAGTCCCGTTCGGGGCGAAGGACTAAACGTGGGAAGGTCTTCCAGCTGACCTGCGGTGCGCCGTTGGTTCTACCAGACAATTGTCCGGGTCTTCCTCCACCAAATCAGCGGGGCGTCACGACAAGGATTATAATTGGTCGCTGCGAGGTATCTCAAAAACAAAACAAACAAAAAACGAATCACTTCAGATATTAGGTACATGTATATAAGTCCGGCGTGATAATATTTGCTTTATCACCCGCCAGTGTGATAAACCAGTCACGCGCATCCACACATCCCATACTGCGATTGGAGGTCCAAAATGTAAATTTATAAATCAAGGGGCGCAACAACTTAAAAACAAAATAGAACAGTTAAAGACTGCATTAAATCCCTTCGTTTTCTACTCCTATCACGATGTCTTAAAAATTAAAAATAATTTATTATCTCGTTCAAATAATTATCTCGTTCAAATAAAACTTTATTCTTTTTTTTCTTCTTCAAACATCATAAAAATACTCTGACCTGAAAGGAACGAGACCTATGACGTGGAGAATAGAGCGAGAAGCGAGAGGTATTGATGCTGGTGATGCATCTAACATACATTTAAGTCAGCGTCATGTGGTAACATTATTGACGACAAGCTGAAGCGCGGAGTCTACTGTGATTACGTTTGCTGATTGCCACTGGAGAGTCATGTGACCGGGATGTTTAGCGATAGGATCTAAGCGGCTATCACAAATGCGGTTCATCATCAAGCAATAATCTAAAATAAGTCTTAAAAATCCAATGTCACATTAAAAATTGTTGTAATTGTCACAATAAAAAACTGTCGTCAGATAATGATAGTCAAAAATATGTTTAATTTTTTTTTATATTGTGTTGTGTTGTTGTTTTTTAAATGCGATTTGTCAAACAAGGGAGATTACTGTTATGGGAATCATGTGTTTCTTTTTACTTTTGCTATATTTCTCTTACTGGCACACCGGCCGCAATAGCTCAGGTGGTAGAGCGTCGGCTTGTGGATCGGGAGGTCGTGGGTTTAAACCCCGACCGGGTCAAACCAAAGACCTTAAAGTTGGTAGTAGTGGCTTCCCTCCTAACGCTCGGGGCTAAGGGGACAGCATTACGCCTGACTCGTCGGTGTCAGTATAATGGACCGGCCGGGTGCAGTCCCTGGGCACCTCATAAGTGCTCCTGTGCTATAATGATAGAAATGTTGCTGCACAGTATCGGCATAGCCGGCTAATCCCATCCCATCCCTTACTGGTACAATGTATATGTTTGTGTCGTTTGATGCTTTGCATCAATGTTTTTATTGTTGTATGTTACTGTAACTGACCTTTTCCAGAGGCGTTTGTACTTGAAGAAGATGATCGGAGCCATGTGGATGGGAAGGTAAAGTTTGGCGAACGGAGGGAGACTTTTGAGAAAGTCTTTGAAGGCGTGTTGTGTACAAGAGTTTGGATGCAGGCCAACCTCGTTACAAGACAGGAAGGTTGTTCCGGGCTCTCGGAACAATCTATTAAGTTTTCCGTCAGTGTAGTCCCTAGACCACTTGAGGACTGATCTGTAGTAACCTGTGAATAGATACTGAGGCTTCAGTGCCGTACAATAGACCAGAAACGACGTGCACCAACAGAACAACGCCGTCTCACTGTATGGTATGGCTGGTATCACCTCACGTTTGACAAGGGTGGACACGACTGCACCGATCGCTCGAGCAATAGCAAATAGACAGTACATCCGGCGACGTGTTCGATCCTCAATAATGATGGTTAGGCCCGCAAGACCGCCCGCCATCGCACTGTTCCAGTCGTCCTGCAGAAAAGAACCATTACTTGTAGACGTAAAGGAACCAATATATGATTTTACTAGAAAATAATGCACGTTTAAATGAAACCAATATATTGTATGGGATTGTGCTAAAGATGTAATCAATATGAATCATCGTTAACATAAAATTTAAAGTAAGTAAATTTTTTAATTTTCAAATACAAACAGAATAGAAAAGTCATAAATAGCAGATAAAAATTGATTACGGTTGTGAATAGTTTCTTGTGTTCGATGAAAGCAATGTTCCTTTGTTCCAAATTATAAGCTCCGGAATACATTTGTAACAAAGAATTTGTATATATTTTGATTTGAGTTTAAATAATGTTCAAATGGGCTTAACACACCTTCCGGTTTGCATTCTGCTTACACACTTGCTCGTGTTGCTTGTCTTTACATATCCGTTTCATTCGCCTTTACACATTTATATGTATATGTTTGTTCGTATTTATGCACCAGATTCATTTTCCGGCACACGATTACCTTACACTTTTATCAATTACATTCGCATCGGTAATTTGGTCTTTTTATACTTATTGGTTCTTTTTATCTCACCAACTTACAATATTTGTTCGTATTAACACAGCCGTCCATTTGAATCGTCTTTACGTATGCACCCGTTCGTTCAATCCTTGTTATATTACTCTGTACACATTTACCCACCTTATACATCCTAACTTACTTGCCTGTGTTCGTCTTTACAAACTTACCCGTTTCATTCTAAAATGTTCCAGAAGTTCCACCAGAAGATCGTACAGAGTCTTTACAAACTTACCCGTTTCATTCTAAAATGTTCCAGAAGTTCCACCAGAAGATCGTACAGAGTCTTTACAAACTTACCCGTTTCATTCTAAAATGTTCCAGAAGTTCCACCAGAAGATCGTACAGAGTCTTTACACACTTACCCGTTTCATTCTATAATGTTCCAGAAGTTCCACCAGAAGATCGTACAGAGCAGGAAAGATACCAAGATGAGCTGCAAATCGAAAGCTGTCTTTGGCCAATAAACCAGTCCTGATTTTAGGGAGGCTACAACGGAAATACAGTAAAATATGCATTGTCACAATTTCAATAAAACTGTTTTAAAGAAAAAGTAAAAAGGCAGTGTCGGAAAAGACTGTTATAAAGTTAATCTGTCATAGCTTCGGTAATGTTAAACATTTTGCAGGTATCAACATTTTTCTTTTAAGTTTCAAAATAACTGATATACGTCAGTTTAGTTTCATTCCCAGGCAGTTTGTTAAAAAAATGGGAGTTCATATGATCGACAAGGTTAGTGACTCAAACAGTGTACACAACTAAGTTTCTTTATCAATAAATTGTATGTATTGTCGTATCTATATGGTTTTAATTTTGTTTAAGGAACTTTTCTTATAAAAGGAACGGAACTGCGTTTTTTCTGGGCAACAGTTCCCCTGGGCCATATATATTGTCTATGGAATAGTGTCGTAAGTTAGCATTAATTGAAATTGGGTCGAATTAGAAATAACCCACAAAATGTTAAACGACCCAGTTTATCTTATATTTAATTAAAACAAACATTTCGGTCGGCCGGGTTGATTCTTAACCCGATCCTTTTTAATCCGCAATTCAGCAGGCTTGTTACGATCAGGTTTGACTGAGAGTAAAGCGAAGAGTAAGAAAAGTATGGCAATCTGATTAGTCTAGTTAACAATAATGCGGAGAGGAAACGCCTGACGGAGCTCCGAAAAGACAATCACAAAGGTCCGAGAGATGGTCTAGTATGGCGGCATTGCATAAGGAGGTGGCTTTAGTAAGCTTACGCAATGAAGTAAAGATCGGGGTCATGGTTACCTCTTCTAGAAGTGATGGGCAAGTTTACTCTCGCGGAAAGGTGGGCCAATGTACCTATCCCAGACGGACGGTGGGAAAGTTTTACCACGTGAGGAAAGGTGATGTAGAGTGAGGACACGTGTACCTTTCCTGGAAAGGGACGAGGGCAAGATTACCTCTCCCAGACGGGGTCGGGGCCTAGGTAACCTCTCCCGGAGTGGGAGGGGCCTAGTTAATCTCACCCGTAACAAATTAACCTCTCCCGGACGGGGTCGGAGGCAAGTTATCCTCTCCCAGACAGGCTCCCAGACAGGGTCAAGGGCAAGCTAACCTCTCCCGGACGGGGTCGGGGACAAGTTAACCTCTCCCGGAGGGGTCGGGGGCAAGTTAACCACTCTCGGACGGGGTCAAGGGCAAGTTTACCTCTCTCGGACGGGGTCAAGGGCAAGTTAACCACTCTCGGACGGGGTCGGGGGCAAGTTAACCTCTCCCGGACGGGGTCAAGGGCAAGTTAAACTCTCCCGGACGGGGTCAAGGGCAAGTTAACCACTCTCGGACGGGGTCGGGGGCAACTTAACCTGTCGCGGACGGGGTCGGGGCAAGTTAACATCTCCCGGACGAGGTCGGAGGCAAGTAAGGCAAGTAAGCCTCTCCCGGACGGGGTCGGGGGCAACTTAATCACTCTCGGACGGGGTCGAACGCAAGTTATCCTCTCCCGGACGGGGTCGGAGGCAAGTTAACCACTCCCGGACGGGGTCGGTTGCAAGTAACCCTCTTCCTTATGGGTTAGTTTAACTCCCCGGAAGCATCTAGGCATACCAACCTCACCCAAAAGAGACCGAGGCAAGTTTAACCCCTTTCGGAAGGGGTGGAGGGAAAGCTTAATTCTCTCGGAAATTATAGGCGGTACTGTATACTTCCCGAGAGGACTCGGGGCAAGCTTACCATCTACCGAAAGGGGTCTAAGAGTAAGCCGACCTCTCCCTTAAAGGGTAAAGACAATTTACCTAACCCAAAAGTTGAGAGCTTAAATCTTCAAGAAGGAGCCAAGCTTAAATCTCATGGCCCCAGACGGTGATGAGGGTGAGCTTACCTCTCCCGAAAAGGGTTCCTCATCAAGGCTGTTACGATCTGGATCCCCGTATAGACGCCTAAACCACTGCAGAAACCCTTTAAAAACTTCAGCAGCAATTTTCTGGTTCGTACTTTAATGAAGTCTTTACTAAGGCAAATCCTGTTTCGATCTAGGACTCTATCGCGACCATAGTTATTTTCTTGCTCATCCTCTTCTTCGTCATCCCCGTCATTGTCTGTACTGTAATATTTACTGCTGTCATAACCATCCGCACTATTGTTTGTTGCTGTCATTGTCGCAGAGGTGTCGCAGAGGTGTTGCAGAGGTGTCGCAGAGGTGTCGCAGAGGTGTTGCAGAGGTGTCGCAGAGGTGTCACTGAGGTGTGTCGTTTTGCCTTACGATTAAATCACCTTCTACTACTAAATGGTCGCATATGATCTCTCACACCTGGAAATAAAATAGAATTTAATGACATATTTCTTTAACAAAGGAGTCGATCCCAAAACATGTTATTAAATTAAAGAACAATCAATAAATAGGTATGCTTAACTAATTGAAAGCTAAGTTTAAAAACATAACTCTCGAATGAGATTTTGTTGTCTAAATCGATTGCTATCTATGTACACCATGACAAAAAACTACCTTACCGACAGCAATATATATGAGAGATCAGGGTACAAACTGTATGTATTCAGTAAAGTTTAAATCGATTTTACCTGTTTTGCCATTAAAGCATACGCTTTATATGTTTTATTCTGATTATCAACCAACTGTATCTACGTTAGGATGGGAGCATAGAAATGTAACGTGCGCCGAGCACACAGACTAATACTGGGATCTAACTATACAGATATGAAATATATACAAACTTCCGAGCTATATACAAAATATATTACATACAGTTATTTACACGGTCCGTCTCGGTCCAACACTCAGTCTTGCTTGGACCCATACACACAAACCTAACATAAACACGGACCTGTTCACCAACACGCAGTACTGATTGGTGCTGTAGTCAGTACCGACGCAATCAAACATTCTTTCCTATATACAAATTATCACGAGCGGTCGTCTCTACCGACTAATTCATTACAAATTCCTTGCGCTTGATGCAACAATCACCCGATCCAGCACAGAGTCATATACTATACTATATATAATTTATATATATCCAGTCCCTATAACGCGGTATGACCTAAACATTCAGATCCGCACCAATACTCGTTACAACCCAGTCTGTATAAGTTACAGCCAATCTGTGAAATCAGCCGTTTCATGAAATGGCTAAAATTTTTATCCTTTTCGTGAAATGACTAATTCACTCAGCCGTTTCATGAACGGCTAAATATTTCAGCCATTTCATGAAATGGCTAAAATCTCTATGTCAGTGTTACACAGATTGACTGGTTCAGTTTCAGCCAATCTATGTAATAATGTCTTGGGCTTAGTTATACCTTAGATATCATAACTGGCTTCGTATTAAATATTACTACTGCGACCCGGTACTATGTATATATAATGGGGGTTCTGAGAAGCTGCATGTCTGAACGAGGATTACATGCATTTCTGAATCCAAGTTGCACGTTTGAGTTTCTCCTAATAGTCCTATAGGGGTGGTTACACTAAATACCGACCGGAAGTAGAATGTGTGACATGGACTTTTTCTCTTTAGTAACATTCTGTTGCTATGTTTTGGCATTTAATTTCCTATTTTGAAGGTAATCTGAACCTTTTTGGTATCAAAAGGAAGCTGAAACTTTGTAGAATTAAAAGAAAGCAAAAGTCTTTAACCCCCTATGCACAATAATGGACTTATCCACTTTTACAGGAAGTACATATTTCATTGAAATTTGGCGGTAACCGACTGGCAATTTGGCGGTATGCGCAGTCTATGAGCTGAACCTTCTTACAAGTTGAAAAAGTTGCCTTATTTCTGGGTCTGATAGACAATAAATAGCTCGTTCATCTATATATGGTTATGGGGTGCATCATAACTTGGTCATGGTGCAACTGGTTTCCATCTTTTCGCGATACACTAAGAAATAAAGAACAAACTTATTTAGTGGCGTCTAACCTATATTAACCAAAGTCCCAGTAAGCAACCAATATATAAGCAGTTTTCGCTGCTGATGTGATCAATTTGACGGCCAGCACCATTCTACCACTGTCCAGTACAGTCCTCCGCTCTACCAACTGAGCTATCACGGAATTTCCACCACTCTCCAGTAATGCACGCTCTTTTACTTGAGTCTTATAGATTGTTTAAAACTTCATTTCATTTAAAAATATATATATATATATATTGTTATAAATGACTCAATCAGAATACACTCTACCAGATTCCGTTGTTCAGCACGCAAACTAAGTATTGAAGAAGGGAGGTACACACATGTTTCAAGAGAAAACAGGCTTTGTACTTACTGCAGTATGAATGTTATTGAGAATGAATACCATTTTCTTTTAGTTTGTCCTTTTTACTCTGAAGTGAGAAAACAATATTTACCCAGAGTCTATCTAAGATGGCCCACAATAAATAAGTTTGTTCAATTAATGAGCACTCATAACACTAACCTTATCATAAGATTGTCGAAATATATAAACAAGGCTATGATTACTAGAAATGATTTTACGTTTAACACACATGTATAGACACTATTTTTGTAGTATCTGACTGTATTTTAATTGTTTATTATCATAATATTTTCATGGAACAATTAATTCAAAACAAGATATAAAAAAAAACAATTGTGTATTTTTAAAGTTTTAGTAAATTGTTATAGAAACGTACCTCTTATTTTTTCTGTAAACATCTATTATAAAAGGCATATACACATACACAATGGTACTTACCTTATTCCAAAATAGTGAAATAATTGTACAGTTTTTAGTAAATTGTTATATAAACGTAACTATCTATTTTTTCTGGAAATTTCTCTTATAAAAATAGTATATAAACATTCCCTACAGTACATACCATATTGTACCCGCTTGTAACAAATGGTTCAGAACTGCTAAGTGATGTATTTACTTATAATACACTCATGAAACATTTGAATTGCTTGTAGAAATAATACAGATATAGCATAAATGAAGGTATTCATATTTTCTTTAATCATGCTTAAAAAAAAACGCTGGTCGACTCATCGCCTGTATACTTTTACTGTGATGAATTGATAGTTTTGAACTGTCTGTAGATTTTAACATTATTTTCTTCCGATTTAAAAATTATAACTCATGTATCATGGGACGGTACAAGTGGTAGCTAATAGTTAGATAGCACTTTTTGGATGGGTCTAAAACGCTTACGCGCTACACTGACAATATGAAAACCGTAATAAAACGCTGACAATAAAGAACATATAGGGAAAACGCTGACACGGGTCTATGATCGATAGGTGTGATAGTTTTGAACTGTCTGTAGATTTTATCATTAACTTTTTTTTTCAGAATTAAAAATCATAACTCATGTATAAAATACATGGACTTACTAGGGTTTAGGATAATTATTGCCGGATAGCTAGTAAATTGTGTGCCTGCCTTTAGCAATAAGAAACACGATTTGAACTGTCTGTAGACACTGGTCACATATTATGGCCAAGTGGTTGTCACTCGCATGTCACAAACTGAGCAAGGAGTGAAGCGAGGCATGTTGCATGTATTGTGTAAGATAAGCAAATGATACAAGGTCAAATTTTCCAGCCATTTTATGCTACCCAGTTAACCCAATTAACAATTTTTCAAATTCAAAATTCAAACTGTTTATTGACATAAGCCACATTTTGGCCATCGCCAAGTAAACATGAATACATTACAAAAGATGCATTACAAAAGATAAAACAGTAGCAGCGTCCGAGCTCAATACAAAAACAATCATCATGTTAGTATTTAATTAGTCTTGATTAGTATTTATGTACTTTCACAGGGCGGTAGTTGCTTTGATCCGATTGTAATCAACTTTTAATGAACTAATTATATTGGTAACAATTCGCATTTATAATAGAAGCATAGTTAAATCTTGAACCTGGCGGCCAATATCACCTGTCAAGCTGTGAATGGATTGCCAAGGACGATAGGCTTCCCTAATAGGTTGGTTTGACGTTGTTAATTGGATACACTGTTTGTGATTTGTTTGACACGCAGGTAAAGTGTGAAAAGGTCCAATTAAAGGTATTCAACATTGTTTCATGACTATGAAGATGAACACATGTATGCATGTACGTGTATGTGATTATTTAGAACAAATAAATGAAGTATTGACTGAAATATTTCGATTTAAGTATTGGAAAAGAGATAAGATCAGATAAGATAAGAAAGCTTTATTTTCATATCAGTAGTGGTTTCTATCGACGTACCTTTATTCAGATTCAGATGCATACATATGACTTGACAATGCGACATAAGATAATAGATATGGATGAAAACACAAAAACATGCGTTTACATTTAAGCATATAAAAAGCAGTGGCAAAATAAAACTAACAGACATTAAAAGTGTTTATGAATAAAATGAGGCCGTTTTAACTTGAGGCCGTTTTGACCTGAGGCCGTTTTAACCATCACCCGTTGGCGGTGAGTTAAAAAAATAGGCGATGAGTCGACCAACCTCGAATGGCGGTGAGTTGGTAAGGGCGGTGAGTCGTCTAGTAATCTTTTCTATAAATACTTGGTCATCTTCTCCAACTTTTGTATATCGTTTTTTACTTGGCAACAGTCAAAATGGCTATGTCAATAAAAATTTGAATTGAATTGAATTGAATTTATACCCAGCCGCTGGTACCTGTCCTACAAAATCTACTGGTTCCATCACGAACATTATATTTAATTATGCGGCAGCCATCAACTGCCAATACCGTGCTTTACATTGAATCATATAAACCAGCGATATAACAACAAGAAAAACATACTACACTATTGCATTATATGCCAATTGTTTAAAATAAAAGAACTGTTTTAATAACTTACATTACTGTCGTTTAAATCTTTCACACGTCTATGCTTCTTAGTGATGCTGGAGAAACGAAAGTAAACTTTGACGATGTATTATTTATCTAGCCAAACTACGTGAAATTACCGGAATGGCATCAATTTAGTAAAACTGTCATTTACGTACACTAGTATCGTTACAGAAACATTAAATAAACGTTGTTATTGTGTTATGAGAAATCCGTTGTCGGTCATAAATGCTTGAACACACTGGTAGGTGATGTCTGTACTTTTTAATCCTTACACAATTTGTTGAATATTATCAGGACATTTCGTGAAAATGTTCGTGTACCGAGAAGAATGTGTCTACTCTAGGTACGTTTAAACATAGACCGCGAAGACATAAAGTTATACAAATGGCAGTGGTAAAGCCACACTGGCTACGCTCAAGAATATATCAAATATCCTGTCCAGTCCTAGTTCAATGCCGGCATAATTTGACCAGATGAGATATCGTGTCACGTGTTTATGTCATGCTATCACAGTGAAGAAGCGCTGTATCAGATTGTTGTGTCCTCCAGATAATTGAAAGGCTGTTGGGGGGGGGCGGGGGGGGGGGGGTGATTTAACCACAATAAAATAACACATATCCATGACACGAGGTGTGTTCACAATTTCGCAGTGAACTTTATAGTCACAAGTATATTTATATAATTCGTTGACATTTAATTTTCAAAAAGATTCAAGCATTACATCATCCTTAGCAAATCTAAATTTGGCGTGTATCTTAATAATTATCACTACGGCAATCTGGTACAGTGCAAGAGTGAATATTCGTCATTTGTAAAACCTTTACCATAACAAAACATTGTACGTTACCCTTTTCACTCCTTACAAGACCTTTTCATTGTAGTACATGTGATGTAACTCCACTTTCACTAACAACGTTATTTTCTCATCTCCGTTTTCATTAACGTTTCGGACATCATGAATATACCACTCGTCTTTGTAGGTACATGTTTGTTTCGTCCGATATGATATCGGTGGTCATATGGTGACTGCTATTGTGACGATAAAGGACGGATGGTTTGGGGTTATCACAGGATAAGCAGATTCAGACCCCGCTACAAAATGGCGCTTGATAAAAGTACACAAGTACACATAAATGATATTGGTATAGAAACTTTGTGCCGACTTATAAGCCGCAAAAAAGTCACATGTTAGGTTTTTAATTACTTACTCTCCAGGTACGGGAGGCCTCGGGTTCGATCCAGAGCCGCGACATACCAAAGTCGTTAAAAATGGTAGTGGTATAACTCCCTTGCTAACGCTCAAGCAAATATAAATTATATAAGGGTAGTTCCACGTCTGGTTGGCCCAGTGTCAGGATAATATGACTGGGTGTGGAATCATGCCAGGTATTCTGGGCATGTTATACACAGTGAAGGCAGCACTATATCTGCTTCAAGTGGACACCGTCTCCAGATAACTGAAATACTGTTGGCGGGACGATAAACCCAATAAGCAAACAAATTACTTACTCTGTATTTACTAGACTAAAGCGTGTATGTTTTGTTTTTGTTTTGTTTTTGTTTGTTTTTGTTTGTTGTTGTTTGTTTGTTTTTTTTGACATTCATAAGCAACACAGAAGCACAATAAGAACATTGATGCAAAGCATCAAAGACGAGGCAAAAATAAGATTGTGCCAGTAAGAGAAATATGGCAAAAATAAAAAGAAACTTAAATGTATTTCCTATAAGCCTTATAGAAGGTTTAATTGTACATAAGCAGGATGTAATCGAAATTAAACATATTTGACTTTCATTTTCTGACGACTGTTTCTTATTTTGGCAATCGCGACTTATTTTGATGTGACACTAGATTTTTAATACATTTTTTAAAAATTATTGCTTGACGATGAACCGTATTTCTGATTCCCGCTAAAATCCTATAGGTAAACATCCTGGTCACATGACTCTCCAATGGCAATCAGCAAACGTTATCACAGTAGACTCTGCGCTTCAGTGCGTCGTCCATTACTGTGTGTTTTCTCTTCCATTCATGAGCGAAACAGAAACATTGCACACTTTAAATACGAATATCAATTTCTTAGCACAATCCGGATTTAAAACCAGTAACACACTTGCATCTACAAATACTATGGGAAGTGGGCATTATCCTTTCTAGACAAACTCATTTCTGTTTGGCAAAAGTGGACAGAATCCGGCCATGAATTTTCGAAGGCGGACAAATATTACATGAGCAAATAACTACACTAATTTCCAGTTACGGTAAATGTGGAGTTGTGTTATGTTAGAGTTTCAAATCTTGATATCAAAGTGAAGGCAATCTCCTCGCCTCCTCGCGACTCCTCGTAAGTTATTATTGTGACGTGTATGCCAAGTTCGTAAATGATGCAGAAAATATCTCCAACTTATAAAAATATAACCGCATTTAACGTAACTGTACATATTAAGATGGCTAGCGTCCCGGTTCATCGGAGCAAAACAAAAACAAACAAAAAACCGTGAATCCAAACACACGATACCCTCGATTACACTTTCTTACCGCTTTATAAAACTGCGAGCATCAGTACTGTATACATCATTTCAGTAAGCATCACACACGCACAGACACACACGCATACACACACACATACACACACACATACACACACATACATACACATACATACACACACACACACGCACACACACGCACATACACATAAACAAACATACACATACATACACACACACACACGCACACACACGCACATACACATAAACAAACATACACACACATACACACACACACACACACACACATATACACATACACACACACTCTTCATGATGGGCGGACGTAACTGTAATGACCATAATTACTGCGATGTAATTTAAACATAAAAACAAAAACTACCCAGCACTGTAAACATAGTATTGTGTGTTTGTGTGACCGAAACAGTTAACGTCGGAAGAAACTGAGCATATTTTGTAATTATTGTGCATATAGATATGTGAAAAAGGTTCGTTTAACACGAATATGAACGAAACAATGCGGAGAGGTAATTAATATCATAGTCAATACTATTCGCTACTACTCTAGATCTGCCGTTATACACACAATAGAAGTACCGTTTGGCGGAGTTGACCAAGAAGTGACATTTCATGGGTACGTTTGGCGGAGATGACCAAGAAGTGACATTTCATGGGTACCGTTTGGCGGAATTGACCAAGAAGTGACATTTCATGGGTACCGTTTGGCGGAGATGACCAAGAAGTGACATTTCATGGGTACGTTTGGTGGAGTTGACTAAGAAGTAACATTTCATGGGTACCGTTTGGCGGAGTTGACCAAGAAGTGACATTTTATGGGTACCGTTTGGTGGAGTGGACCAAGAAGTGACATTTCATGGGTACCGTTTGGCGGAGTTGACCAAGAAGTGACATTTCATGGGTACGTTTGGTGGAGTTGACCAAGAAGTGACATTTCATGGGTACCGTTTGGTGGAGTTGACCAAGAAGTGACATTTTATTGGTAGGTGTGGGCATGAGCTGAAGCAGCAAAATGTTACTTGTTAACTGTTTCTTTCCAGCACTAGACTAATGGAGGCAGTTAGAGTTTAGCTTCATTTCACAAAACAAACAATAAATCAACTGTAAGGTTTGTGTGTACAAATATATGCCATGGAAATCGGGAATAAGACAACAACTAACCAGCTGTAAACTGAAAAGTTTTGAGAGAACAAATCTACCATAGTTCCAGTGGCGCACCACAGTTCAGCTGGTTTAAACGTTAGAAGAATACGACCACTTTTGCCGTGTCGATAACAAAGCATAAATAAATGACATTCAGACACCGTTACACACAGCTTTACAGCGACAAAGATAAAAAGTCATTGTACTTACAACTTCCTCACCAGCCATATTCTTCGTTTCTCCGCACTTAAATGAAGAAAAATTACAGGTAACGTAACACTTTGACTTCTATAACCATGTTAAAAATGCAGTTTATTTTTTCACGAATACAGGTCATAACCATTGTGTTCAGTTACTGTCTATCTACCTATATGCCATAAAGTCATATTAAGTCAAACAGCTGGTGAAGATTTGAGCTGGCACGCGTCAGCTGAAAGAAAATAAGTAAAAGCAGAAATAAAAACGCATCAAAGAGTGAAGGGAAGTTGGTTGAAATAGGTAAAGAACAGCAACGGTGTAGATTAGGGAGATACATGTTAAATCTGGTTGACGACCAGAACTGACCTCGGGACCAGACAGGCCGACAATGTCTGGTGGTAGAACGTTCCAGTGTATAATAGTTCTAGGGGAAAAGAGTACTTGTGATGATCGGTTTTGATGTGAACATGTTGGAATGCTTGAAAATGAGAGCTTCTAGAAAGTCTCGTTAGAGATTTGATGCAGGAAGGTAGAGTGATGGCCACATGCCATGAATGATGTTATGAAACATACCAAAGTGTTGGTCGTTTAGACGAAGGACAATTTAGAGCTATTCACATGTCTATGGCACTGGAGTTCTACTGAAGTCACGTTAATTCTCTGCGTGCTACCCTACGCTGCATAGATTAAAGTTAAATGTGACTTGTTGTGCATGGGGACCAAAGCACGGATTCGTATACAAAGTGAGGCCTGTTAAGTGTTTTATATGCAGTGGATTTTTCTGAATGGACTTTTAAGTTTTGGCGGATGAAGCCCAGAATCTGATTTGTTTTGTTGCGTGTTTCTGGTGATGTTTTCAATATCTTTGTTGAAGGTCATATCATTTGAAATTATGAGGTATTAAGCTGAGGATGGTGTTTATAAGATCGTATTGTGTAAGAGAAACCGTGTTGAGATGACTGCTTTACGTTTAGTGATTTTAGTAACCTGGCACATGGATGGATTGAATTTTTATATCCGACTTTGCCTCCGATTTTGCATGATGGTTCAGATCCTGCTGTAGTAGGCAAGAAGGTGAGGATACAGATGAATGTGATATAGAGAGAGTGTCATCAGCAAAAAGACGTAGTTTAGAAGGACGATGTGACTGGGAAGAACATTTAGGTAGATTAGAAAGATGAACGGTCCTAGGACCGAACCCTGGTTCATGCTGGAGTTTTAATCATTTACAACTACGGACTGTGACCGGTTGTCAATGAAATGTTTATCTATTTACAATATGACGCCCTTATTCCATAGTAGTGTAGCTTATACATTAGTTCTTTCTGACTGAACATGTCGAAAGCCTTTGAACAGTCAATTCTTACGGAGTTATCTTGGTTTTCTGGTCTTGAGACTGGAGGGTATCATCAATAAGCATAAGGAATTGAATGTGACATGACCTACTCTAAAACCATGCAGAAGTTCAGAAAACAAGTTAAACTCAGTGAAGTGTTCTGTAATACAAGATGCTAGGATGTGCTCTATGGTCCTTCACTGACAATATGTAAGCGAGATTGGGCGGTATTTGGCTGGGTCTGACTTTGGGCCTTTTCAAAGATATGGGTTACATTTGTCATTTTACAGGTGTCAGACAGAGTGTTGATCTGAAGGGATTTATTTAAAAGTTCTACCAGAATAGGGGCAAGTTCTTTTAGAACTATTGACCAAATTTGGTCTGATCCAGCAGGCTTATGTGGGATACGTTGTGTTTTTTTTTTTAATTTATTGCAATTTGCTGATGTCTTATTGTTAGGCATGGATTTGTAGTGACTGAATGGAGGTTTTGGTCTTTCTCTTCCTGTATCTGCAATATCATGTACTTTCATTTCAGCCAGGGATGAAAGAGAAATAGAAGTTTTGAAAGTAAAGACAGACTGGCATTTTTCGTTTAAGACATTGGCCTTTTCTTGTTCTGCAGTGTAGAGTTATCTTTTTTAAGGAATCTATGCAAGTGGAGTCTGGTTTGGAATGCTTAAGTAGAGAATACATATTTTTTACTCTTTGTTCTGTGATGTGTGTGTGTCCTGTTGGAATAGTATTGTCTATATTTAGTATGTCTTCATGATATATGTAATAGGCAAATTTGTTTCCTGCAGAGATGTTTGTGTGTCCTTGTTGTTTATTGTGTTTACTTGTGTTGTACTTTTTTAATTACATTTTTTTTTAAATTTAATTTCTTATATACTTTGTCCCAATTTCTATATAAATGTTTTAGAGTGACATTAATCCTTAGAAGTGTGTTGCTTGAGGATGACCATTCAGGGGGATGAAGGTGTTGAAGCATCTTTCTATTGAGCAGGATATGAAGTGTCAGATGTCTTCTACAGATAGTGTTTAGTATTTGTTTGACACTTTGAGGGTTTCATAGAGATTCATAATGTGTGATTTTACGTTGTCCCATTCAGCTCTATGGAATAAATTAAAATGTCCTGGGCTTCTCGGATTTTATGCAACCTGATGTATTGGTATCAATAAGAACTGCACCATGGTCACTCATGTCAGGTATGATACTGGCCCTGTACACTTAGGAAGGATTATAACTTAAGAATAAGTCAAGGATGTGGTTCACCAAGGGTAGGTTCTTGGGCTAATTGGGTAAGATTATAGTCATGAATAGTATTGATGAATTTTCTGTTGTATTGCTGTTGTTGCAATCAGGAGAAGGGGCAATATATGACAAGTCTATCTTTGGCATGTTGAAGTCCGCACCAATATAAACATTTGCGTTAGATTTAGAAGCCATGACAATGGATTTAGAGCCTTGAATCACTATCTTGACCCACACATGTTCACAGTCTATATGTAGAATTGTGTCTTCCTGCGCTATCATGCAATTCTTGGCAGCAATGAATACCCCTCCCATAGCTCTTTTCAGTCGGTTTTTTTACTAAAACGGCCAGCTTTCATTGTCATAGTGTTTAGATTTTACCATTGTCGAGTGTTTATGATCATATCAGGCTTTGTTGACATGACATGACCATGTTTTCATATTATCGTCTTTTGTCAACAATGGATCGAAAGATAGCTGTTAGAACATTAATAATCTTTTAATATTGTTTTGGGATGTTGTTTGAGTTTGGGTGGGGTTTTGCTGATTTTGTTGTGGTTTTGATGTGATTTGGTAAATATAGAGATCTTTTTGAGCCTTAGTATGTTCGGCGCTTATGATATGAGACTCTGGACTATTACTTAGACAATGAGCTTGTTTTGTGAATCAAGTGTGTCGAGGCTGGCAAAGGTAGGTGATGTTATGTTCATGTTTTCGCCGAAGGCACTTCCATGCCCCAATAAGAAAATCCCTTCTAAACCCGTTTCATGCTATCAGACAACAACTCAAGAAGTGAGTGCTGGGTTCTTCTATTTGGGACATTATCAACAGGAGTATGTACAGGTATGTTACAGTTTTATATGATCATTTATGCATGCTTTTGGGTTTGAAAAGCTGCTTGAGTTTCTCGTTGCATCATATGAGAATGATCTTATTCGTCTCACAATGCGCTCTTTTGTCTCTAGAACAACTAACGACTGACAAACTGGGCAGACAAACATGGTTACAGTTTTATACAAAGGCCAGAGAATTACCTGCAAACTATTCGGAGTTGTGCCGGAAGTTGATATTTTAACAGGGAGTAGAAAAAAGGGGAACGATGTTGACCTTATCACAGCTGTCGGACGTAGAAAAGCGACTTATTTCACCTAATAGAGTTCAGATTTAACAATCATAAATTTACAATAGTTGCCTGTTCAGATACTTTAACTACTGGGCTGGTCTCACCTAATCGGAAATCAGTTGATAAAAAAATATACGTTCGCAACATTTTTGTCCACAATTAACCCATAATAACTATCACAAATACACTTTCAGATCAATAATAAATTCTAGCTCACACATGATAAGCACTAAAAAAAAATTGAAAAAAAAATAACAGTTCAATAGCAAAAAAACGTCTACGAAGCAGCGAACAAACAACACATTTGGCGCAAAATTGCTCACCCGACCGCTTGTTGCGCGCTCTGATTTCACAAGTGTTGTTTTAGAAAGTATTCTGATTGGCTGAAAGCTTTTGGTCTTTGTCATGTTTTAGCGGAAATACTCGATGCAAAGTGATTTTTTTTTTATTTTGATTCTATATGATCAATCGCGAAAATTATACAATTTTCTGCATTGAGCTTGTATAATGATAGAAAAAAAAACATGAATCATATTGTTTGGTACCGATATTTAAACTTCGATAATCATTGTAGCTCTATTTAACGACAGGCAACTGTTGCATACCATTAATCCTTCCCTAAAAAGCCCTGCCAAAATGAGGCTTCTTTTTACAAACAACAACAAATAAAAGAATTTTTAATAAGACTTACTTGAATGTTTTAGCCTGATGTCAGTAATTTACACAGACTTGATTAACGCATATAATATCGTATATAAATAAATACTAGCAATTGGGACACCGGTGGAAAAAATCATTATAGAAAATTTACATTATTAAATCGTGTTACGTTGTGTTATTATTATCTGAGGGCAATACATTTGGCGTGTTTCAATTTTGTTCAATAACATCCCACCATACAGACCGATTTGTTTTTTATAGTATGTCGTTTCCATACAATCAACGCCTCATTACAAACGGGAACCTAATAACAATGATATATACTAAAATTAAACAATTCCTTACTTTATTCTTCCGCTCTTGATGTTATTTGTAAACTCTTACATAACTTTAACTCAGTGTTTTGTAATGATACATTGTATGTTATTAAACTATTCATGCGTTCATCAGTTTACTCTACATCTGACTCAGGAGCGCGACGCCAATGCTGACTGAAATGTGCAGAAATGTGCAGAAGGAAAATAAAGTCTTATTTTGCCGAATATTTCGTTTGTGCTTCAGTCTCTACAGTTTACAGCAACAAGACAGCTAAATAGCAACAGATGAATCATACTAAACGAAGCATTGATTATACAGGGTACATTCATACTTTCTTCTCATATCAGAGCTGCCAAAGAAAGTGATAAACGCCTGTTGAAACTTGTCAAAATCATATTCTAACACTGTCAATATTTTACGTCTATAAACAAACAAGCATTCTGCCGTGATGAAATAAACGATATATCACTGCATTAAGCGGAACTATTTCACTGCAGTAGAAAAGCTGTTCGTTTTACTTTCCCTACCCATTTTCGTTTTACAGACCAAGCTGACATATTGTGATATTTTGTTCTTTTCATTCACATTCGCCTAAAACTTTACCCTATCTTGGAAAGTAACGGTTTTGTTTTACTATTAACATATGTATCAAATAATGATAAAAAATAAATTAAATAAATATGCAACTTCGTCGGTTGTTGATATTTAAAAAAAATATTCAGGAAGTACGACGGGTGAAATACAACAGCCAAGGGAAACAACCAAACAACATTTCGTAAATTGTAGTTCGCATTGGAGTTCGCACTTGTGTCCCTTTTAAGTAAAATTTTCTTGTAGAACGTGTTAAAATGGAAATAGATTTAAAGTTTGCGTGATCTAACGCCCAAGATATCACGGTTTTGAGTACATATGCGTATTTATTTAATCACGAAGGCCTGGGTAATTAAATTTACGCATTTCAACGATTTCCTAAACAAACGTTATGGTGACATTTATATAATCATTGTATACTGGTCGCAATGTATAAAGATAAACCACAATCCGCGTCCGCGTTCAATGTTGTGGACATATGATAAGCCGAAGGTTACGGCTTTCTGTCAAAAACTGGGAAAAGGCGATCTCTAGCGTCATGTGATGATTACATAACACGTACCACGTTAAACAGCATGCTGTATTTCAACACGTACCACGTTAAACAGCAAGCTGTATTTCAACACGTACCACGTTAAACAGCATTCTGTATTTCAACACGTACCACGTTAAACAGCATGCTGTATTACAACACGTACCACGTTAAACAGCATGCTGTATTTCAACACGTACCACGTTAAACAGCATGCTGTATTACAACACGTACCACGTTAAACAGCATTCTGTATTTCAACACGTACCACGTTAAACAGCATTCTGTATTTCAACACGTACCACGTTAAACAGCATGCTGTATTTCAACACTTACCACGTTAAACAGCAAGCTGTATTTCAACACGTACCACGTTAAATAGCATGCTGTATTTCAAAACGTACCACGTTAAACAGCAAGCTGTATTTCAACACGTACCACGTTAAACAGCATGTTGTATTTCAACACGTACCACGTTAAACAGCATGCTGTATTTCAAAACGTACCACGTTAAACAGCAAGCTGTATTTCAACACGTACCACGTTAAACAGCATGCTGTATTTTAAAACGTACCATGTTAAACAGCAAGCTGTATTTCAACACGTACCACGTTAAACAGCATGCTGTATTTCAACACGTACCACGTTAAACAGCATGCTGTATTTCAACACGTACCACGTTAAACAGAGTGCTTTATTTCAACACGTACCACGTTAAACAGCAAGCTGTATTTCAACACGTACCACGTTAAACAGCATGCTGTATTTCTACACGAACCACGTTAAACAGCAAGCTGTATTTTAACACGTACCACGTTAAACAGCAAGCTGTATTTCTACACGTACCATATTAAACAGCATGATGTATTTCAATACGTACCACGTTAAACAGCAGGATGTATTTCTACGCGCTTTAGTTTGTGATTTGTACATGTAAATATATACGAATTCTGACGGATGTAGTTCATTGTGTGTTGCATTTATAGTCACAGCTACATCTAGTTAAAACAGGTTGGACATGTCATTGTGAACATTTAAAGATTTTGTACGGCTACGGGTAAAGACTCTTTGATTCTTTCGTTTTACGCGCTATAATGGAAATGCTCGAAACAATTTTTGTCAAGCAAGGAAATGTTTAACTATGTTAGGTCGACTTTTGTTTCCTCAAGAGTTAACATAGTTACTAACTGAGAGTATACTAAAGTGAAATCTCTAGTTATGTTGTGTAATTGATTTCAGTAACAGCAAGCCTCAATACCAGATTCATCCACTCTAGTCACATCACTTTAAAATGTGTTATTATATATATATATGTATATATTTATATGTTATGATACATTTTACTGTACAATACGGGAATATATTTGGACGAGTACACAGCTTGAAAAGTCATATTGGACTGGCTTATCGGCTTATAATAACCGTTTTATTATATATCTTTCGTTTACTTTGAAATATACATCATCATCATCCCCAACAAAGCCACAACCACCATCAACATCACTTTGACTTCTGTCAAAACAAAACAACGCTTCCTGGTCAGCTAGACGCTTTACAAGCAGTTTTAAACGTATACTAATAAGTGTCTTTATGCACGCATGGTTTTCCGGTCTTTAATTCGTTTGAGATTGAAATCGGAAACCAGACTAGCATCGTTTAGTGCACACGTGGTACAAATGCAGATTGTCGATTGGTTAGATTTATTAGATATATATTATTAAGAACAGAACGACAATATCACATTTTAAAGTGATGTGAAATATATATATGTGTGTGTGTGTGTGTGCGTGCGTGCGTGCGTGCGTGCGTGTATGTGTGTGTGTGGAATGTATATTGTTGAAAAAAAAACATTCTCATAGTATTTGTGTTCACTCTTATATTGCATTTCTTGTGCTTATTACAAGAATATTCGTTCGTATTCGATCGGTTAAAGGTGGAATCCGACAATTTGCCGATATAAAATACATGTAACAATATCTTATCACTGCTTTGAAGAATTTATGCATAATTTCTGCATAAAATCATAGTTTTATCTAACTCAGACGATTTTGAGCAATTACTGTATTGTTAGACAGTACTAACCGCGAACAGAAATACCTTAAATGTTTATTCTTTCCAAATCTATAAAAAAAAAAAAAACACGATTGTCTGGTGTGTGTGTGTGTGTGTTTTTGTTTTTTGTTGTTGTTGTTGATGTTGTTTTTTGTTGTTGTTTTTTGTTGTTGGTTTTTGCTAAAAATAGATATCAACGTCAGAGCGAATCACACGGATGACAATATAACGTGAACTCAAAAGTAAGTTACCACGTGGTTTTCTTAGTTTAAATATGGCAATCTTTGCAGCGTGGCTCAGATACTAGGAAATACCTGTTTGTAATAACGAGTAATAAGTCATGCTTCACTGATCACAAAGATCTAGGGCATCAATAAATGACTTATTTGGCTATTTTAAAAAAAATATTTGGTCCTAACTGTCGGATACCACCTTTAAAAGACCCGTTGTTCAGTTTTAAAAATAAAAGGTAATATATTATACATTCAAAAAGGCTGCTTTCGGTCCTTTATAAACTGCATTTCGCCTGCTTTTCCTTATCTATAATGTTGATTTAATGACCTCCAACCTTGTAGTACTTACAACTAGACTCTCAATGCATAGAATTGATTTGGGGTCGGGACGAAAGTAAATGATTGAATGTTTTCAAGCTACATGTAAATGTGCCTGTGTTGGTGGTTTTACAGAGACAATAGTCGCGGGGTATGGTTCTCCAACAAAACTTGATATCGCTTTAATGAAAACAGATATCTAGATGTTGTACGTGTGCCTGTACCATCATAACATGCGTGGTTACTTTTACATTTGGCTTGCATGTGAATACCTTTGTACCATGCCTCTTCGGGTTTTGCTATATGTTGCAGCGCTCACAAGACTTTGTCATATATTCTTATTTATTTGTACAGTAATGCACGGCGTTTCATTCAGATACACAGTAAACTAATCACAAAAACCGCAGGCCTGAATTAACAATAACAAAGCATCTGAACAAAACAGCGCGCCTAATAATGCGATATATCTAGCAAACACAACATCTTTTGACATTCCAACATGTTTCAGGAATGCAGAATTAATCAAAGGAATACAAATGTGTCAGTTTATTTTATTAAGCTTTATACTAGTTAACTTCTCTTGTATTATGGCGTTACTAAAGGACAGGTGATACCATGTGTTGTTATCATTAGATACTGCATTAGAGCCATAATGCAAACCGGAGCATTGGTAATTATTTGACTTAAAAGCGGGAATATGTCATACGTTTAAACAGTACACGGTACAAACTGTGTGTGTGTATGAAGTCGGTGGTTAAGAACGGACCGTCTCCTTGGAAAATAAGCCTAGTTTTTTACCCCAAAAATGATAATTTCTCCTTTGATAAAATTCAATTTTGCATTGCCGAAATGCAGCAATAAGATGCATTGATGCAGATCAGTGACTACAGTGTTAGCCTGAGTGTGCTGAGTGGAAGAGTTTAAAAAGAAAAGAAAAATAGAGAGATATATGATAACAAATAAAAAGTTAAACATGCGGATCTTTTCCATTTTTAACAAAAAGTTGCAACACTTTCCCCTTCTCAAAGGCCCAAGGCACCGTACACTGTTGTTCTGTTTGTTTTTTGTTGTTGGTTTGTTGTTGTTGTTTTGTTGTTGTTGTTTTTGTTGTTTTGTTGTTTTTAAAAAAACACTCTGGAAGTATATTTCGTCAATAGAGTAAGAATGATCGTTTTGTTCGGAATGTAAAATAAGAAGTTCTTTACCGCTTCCTCTTTTCACATATAAAGACCATTCACGACTACTTTCTTTATGTTATTTTCTTTTACCGTAAAACAATTTTATTGACTATTATAGATGCTTGCCCATATATTGTTGTAATGACGACCAGAGGTGAGTCCTACAATTATGCAAAAGTGAAACTAACTTAGGCTGCCACTTGCTAAATTATATATTACTAAAGCCATAAGTCTATGTGCCCAACAAATGCACATGATCAAACATGGATTGATAGGATGAATATTAAATTCTGTTTTACATAACTTAGGTAAACTAGTTATAGTTTCTATCTTTTTTACGATAGTTTAGACTCAGTTAGACCTGCATCATGCATCACATCAACTACATGATCTATTTTAATCACATCCATTTTTCTGGTTTAAATGTTTTTGTATTTTTGATAAAAATGCTACTTAATTAAAGTTGGTGCAGTTTGCATTTTGTGAAAACGTGTTAAACCACAGTGCGTTATAGACTATTACAAATTACAAAAGGCAATATTTCAAACTTACTTCAGCTAATCAAAAGTTATTAAAAAAACATTATTTTTAAAGGGGATGTTTCCTTCCTAATTCCTTTCCCTTTTCACTATGGCGCTGCGCTAGGCCCTTTTTCTGTTGCGCCACAGTGCCCTTTGACTAGCAGCTGTGCGTCATACCGACATTATCTCGCACATGCACCTAGTCTCTGCCCTACGGACGTTATTGCCTGTGGAGAAGTCACCAGTTGCTGTGGCGTTACCATGTCATTTTGATGTTACAATACACAATCAAGTTGTGTAATGCGTGCATTACGTTCATTGTAGGTCATGTAGGTGATTACTGTTAGTTGTTTCACTTTGACGGGATATTTTTTATTTACACTGTTTGTTTTATAGAAAATCTTCAGGAAGTGAGAGGTTGGAGCGCTCCACAAACCAGGTTTAATCACCCCAGTCGTTCCTTTTGCCGACTGACCGTTTCAAGGCGGTAACTGATGGTTTCCTTTTTGTGTGTTATGTCTTGTCTCTGTGTTTTTGTCACATTTATATTTACCTTGTTTGCCTTTGTCTAGAGATAGATTAAATTTAAATATCTGTGGAAAATTTGATAGGACCTTTTCTTATTTACCTATTTACCTATTTGTAATTTACTTTTGAATAAGTACAAATTTAAATATGAACTGCAGAGATTAAACTTCGCATTGAATTGATTTTAAACACAAGAAGAGATTTTAACTGTATTGCTTTGTATGTGCAGATTAATGTTCATGTATATAAATTTAACACATACATGTAATATCAAACTATTCTGATAAAAATATAGTATAAACATCTTCATATTTCTTATGCATAGTGAGACACTTATTTTTTCGAAAGACTTAGACAGCTTGACCTTAGTTCAAAAGGAACATCTTTAGTATTAATTAAAGAAAGAGAAAGAACATGGTGCTCTTTTTATTCTAAATGACTTCTGATATAAAATTGTATGTGTTTATACATGTAATTGGCAGTTACTGTATCATGAATCAACTTATAATTATGATTTGTTTAATTATGCATTCCTATTTAGATAAAAATTGCAGATACAGTCAACTTAATTCCTAACATTTGATGGTGAACAAATTATAAGTATGTAAAAGCTAAGATATTTAAATGTTATGTGTGTGCTTGTTAATGACCAAATGGACTTTAACAGCTGGAAAAACTATCTATATTGCAGCAATTCTACAGATTGTTCATACAAATGTTTGAAGAGGCCTGTTCATACATGCATACAAAAATTTATACCTGACCTGTAAGTAGAACCTGTTGCGCTTTAAGTGCCTTTTTTTTCTGAAAAAAAAAACACCACGCACTTTTATACTTCTGGGGGAAACACTACTTATTTAGGATCGCCATTTATAAAAATGTGTATCCAATACAAATAGTATTTAGCTGACATGACCGTCTCCATGCTTCTTGGCAAATTTAAAAATACTGTAAAACATTCAGTCAGAATAACATTGTTTTAAATATAAAACATACATGACAGACGCAATGACACTGTACATTGTTTTTTTTTAAACAACATTCAAAATACAAACTGCATATGTCCAGGATTACCCTGGGCCTGACTGACGCGGGCTTACCGAAATTAGTGCTTCAGTCCAGGTTTACGTACAGACATGTTAGTTTCAAATACAAGCGTGACTTATTATACTGAACTGAATTTCAATAAATAAAGCGCTATATATTAAAACAATACTTTTAATTTTAATGGGGGTGGTTTTGTATGTATATAAGCTAGAGTCACTTTGGTTACAAGAAAAAGCCATTCATCCATGCCAGCAGAAAGTTTTGGCTGATAACCCAACAAAATGAATAGCGATTTATGTCATTGTGTATCTACAAACCGCGGCAATTGAAGGTCTGTATATGTCAAACATTCTTACACTATAACAATCTCAAAAGACATTAGAACATGTAATAAGGATATTAACTGCGATCATTTACTTGTATATTTAAAACAACAATGTAACATATTGTCCGTTTTGCCAAACACGATATTTTGGGTCTAAATCTAGTTACCCTTTCCTCCTTTACATTTAATGAAGTAAACTGTTGTTCTGCAAACAAACATTCATATACCTGTATTGGGAGGAATGTATAGAAACTGAAATGTATTTTTCTGTCATAAAGTATATTTGTAACATGTTGAATTACATTTTGACATTGTTATTATTTGATGAGAGTGTTACAAGCCGAGTTTTTAGCTGTGCACATTTGACTTCGTTAAAAATGCTTCGCACAAGAAATGTGGAAAAACATGCACACTTGCAAAATTACAAAGCTATTATACAGCGATGATCCGTCATATCTGTTTCGCTATTCATTAATTTATAATACACGTAATTACACTTGCCACCGACCATGCTTTTCTTTGAAATTGATTCCTTAAATATTTTGACAGTAGTATTAATCCAGTCGTATATATATGTGCCGTTCAAAATGAATGCATTCTCTAATATTTTAATAGAACAAACAACAAGAGTTAAAACATAAAAGGTTCACATATAAAAAGAAAACAGACGAAATACTATCTCATGGGGATGATGTTGATACCGGAAGATTATTTCAGCTGGGTCAAAGCAAAAGGGAAGTTATGGCATTTATACCACGTACTGGATTACCAACAGTCAGATGCCTGCTTCATGCGACATTGTACGGACATAATGTGTGAACACTGCATCATGATTTTCTGGTTTCTTTTTTTGAACATTCTGTCCACGGTTCAGGGTACGTTAAATATATGCCATAAGCTCTACACAATGTTTCATGTGGCAGCAATGTGACGGGTATTTTAGCTAAACATATGTTACTTTTTAACATCTTTACTTTATCTTATGTTGTAACATAGTTACATTGTTATGCGACGAGAAAGAATAACGGAAAAGAACACGATTTTTTTTTCTAACAGCAACTTTGTTGCACATTCTACTTTACTAGTTTTGGGTTACTCCATTGAAACATTTGGGACGTATTTTTTAAACGAAAACAAAATAACATTTGCATTGAAATAACTTTCTGAATAACAGCGATAACACAACAAAAATATTTGAACATTTAAAATCGAAATTAGAGATGTTTAGAACGTTTCAGGAAGTATTCCATCAGAGGGCAGCGTCACCACAGTGTCTGCATGTAGTGGAGACTCACTAGTAGCCAGTTGTTCTGGTAGTGACAGAATAGCAGTGACCGGTTTCTCAGACGGATTCAAACTCTTGTCTGACACCAGCTGTACCATCGACGAAGCTGATTGTCTAGAGCCGGGCTACTACGATGAAACATTCCTGCTAGGATATTCAGGCAAAACAGATGGGACAACAACAGCACCTGACCAAACATCAAGATCATGTAACACGGACACATATAATTTCATATCGAAGTACAGAGTGATGTATTATCAGTGTATTGACGGTAAATCCTTTTAGCATCAACTTTAATAGATTTATTGTAAATTAAAAGTGTTTATGTCTGGTAAGTTTGAAGTAAGCAATTTTGTTTCTACATACTCTTGGACTGTCTTCATTCTGTTATTCGCGATTGTCTTTTATATTAAATCGTATAAACGTTTTATTTATATGCCCAGCTTAAGATAACTTTAAATAGATTAGTTATCTACTCATTTTAACAATATGGTAAAGGCCATTTCACAGCTTGTTTATCTAAAATGTGTTTATTTCATATTTACTCAAGAAACATTCATAAACGGGATGTGCACTGACGTCCATCAGGCAAGCCAGACAGGCAGGGCCCTCTATGTATGGAACCCGTACTATCCAGTCATCGGCATTCTTCCTACAGAAACATCATGCGCATGCTCTGTGACTGTTTCCTTGTTTACTTCCGGTATAATAATGTACACCCTCCATATAGACCTATACAATGACGCCACCGATTGCCAGCAGAACCTCACAGTGACTGATCACACCGGAAGTACATTGCATACGTTCAACTGTGAAACACCTGCATTTGTTGCCATAACGAGTGTGACATTCGAACAGTCATACATCAAGATCGACCTATCAAACACTGCAACTGCAGCCAATGGTCGGTTCTGGCTCGGGTTTCAAGGTAACAATGCTTTGATTTGCAGAGACAATCTGACAGGTATCAAAGTTTGCTGATAACATACATACATTTATTATGTTTTACAAATATATCGCTTAATAGATTGTACTAGTACCTTTATGATTATGAAAATCGAAAATAAATCCAACGATAGCCTAATTTTGAGTGCAGAGTATCCCCTTTGTGTTTTAAAATGTTTTGTTTTTATCTAGGTGATTAATAAATAAAGAGCATAACATTTTAAAACAAAAATGATTAGATTGAAAGCATCTAAATGTAAATAATTCAATTAATTTTAAACTTCAGCCACTGACAGCTCTGCTTCCGTTTCTGTATCCTGTCCAGCATCGCCAATTATTGGTAAGAGTTATCGACACACTAAATAATGTATACTAGATACAAAATATTATATCAAATCAAATATGTCTTGATTTATCAGACATTTAATAGAACTCCTAATTCTTATTTAACACACCATCTGTCCACTTAAGAATGAACAGGGGATGCATTTTCAGATTTGTCCATGACTCCATGGACGTTTGCCATAAACAGTACATAAAAATCAACTTATCAAAGCAATCATCTATCGTGTCTATGATTGCTATGTCTGAATAACAAAGTTTAAGGACACATGTAACGTTAGCAGGGGTAAGGAACACATTATTTTCGATAAAAACGTCTGACTTTAACTAATGCAATATGCTATTTTAAATACTATTGTTATTCATTGTAATACACAATTATATAATAATATACACTATTATAATTATAAATGTATGCTGTTATACGATATACTCATTTATACACTAAGTTCAAATCTTTGTTTTCTCGGCATCGGCTTGGCAATATTTTATATTGGGTGATACGAACTCACGGTATCAACTTCTACTCCTATATATACTTCAATAACGAAGAATCAAGTATAACAGGAAGTTACTATTTTGATTACATGTACTTAATCGGATAATGGATTCGTATCTATAATTCATTCATAACTGACAGCATTTTAGAACTTACTGTACACACTACTTAACTGTGAAGCTGTATAACTAATGTTAGATCACATATTCCCTCCGTTGTCCAGTCAAATTGCTTGATTTGCACACCTACATCTTTGTTTGATAGAGGACCATATATCTTGGAAAGGCTTGCTTTGACAAAGAATCACGTGCGCAGGTCTGTCTTTATATGGAAATACCTGCTCAAGTTATATATATATAAATATAAATTGACCTATACAAACAAAGAAGGAGGTGTGTAAACGTTTATATAAATTACTAACCTTAACACAGCAGTACAATATGCACAAATTCCAGCAATTAAACATGGTTACATTCAACATTGTTATTAGTTTCCCTGACAGAAAATAAATTGTCCCAAATATAGCCCAAATAAATATGATATTTAAGATGGCACAATGTAAGTATAAACATATAAATTACGGCATAAGACAAAGAAAAGATATCGACCACGTGTTTATTTAAATAAAATCTATAAAAAAAAACTAATTGTTTCTCCAAACCTTGTATCTGGCCACTAACGTCACAAATAAAAGTTGTCAGTTTAATAAATAAAATAGCAGTTGCTATGTGATAATTTCTTATTTTTCAATTTTCTGCACTGCTTATTTTGTAACTATCAGTAGTACAATTGCTATTACCATTTATGGGAAAGCATCCGTCAAAATGATTTTAGACGCTGAGGATTATCGCATATTTCTACCTTACCACTATAATGACATTTTATTAAAAAATAGACAACTTCAGTTTAAAGCGAATTTTTCACAGTTTGTCATTTTTTGTTTGCTTTATTTTTTGTTCGAAAAGCAAAACTTTGTTGAGTGACAATGATTACAATTGGTATCCGACAGTCTGGTCTATATTTATCCGACAGTCTGGGCTATATTTATCCGACAGTCTGGGCTATATTTATCCGACAGTCTGGGCTATATTTATCCGACAGTCTGGTCTATATTTATCCGACAGTCTGGGCTATATTTATCCGACAGTCTGGTCTATATTTATCCGACAGTCTGGTCTATATTTATCCGACAGTCTGGTCTATATTTATCCGACAGTCTGGTCTATATTTATCCGACAGTCTGGGCTATATTTATCCGACAGTCTGGGCTATATTTATCCGACAGTCTGGTCTATATTTATCCGACAGTCTGGGCTATATTTATCCGACAGTCTGGTCTATATTTATCCGAAAGTATGGGCTATACTTTTTCTCACGTAATCAAATAAATTATTGTAACTTGGAATGATCCCGTGCGTGAAATGCGGTTTATTTATGCCCTACCTCTATATGAAACCTAAAACATAACATCCCACTTGTTATTACAAAAACGTATTTCCTATCCGAGTCACGCTGCACAGTTAGCTATTTTTAATCTAATAAACCACGTGCTTACTAATTTTAGAGATCCCAATACATGGTCATCCTGGTAATCATCTCCCACGTCGATATCCATTTTTAGCTGAAATCCCTATCGTGCTTATTTATAGATTTGGACATAGTGTACATTTTAAGCGATATCGTTCATGATTTCAACTATCTAACAATTAAAGTGATGTTATAAACAGCCATTACTTAAACTAAAGTTTATGTTTTATATTTACATGTTTTAAAGTATATGCAGCTATAATGCAATATTCTTCCTGAACAAGGCTAAGTTGTTGTTTCATGTATAAGAGATATGCAAACTGTCAAATATCACCTTTAATGGAATAACATGTTACATCTGATCACTATGTGAAATGTGAAATCCTTGTTCTTTATAAGACTGTGTTTAAAGGAAAGCAAAATAAAAAGCGTCGTGACGTTTTAACACTATGTAAGTCATGTTAACTTTTTCGAAAGGCGCATGCAGTAAGATACGCCATGTTGATTATAAACTTATTACGTCAGTCATAAACATTACGCTGATTGGCTAGATAGTTACTTTTGAGATCCCAATACATGGCTCATTCATTATTCACACATTTGAAGTATGAATAATATAGTTATAAGTGCCCTCGGGCAAAAAGTGACGTACTTCCCATATGCATGTTATTTATTCTGATACGATCATGGAAATATGTCTACGAATGAAAAGCGATGGTATACAAAACGAGATACATCTATACAGGCTAGCTGTATGTATTTAGGGTAAATAACATATTAAACCGGCAAGATTCTTGTCGCCGAATATAACTAAAGGAACTTTACAAAAATCGAACCTATGGTCAACCGATGCTATGCTAATATATCTGTTACATTTTGACACTGTGCAAGTCGAGTATTGACCTCGTTTTCGGTCGTTCTGCGGAAATACACGTGCGTGTTTACACTACGAGTGCTGTGGTGCATGTATAGATAGTTTCCATGTGATGTCATCGACATTGATAAGACCGTTTAAGGCAGCCATCTTTGTGGGCAGAAGCTAATGCAGGCCGAAATCGGGAAAAAATGTGCTGTATTAAACTCACCACTGTGTTTTTATTTTTCAGTCTATTTTACTGATTTTTATATCAATTTTAACAGCTTTTATAAAGTATTTTAAATGTCAAAACTATATTTTGATAGTTTAAAAGGTTAAAGAAATACAACAGAAAATCATACACTGTTAATTTTGTTTTTAGTATGAGCCAATAGTTTTATATATTTCTGTGTATTAATTCTGTGTGCATTTATCAATTGTAAAAATATTGTATTCTTAAAATATGAATTTCAAGAGCTTTCCAATGGTGTATAGCTTTTAATTTTCGGACCACAAATAAAGTCATTACCAGAAAATAAAATTTACCGTTCTATACAATTCATATGAAAATCAATGAAGTTACCATCAAAGATGGCTGCCAAGATAAGGGATTTTCACTGATGTGGAAACTATCTATATTGGATATATACTGAGGGTATAATGCATACCACTGCGCGAGATGTATAACCAACTGTATATACCACTGCGCTCATTGTGTAATCCATACATGTATACACTCGGATTGCACGTGAAGTACAAATTGTTGGCATGCAGTAATTGGGATAGTCCGCAATTCACGTGATTCCGTGATTCACTTTTAACACGAGATGAAATACCCATTTTACAAAGCAGTTTTGATATCAGCACTTATAATTAAATCTTACCGAAACTGAAAGAGATATTGTATGTTTCCCCTAAATCACCGTACATCACATGAACGTTTAGCTCGCGTCATATGTATCGTAAACAAAAGCTTTGATGTTTTTCTTCTTTTGTTGATTTTCAATGTCTATAGCATGGAGGCCTGTTGTAGTAAAATTAGTATGAAGCTTTAAAATGTTAAAGTACAAAAATAGATTGTATTTATTATATTAAAAGTTCGATGCCAAGAAAGCCACACAGCTCATAAGATTTTTATTCAACCACTTCGTGATTACATATTGCTCAAATGAAACCAACACACCAATGAGATACTATATTAATTTAGTTTACGTTATTAAGGAAGGGAAGGTCGTGGACATCGATATGAGAAAGTTATGTATGCAAAACAAAACTAGTAGAATAGAAAAAAAATATCCTGCAGAAATAAATGCTTCCAAAAGACCTTACATTTATTTAAGAGTGCAATTTACATTCTAGAATGCTCTGCACTCGGTAATGGACAAGCGTCTACGGTGACATATCCAAGCAGAGTGTATGGTTCAGAAGCTGTTTATACGTGTAACGATGGATATATAACCAATGGCGGAAGTACATCTCGGCACTGTTTGGAGGACGGGCAATGGGATGGACAGCCTTTGGCCTGCATTTACCGTAGGAGTTTTATCGACAATGGCTTAAAATTAACTACATCAAGTATTACACATTGTATTTTAATGAGCTTAAATTACATTACAATTAAAAGCAAACAATCTATCAAACATTTAACGCGCCTGTTCGAAAAGTTACCATTTCAATAGTGGATTGTAATATAGCAGTTGCATAATTTGACAGGTGTGTTTCTGTCCAAAAGCCTAGTACTGTGGAAGCAAACTATACTATTAGTTTATCAGGAATTAATTCATACGTTAAACTTCCAGCCAAAAATTCAAAAAAATACCCATATGTTTAGTGATGTTAAATGTTAAGTTAGAAAATAATTATGTTAGTTTGTAACGTAACTTGCACGAATAATATTTTCATCTTAAAAATTGCATATCATTTTAATGCAAAACGGTTGTCAAGTCTTTGAAAACTTCATTTAAGTAACTCATCAATGAGATTAAAAGCTGATTGTTAATCATTCGAAAGTCAGTAGATGGCTTCTCTCGAAACCTCAGTTATTATCGTCTCAAAGAAGTTTGTTTTTTTACAGTACAGAACCAGGTCGAATAGGGTTTACAATTTAAATTTAAAAACACTTTGTAGCATGTACATTCTAAAAGAAAACGAAAGTCGTTTTCTGTGACACTTATTGGTTTTCCAAAATATAGTCTTTATTGTCTATTTTCTATATAAATGCTTTTAAACCGTTTTCCTTTTGAATAGAGAACTGTCAATGGAGTGGATCGGTGGTAATCTGCACCTTCGCAAATACAGAAAATACGCATGTAAGATCTCGAGAAGTTATGGAACATTTGTACAAGAAAAAGTGGAGCATTTTATGATTTCTTTTTCGTTCGTTTTAAGATTTCAAAGAAATGCAGCGAAAAGCCAATTGCCATCAATTTTGAAATAGCGATAAACATGACATTAACTGTATTTTTCGTTTTATACCTTATTTTTTAAGCATATAATCAAAATATCGGTTTTATGTAAGAATGCGGCAGTCCTCCGAGTATAGACAATGGACAGTTTACGTCAGACAGCACAGTCGAAGGGGGTCAGGCCACATACACCTGCAACACTGGGTACACTATATCTGAAGTCCAATCAATGACATGCGTAGATGGTGTTGGGTGGAATGGACCTCAGCCAATTTGTCGCCCAGGTATCATCTTATTTTTATTCCTAAAATCCTATTGTTAGCACTAAAGGACCATTCTCCATTTCATTTCCCTTTATTGATGGGTTGTTGTTTAATGTTGTTTTTTTTCTGTGTGTTTTGTTTTTCATATTATTTAGAAAAAAATATTTTCAATTCAAATATGGAAACAAAGAGGAGATTTACGTGCTCATTTTTGTTATAACCATTACCCTGACCATAGAATCACAGACGTTTTCTGTGTATATTTCCATTGTATTCTGCATGTTCACAAGGTATTTAAATACACAATATAAGTATGCCTGACAATATTTTCTCAATAAATGTCTACTTTAATGTGTTGCATGCCATTGATTTAGCAAGAAAACATGATATGATATCGTAAACACTGTATAGTAAAATATATTGGATTTCCAATACACTATGATAATTTGAACACAGTTTATTATGCAAATAAAATCAGATGTTTTTCTCAAGATAGACAATTTTCTTGAAAACTTTGTTAACATTTTAATTATATTTTGCTATATTTATAGTTCTATGTATGCTGAACAAATCAAAATGAAAAGTTAATATGGTTGACGATTTAGATTCTTTAAATCGGAATAACTGAAACATATTCTCGTAAATAATTTGGCAAAGTTAATCATTAAATAGCTGTATATATATCTAGCAGGTATTGCCATGTAAACAGGTGCAGCAATTTTATTTCACTGAATGAAATATGGATTTAGCAAATGAAACAATGCTGATATGATAGTAAGCATTATCACAGTAATAATGAAACATCTTTCCTCTGTACTGTCCTAGATATGGGCCACTGAAATGCGCGCATGAAAAAAAACACAAACATGTCATTGTTTTAAAATCACTACAAAGACTGAGTACGGCAGGACAATATTAAACAATAAAGAATCGTCTATTTATAGAAAAGCGACAATGTTACTAATGCTGTGTGTCTGTCGTAAAATTCTAACTGAGCATGTTATCTATGTTGTCATTTACTTCACCCTGTAAGGATTAATGCGGCTATTTTCCTTTGATAAACGTTTGTTCCTAAATTCCTTCTGAAAAGGATTCTACAACCATTTACACTTTTTCTCTGGTCAGATATTTTCTGGAATCAAGAAATTAATTTCATTTTACAATCAACAATTTTGTTCGTTCATCTGTTAGAAATAATACTTCTCGCTTCTAAATGCCATTTGGACATTTTTCAATTACGTCACTCATAACGACGTCACAACTTACCGAAGAAAGCCTTAGCGCTAAATATTTTTATATATAAATAGATCGGTTTCCTTTCCATTACTTGCATTTGTGAACATGCTCGCTATACCCTCAACCCAAAGTTGGACCTGCGTGCCTATACCAGGATTCGTAAGTTCAAAACTCATTTTTAACGCACACCTACGCGTACACTAAATACGCCGTGCGATCCACTTCGATCGTACTTAGGTGGTAAATATTGACAGGAGTAATTAAACATAGTACTTTTGCCAATAACATTCAGATGCGTTTGTTTCATGTGTCTGTAGTTTACACTGGACCGTCCATCCTTGAAAGTAGTCTTATATTTGTCTGAACTTTAGCAGAAAATGATTAAAACTATCATCCTAAATGCAACTGACGTCAGGATTAGACAGTTTTTAAATACTGTCCACCGATCCTGGGGTTAATATTCTATGTATTTCGTTGCTACCTGGCCGATAGATAATGTCTGCAGTTTAGTTATGCTTAACATGGCTCGCTTAATCCTTTATTCACATGGAGAAACTTCTTCCTAGACTATCTTAATACATTTGCAGATTGTGCCATACCTGAACCTGGACAGAACGCAGAAGTTACATGTTTGAATATCGTATACGATTCCGTTGCGACCTACACGTGTAACGAAGGATATGTGACATCAACCGGCGATGACAATCGGAGCTGTCTAGGGAATGGTCAATGGAGTGGTTTGGCGTTAATATGCACATTCCGTATGATTATATTTATACATATATGCGTCTTTAGTAAAGTTATTGCACATTTTAGAAAAAATGGATCATTGTGTCATATCTCTTTTTGTAATTCAGGAATGTCAAAGAAATGCAACGAAAAGACACTTTCCATTACTTAAGTATAGCAATTAACATGACATAACATTATTTCACTTTGTAACTTAGGAGCTTTTATTAAAAAAATCGGTTTTGTGTAGAATGCGGCAGTCCTCCGAATATAGACAATGGACAGTTTACGTCAGACAGCACAGTCGAAGGGGGTCAGGCCACATACACCTGCAACACTGGGTACACTATATCTGAAGTCCAATCAATGACATGCGTAGATGGTGTTGGGTGGAGTGGACCTCAGCAAATTTGTCACCCAGGTAACATCTTATTTTTATTCCTTAAATCCTATTGCTAGCACTAAAGGACCATTCTCCGTTGCATTACCTTTTATTGATGGGTTCTTGTTGTTTTCGATTTTTATATATATTTTAAAAGGAGTATTCTCAATTGAAATATGGAAATAAAGCGGAAGCTTAATGCTCATTTTTTTATTTTTGTTATAACCATTACCCTGACCATAGGCTCACAGACGTTTTCTGTGTAATTTTCAATAAATTCTCTTCATTCACAAGGTATTTAAATACACAATATAAGTATGACTAACATATTTTCTCGATAAATGTCTATTTTAACGTGTTGCATACAATCGATTTAGCAAGAAAACACGATAAGGTATCGCAAACTCTGTATAGTAAACAGTATTCGATTTCCAAAACACTATGATAATTAGAACACAATTTATTATGCAAATAAAAACAATTGTTTCTCTCAAAAATGAAAAATTTCCTGAAAACTACGACATATTTTTATTTTTGTTTGGTCATATTTTATAGTGCTATGCATGCTGAACAAAGCAAAATGCACAAGGTTTGCGTTAAATTATCTTTAAATGGATATAACTGAAACACTTGCTTGTAAATAATTTGTCAAATTCAATCAATTAACAGCCGTATATATATCTAGCAGATATTGTCATGAAAACAGATGCTGCAATTTTATTTCACTAAATATACACTGGAATTAGCAAAATACAACAATGCTGATATGGTAGTAAGCATTATCACGGTAATAATGAAACATCTTTCCTCTGTACTGTCCTAGATATGGGACACTGAGATATGTGCATGAAAAAATACGAACATGTCCATTGTTTTAAAATCACTACAAAGACTGAGTACGGCAGGACAATATTAAACAATAAAGAATCGTCTATTTATAGAAAAGCGACAATGTTACTAATGCTGTGTGTCTGTCGTAAAATTCTAACTGAGCATTTAATCTATGTTGTCATTTACTTCATCCTGTAAGGATTGATCGACTATTTGCCTTTGATGGACGTTGATTTACAATCAACAATTTTGTTCGTTCTTCTGTTAGAAACAATACTTCTCGCTTCTAAATGCCATTTGGACATTTTTTAATTACGCCACTCGTAACGACGTCACAACTTACCGAAGAAAGCCTTAGCGCTAAATACTTTTATATATAAATAGATCGGTTTCCATTCCATTGTTTGCATTTGTACACATGCTCGCTATCCCCTAAACCCAAAATTGAACCTGCGTGCCTATACACATATTACATTTGTCAATAACATTCAGATGCGTTTGTTTCATGTGTCTGTAGTTTACACTGGGACTTCCATCCTTAAAATTAGTCTAATATTTGTCTGAACTTTAGCAGAAAATGAGTAAAGCTCTCATCCTAAAGGCAACTGAGATCATGATTATACAGTTTAAAAAAAACTGTCCACCGATCCTGGGGTTAATATTCTATGTATTTCGTTGCTACCTGGTCGATAGGTAATGTCTGGAGTTTAGTTATGCTTAACATGACTCGCTTATTCCTTTATTCACATGGAGAAACTTCTTCCTAGACTATCTTAATACATTTGCAGATTGTGCCATACCTGAACCTGGACAGAGCGCAGAAGTTACATATTTGAATATCGTATACGATTCCGTTGCGACCTACACGTGTAACGAAGGATATGTGACATCAACCGGCGATGACAATCGGAGCTGTGTAGAGAATGGTCAATGGAGTGGTTTGGCGTTAATATGCACATTCCGTATGATTATATTTATACATTTATACGTTTTTAGTTAAGTTATTGCACATTTTAGAAAAAATGGATCATTGTGTCATATCTCTTTTTGTTATTCAGGAATGTCAAAGAAATGCAACGAAAAGACACTTTCCATTACTTCAGTATAGCAATTAACATGACATAACATTATTTCACTTTGTAACTTAGGAGCTTTTATTCAAAATATCGGTTTTGTGTAGAATGCGGCAGTCCTCCGAATATAGACAATGGACAGTTTACGTCAGACAGCACAGTCCAAGGGGGTCAGGCCGCATACACCTGCAACACTGGGTACACTATATCTGCAGTCCAATCAATGACATGCGTAGATGGTGACGGGTGGAGTGGACCTCAGCCAATTTGTCGCCCAGGTATCCGTTTGTTCTGTCTCATAAAGTCATATTTTATGAATTTTCGATTTACAAACTATTAATAAATGAAATTTAAACATTGTATTTTTGCTAATGTCATTCATATTTGTTTGTTTCGTTTATCTTTTGATTACACTGTGACATTCTGTCCTGGATCTAGCCTCATATTTGTCTTGACTTCAGAAGAGGGGCCGCCAGATATCATCTTAAAAGCGTCTTGAAAATCAAGAGGCCCGGTTTTGAAAAGGATGCGAAGGATCCTGAAGCTGATACTCGCCTCTTTCCGTCGCTACCACGTCGGATTGTCTCGCCTGTAGTTCTATTGCATTGCGGGCGACTTATTTTATTAGATTTATTAAATGTATAATAGTCTTCATAGAAAGTTTTAATACATTTGCAGATTGTCGCATACCTGAAAGTGGGCAAAACTCAGAAGTTTCATATTTGAGTAGGATATCGGAATCTGTGGCGACATATACGTGCCAAGAAGGATATGTGACTGCAAGTGGCAATGATATTCGACGATGTCTAGACAACGGTCAATGGAATGGATCTGCATTAATCTGCACCTTCCGTATGGTTATAATTCTACGTATATTAGTATTTTGTTAAGTTAGTGTTCATCATGAGTATAAGTTATTTGGTCATTTTCTTCATAAAAAGACTTAGAAAGGCAATATGGGGCGAAAACCATTTATTTTGAAAAAAGCGAGTATGTCATGTTCTTTAAACTTAATTTGAGACCTATATCTTACCTACAATATTTCCGTTCTTAATAGAATGTGGTAATTCTCCAAGCACGGAGAATGGAATCTCTATGGCGGAAAGCACAGTCACTGGTGGCCATGCTACATATACTTGCAATGCCGGTTACTGTTTGATTTTCTGTCCATGATATGCGTCGATGGCGTCGGCTGGGTAGGACCTCAACCAATCTGTCGTCCAGGTTCGTTACTTCTTACATTGCACATTTACTTTGAGTTAACTTTCCATATGCCTAGTCCAAGTTTACGATTTTATTACTCAACCTTTATTTGACTGATATAGTATATGGATTGAAAAAAATGGCAAAAGCATATGCATAATTAATAATGGTTTCCATCAAAGTATAATTTGATTAGATAAACAACGTGGCAATGCGTATGTGACTATTAAATTCAATTATAATTTCTAAATCTGTAATGTTGACCTGTCACTACACTAAAAGTTGCAAACACAGGTACAGGCAGCGAAAGGAAAATCTATTTGAAGCAGATCAGTCCAGCTGATAATGTATTCTTAGAGTTAAATGCCTAAGCCATGACGTCAGTGAAAAAAAAAAGTAGTGTCACAAATAAAAATGATGTAAACATTGTATTTGGGTAATATTTCTTTAAGAAACATACACAATTCTTGATTGTAAAGGGGGGAAATGTTTGAATCAAGGACAACATTATCAGAGAAGAGGTGTAAATAGTCGTAGCATCACGTTCATGTGAAGTTCGAACTGAGGTCCCAAAGTCCAATGTACGTCAAAGAAAATATACGTTACAATCCTAATAGGATGAATTAAATCACAACAAAGATTACATACACGGAGAGACTTGTATGACCGCTACAATGGCATCGGAGCCATATTACTAAAATTATTGATAATTCATTTATTTATTGTGCCGTTGCTTTTGTTTAAACCCGACGCGTGGAATACGTGGGAAAATTTTATAACATATTTAATTGAGGAAGGCACTATTACAGCTTTTGCACTAGTTTCACATATATATATATATATATATATATATATATATATATATATATATATATATATATATATATATATATATATATATATATATATATATATATATATATATCAGTATGGGACGTTTACTGTAAATCGAATCCCAAAACGATATTCGAATATTCGGAACGTGTATTCGAATCATATTCGAATATTCGGAACGAATTTATATCACAGTGGCATATATAACACGGTAATTTTCCATTACATTTAATGTGTTTATTCATTGTAAAAATGTTTATTTCTGGCCACAATTTACATTGCTAGCCTATCTTAATGCAGAAGCGGCGGTAGATTTATGATTTTAGCATAGCATTTAATTTTAAAACGACGATTTCTTCTTTTTTTAAATACAAACGGCAATATTATAAATCTGCCATTATCCTGTTTATAGTGAAGGACCAGACGGGGTGTTTCTTTACTTGGTCAGCGGTGATTTGCAAGAAAATACTGTCAGTGAAGAATGCCAGTAAATGCGTAAACAATGTCATTGCTACTAAAAAAATATATAATTATTATGTTTAATTGTGATTGGCTGATATCGCTATGGGCGTTAATCCGAAGCCATAACATGTCAATTAGAGACATTTAGTTACCAATACACAAGTGACAATTACGAACCTGCTCGCCATATGCCTATGGGTGAAAGGCGAATGTAAACAAAACCATTTGATGACGATAATTACTGTGATTGGCTAGTGTCAAGATTACCTGACTGTTGATAAATTGATGAAGTACCAACCAATATATATATATATAAAGAATTATTAAAATTGTAAGCTCGTGAGTTTTAAGTGTGTTAAGTAAACCTATGACGAACAATTAAAAAGTATGTAGATTTAAATTTTTGTTATTCGGAGAGAACGAAGCAGAAACAAAGAACAGAAAATCGCGGTGACAAAATATAACAGATGTCGCGGTATTATATAGAAATAAAATAATAAGTATGAAGTAGAGTGACAAAAACAGAAAGTGATTGCAATTAAAGTTTGTTTGACAGTGATCTAGTTGTGCTTTCCATAAATAAAAGAAGTTCTGGTAGACTGTTATCAATAAGAATAGCCTTATATAATGTATTTATTACACACTATCCCGACCGAAGGTGGGTAGAGTCAGTGTTACGTAATTGCTGTAGCTAATTGCCGCAGCATTGCACTGACATGTGTGTTTATTGTACTTTGGTGATGTGGGTGATGTGACTGGGTCTACGTAGGAGGGGGGGGGGGGGGGGGGGCAGAGAAGGAGCTGTGCGCGGTAAGGTGGTTTCATGCTGTTAACCAGATGGCAATTCGTTATCAGGAGACATGACCCACCCCCTCTATCTTAGAGCGAACGCGATCACATATCGCTAGCGTCTTAAGTCGCTGGGAGACACTACGATCAACTAAAGAAATGTCTTTTCAATGTTCCTTTGAACTTAGCAAAACTGGAATAAAAATTATTTAATATTCGAATCCCAAAATCTCTATTCGAATAGCGACTTGATATTCGAATATTCGAATAAACCTGTAGATAAAACCTCCCATTATAATAAGCAAATATCTTGCTTGACGAAGAATTGTTCTGAATCGTATCAGGATAAACATAATAGAAGCTTATATGTTTCTGTTTGAACGAAAAGTTCTGACCTTGCTTTTAATAGCAGCTTATATGTTTCTGTTTGAACGAAAAGTACTGACCTTGCTTTTAATAGCAGCTTATATGTTTCTGTTTGAACGAAAAGTTCTGACCTTGCTTTTAATAGCAGCTTATATGTTTCTGTTTGAACGAAAAGTTCTGACCTTGCTATTAGTTAGTTTATGCAGCACTTATACTTTTTCTTAAGACATTTTACATCAAAACTGTACCATTCTTTTTTTCTTAGAGATGCTAACGAAAGACGTGTGCGGGTAAATAAGTTTATTGTCATGGGTAACATTTGCGTATCCTTACAGATTTGTTTCACGTATGTTTTCAAACAGCCGATAGACAACACCATTAAAATGTCAGAAACAGATCTATAGTATTTTAATATTTGATCAACTTCTTAAAATAATACCATTTAAATTCAAATGCAAACTTTGATAGAAATACACATTATCAGAATACACATTTTCCATTATTTAAGTTATTTACTAACTGGTTAGATCATTCTGATGCTCGGATTGATGTTTTATTTTAATTTTTAGCGATTACTTGTATAAAGTTTAATGCCAATTTGTTACATAATTATTTTTTTCCTGATCTTTTTGGATTCAAAGTTATCGGAAAACATCCAAAATAATGCTGTTTAGTAGTTTTAAATCTTAAAAAAAATCGAACTAAGTAGGTTTTTTAACTAAAACTCTAACAAAATCATCTTCCAAGGACTAACTGAGAGTTTTTCCAATTAATGTTATTCTCGTCTCAGTGCTTGTGTCACTTTTACATTTAACTTTCATATTTGTATGGTACAAGGTCCAATGATAATTTGTTGTCATGCTCATACGACCATGTCATAAATACATTTTCTGTTGTTGTTTTTTACTGTTTACATATGTAAGACTGGAACGGTTATTTACTTCCTTTTAAATGCAGTTTACGAAACAATTCAACTAACATTTTATTAAATCTATACATAAATAAAAATATGACATCTGTTCACAGTTTCATTTCAATAAAGCATTTCATGTTTCTGTACTTTTTAGACAGCCCTCTACAGCCTTCGACATTGTGTTGTTGTTTTTTCAACACTGTTTTTTTTAGTGTTGGATCTACATATAACTGGATGTTTTGTGTTTAGGTTGTATAATTCGCCAATAATTTATACACTATGAAGCATCCGGACTAAGGTTAAATCTCAAACAAAATTTAATATAAATATACAAATGATCTAAAGTCCATTTATGCTTATAGACTTTCATAATAGAGCTGAATTGTTCTCTCACATAGAGGTTATTTTATAATGTTATTTTTAATATACGTCAAATATGTATCATTGTTAAGCGAGTTCTATTTTCTATTTCACAATTACACCTAGTCCTAATACGCACATTTAAAGACACCATCGCAGTATAGTGTAACTTACGGACAATTTATTATGCACGGATAGCTGGGTAAGTTTTTATTATGCGCGTATAGCTGGTTTAGGTTTTATTATGCGCGTATAGCTGGGTTAGTTTTTATAATCCGCGTTAAGCTGGGTTAGTTTTTATAATGCGCGTATAGCTGGCTTAGTTTTTATTATGCGTGTATAGCTTGGTAAGTTTTTGTTATGCGCGTATAGCTGGGTTAGTTTTTATTATGCGCGTATAGCTGGGTTAGTTTTTGTTATGCGTGTATAGCTGGCTTAGTTTTTATTATGCGCGTATAGCTGGGTAAGTTTTTGTTAAGCGCGTATAGCTGGGTTAGTTTTTATTATGCGCGTATAGCTGGCTTAGTTTTTATTATGCGCGTATAGCTAGGTAAGTTTTTGTTATGCACGTATAGCTGGGTTAGTTTTTATTATGCGCGTATAGCTGGATTAGTTTTTTTTATGCGCGTATAGCTGGGTTAGTTTTTATAATGCGCGTATAGCTGGCTTAGTTTTTATTATGCGCGTATAGCTGGGTAAGTTTTTGTTATGCGCGTATAGCTGGGTTATTTTTTATTATGCGCGTATAGCTTGGTAAGTATTTGTTATGCGCGTATAGCTGGGTTAGTTTTTATTATGCGCATATAGCTGGGTAAGTTTTTGTTATGCGCGTATAGCTGGGTTAGTTTTTATTATGCGCGTATAGCTGGGTTAGTTTTTTTATGCGCGTATAGCTAGGTTAGTTTTTATAATGCGCGTATAGCTGGCTTAGTTTTTATTATGCGCGTATAGCTGGGTTAGTTTTTATTATGCGCGTATAGCTGGGTAAGTTTTTGTTATGCGTGTATAGCTGGCTTAGTTTTTATTATGCGCGTATAGCTGGGTAAGTTTTTGTTATCGCGTATAGCTGGGTTAGTTTTTATAATGCGCGTATAGCTGGGTTAGTTTTTATTATGCGCGTATAGCTGGGTTATTTTTTATTATGCGCGTATAACTGGGTAAGTTTTTGTTATGCGTGTATAGCTGGGTTAGTTTTTTTATGCACGTATAGCTGGGTTAGTTTTTATTATGCGCATATAGCAGGTTTAGGTTTTATAATGCACGTATAGCTGGGTTAGGTTTTATTATGCGCGTATAGCTGGGTTAGTTTTTATTATGCACGTATAGCTGGGTTAGTTTTTATTATGCGCATATAGCAGGTTTAGGTTTTATAATGCACGTATAGCTGGGTTAGGTTTTATAATGCACGTATAGCTGGGTTAGGTTTTATTGTGCGCGTATAGCTGGGTTAGTTTTTATTGTGCGCGTATAGCTGGGTTAGTTTTTATTATGCACGTATAGCTGGGTTAGTTTTTATTATGCGCGTATAGCTTGGTTAGTTTTTATTATGCGCGTATAGCTGGGTAAGTTTTTGTTATGCGCGTATAGCTGGGTTAGGTTTTATTGTGCGCGTATAGCTGGGTTAGGTTTTATAATGCGCGTATAGCTGGGTTAGGTTTTAAAATTGCGCGTATAGCTGGCTTAGTTTTTATTATGCGCGTATAGCCGGGTAAGTTTTTGTTATGCGCGTATAGCTGGGTTAGTTTTTATTATGCGCGTATAGCTGGGTAAGCTTTTATTATGCGCGTATAGCTGGGTTAGGTTTTATAATGCGCGTATAGCTGGGTTAGGTTTTATAATGCGCGTATAGCTGGGTTAGGTTTTATTATGCACGTATAGCTGGGTTAGTTTTTATTGTGCGCGTATAGCTGGGTTAGTTTTTATTATGCACGTATAGCTGGGTTAGTTTTTATTATGCGCGTATAGCTTGGTTAGTTTTTATTATGCGCGTATAGCTGGGTAAGTTTTTGTTATGCGCGTATAGCTGGGTTAGGTTTTATTGTGCGCGTATAGCTGGGTTAGGTTTTATAATGCGCGTATAGCTGGGTTAGTTTTTATTATGCGCATATAGCAGGTTTAGGTTTTATAATGCACGTATAGCTGGGTTAGGTTTTATTATGCGCGTATAGCTGGGTTAGTTTTTATTATGCACGTATAGCTGGGTTAGTTTTTATTATGCGCATATAGCAGGTTTAGGTTTTATAATGCACGTATAGCTGGGTTAGGTTTTATAATGCACGTATAGCTGGGTTAGGTTTTATTGTGCGCGTATAGCTGGGTTAGTTTTTATTGTGCGCGTATAGCTGGGTTAGTTTTTATTATGCACGTATAGCTGGGTTAGTTTTTATTATGCGCGTATAGCTTGGTTAGTTTTTATTATGCGCGTATAGCTGGGTAAGTTTTTGTTATGCGCGTATAGCTGGGTTAGGTTTTATTGTGCGCGTATAGCTGGGTTAGGTTTTATAATGCGCGTATAGCTGGGTTAGGTTTTAAAATTGCGCGTATAGCTGGCTTAGTTTTTATTATGCGCGTATAGCCGGGTAAGTTTTTGTTATGCGCGTATAGCTGGGTTAGTTTTTATTATGCGCGTATAGCTGGGTAAGCTTTTATTATGCGCGTATAGCTGGGTTAGGTTTTATAATGCGCGTATAGCTGGGTTAGGTTTTATAATGCGCGTATAGCTGGGTTAGGTTTTATTATGCACGTATAGCTGGGTTAGTTTTTATTGTGCGCGTATAGCTGGGTTAGTTTTTATTATGCACGTATAGCTGGGTTAGTTTTTATTATGCGCGTATAGCTTGGTTAGTTTTTATTATGCGCGTATAGCTGGGTAAGTTTTTGTTATGCGCGTATAGCTGGGTTAGGTTTTATTGTGCGCGTATAGCTGGGTTAGGTTTTATAATGCGCGTATAGCTGGGTTAGGTTTTAAAATTGCGCGTATAGCTGGCTTAGTTTTTATTATGCGCGTATAGCCGGGTAAGTTTTTGTTATGCGCGTATAGCTGGGTTAGTTTTTATTATGCGCGTATAGCTGGGTAAGCTTTTATTATGCGCGTATAGCTGGGTTAGGTTTTATAATGCGCGTATAGCTGGGTTAGGTTTTATAATGCGCGTATAGCTGGGTTAGGTTTTATTATGCGCGTATAGCTGGGTTAGGTTTTATTATGCGCGTATAGCTGGGTTAGTTTTTATTATGCGCGTATAGCTGGGTTAGGTTTTATTGTGCGCGTATAGCTGGGTAAGTTTTTGTTATGCACGTATAGCTGGGTTAGTTTTTATTATGCGCGTATAGCTGGGTTAGTTTTTATTATGCACGTATAGCTGGGTTAGGTTTTATTGTGCGCGTATAGCTGGGTTAGTTTTTATTATGCGCGTATAGCTGGGTTAGTTTTTATTATGCACGTATAGCTGGCTTAGTTTTTATTATGCGCGTAAAGCTGGGTTAGGTTTTATTATGCGCGTATAGCTGGGTTATTTTTTATTATGCGCGTATAGCTGGGTTAGTTTTTATTATACGCGTATAGCTGGGTAAGTTTTTATTATGCACGTATAGCTGGGTTATGTTTTATTGTGCGCGTATAGCTGGGTAAGTTTTTGTTATGCACGTATAGCTGGGTTAGTTTTTGTTATGCACGTATAGCTGGGTTAGTTTTTTTTTCATAAGCGTATAGCGTAAGAATAGTGTGTTGTTGTTGTTTTTTTAAATTTTGTGCAATTATGTCTATCTCTTACTGGGTGGCAAGTACTAGTAAGAACTAAATGCGTTCATTTTTACTAGGTATGATATGTTTCACTCTAACAAATTATTAGGTGAGGTATTTATCGCAAAAAAAATCCGCAGCTACATGCTTCCGTAAGCCACATTCAGGCCGACTATAGTATTGAAGTAGGATATAATAAATGTTTTCTAAATTATATTTTTTATTTCCGAAGACTGTCGTGTTTTGGACAATGTGGCTAATGGCTATGTCAGGATAAAAGCAACAACATATCAGTCAACTGCAATATATGACTGTGAAGCCGGCTACTTTATAACAAATGGAAGTCAAGAACGAACATGTCAAGGTGATGGAACATGGAGCGGGAATGAGCCCACCTGCTTACTGATGGGTAAGTTCCAGTCCAATGTTGTTCTTTAATATTTAAGATATTTAAGCATATGAGTATTTCGTGGGGTGGGGGTCAACTTTTATTGTGGATGCCCTGGCGATCTATTGATATGCTCAAATTCAAACTGTTATGAGAAATGTTAAAATTCTGTATCGATTCATAAAAATACACTTATCTGATTATTATTTTTCTTTCGCAGTTCCAGTTCTAATTATTTATATCGTCTCTTTTTATATCTTGAGAAAGTCAGCCATGTTTACTCTTTCTACCTCTTTTCTCTGGTGTATGGTGTTCTGTAAAACCGGTTTAAGCACCCCAGTCGGTCCATAATTAATTCATCCTGTAGGGATTGTTACGTGTATTTCCTTTGATGGACATTAGACTTTGGTTCTTCAATTTCATCTTCACATGAACAGGATGCTACAATCATTTATTCGTCTCTGGTCATGTTTGTTCATGATTCAGAAAGTTTATTTCATTTATAGTAAACCACATTTGCGTAGTTTTTCAAATCGAAATAATACCGTATTCTTTCCTTAACAGTATGTGGACATTATTTTTCAATGACGTCACTACTTTCGTTATAACCAATAGAAAATATCAGGACATTTCGTATTCAAATAGATCGTTTTTCGTTACATTGCTTGCATTTAGAAACTCGTCAGGAAGTGCGAGGTTAGAGCACTGTAGAACCGGTTTAAGCACCCCAGTCGGTCCATTTTGCCGACTGACCGTTCCAAGGCGGTAACTGTCAGGTTTGCTTTTTTCGTTAAATTACTCATCACAAATTTGTTCTTACTTTTTGCTTGGCTTGCATGTGAAATGTTTGTTCTGTGCCTTTTCGGAGTTTGGTATATGTTGCAATGCTCATAGGACTTTGTCATATGTTCTTATTCAATCAACATTTTGCAAAGGTAGATAAGCTCTGCTCAGTTTGTCGGTCAAATTCATTTCTACTTTTATTTAAAATGTTTTAGTCATGCTTATGTAGCATGAGTGACTGTCTGCAGCCTGATTGGAGAAATTATTTTTTTTTGTTGTTGTTTTTTTTATCTGTAGTTGTTTGTGGTTACTGTTCCTCAATACTTTTCTGTCATACACATAGTGTTCAACCTTCTCCATGCCAAGGACTAAAGCTAGAGTGTTCCTTATCTCCGGAGTATATTTAAAGGTCCGCTGATGTTAGTGTCCGTAATGCATGTGCAGTCGGTTTTCCTGCACCATGCAAGTCCATAAGCCTGTATCGGATGCAACACACTGAAATGCTGTTTCTTTCTCCCATCATCAAAGTACTTCAACGCAGATAATGACGACAGAATATTATGAATTGCAACAGACTTTGTCTAAAGTCCCCATCGTACTTATTTATAGATTTGAAAACAACTGATTTAAAAGCGGTATCGTTTACGATTAGTACTATATAACATTAGATGTAATGTTATAAATAGCGTGTACTTAAACTAAAGTAAGACTTTATACAGCAGTTATGTACAAATTCCCCCAAAATGGGGTATGTTGTTGTTACATGTATTAGACTTAGGACTGGAGTTAGCAATGTACTAATGCTGTATTGGGGGATCCATGAGGTGACCCTTACCTCTGGTGCCTTTGGGACATGAACCGGGAGTGTAGCTTCCTGGGCTTCCGGGCGGCCATGTAGAATTCGTAAAGTCAACTGAAGACGGGCAGCCTTGGACTGAATCATTTAAAACAGTTAAGGAATATCTTTAGGCATACTTTTAAGTATGTGTGTTGAGTGTTGTTGTATAATATAATAGTGTTATGTAAAACACATGGGAAAAGTTACGAAAAGAGTAAAAACTGACTAGTTCTAACAGAGAAAACACACATTTTGTGTAAGAGCTAGTATTAAGTTAATTGATCAGACAATATCAATTTTTAAAATTGAAGTGTTTTGTCTTTATATGTAAACAATAATAGAATATATGCATAAAATAACAGAAAAAAACAGATGTGTAAAGTTCTTGTATAGAAAGCCGACATATGGAGGCACAGAGACAGTATAACAATACCAAAATATGGACACAAGAATATATCTTAAAATAGTTTTAAAATTTGGCAAATATATTTTATAAGGGCGATTAAATTATAAATTTAGCATTTAATTTTTTTTATGATGACTATCATATTATGATGATCAATTTAAAATGCACATCATTGCATGCTCAACAAGCATATTTTTTGCAGATTGCGACGAATTAAGTTCCGACGATACCCTGACTATCGAGTTAAGTAATGGTTATCTGGAAGGAAGTGGAGCAATGTTTTCTTGTAGTCCTGGATATTACATATCTTCCTCTGATGTCCTTGTTTGTAATAACCATACCTGGAATGGAACTATTCCGTCGTGTACAATAAAAGGTAGGCCATATTGCAATTAGTACTTTTATACAGTTTTATGTTTTCGTGTTATTAACAAAAAAAGAATAAGAAAGCTGAACAAGGTCGGATATATCATGTACAATATGAGTACTTTACTTAAGATAGGTTGTAACAAGAATAATCAACCAACATGTAGTACAAGGAAGAAAACGTTTTAGTATGCTAAAAAATATTATGTTCTTGATTTATTCATGTCTGGGCACATTCATTTGCAATTGTTAAAGAAGACGTTTCTGAGAGGCGGCGGTCTTAGACGATGACTTCATTTCATTGTTTGCATTTGAGGGACTCGTCGGGAAGTGCGAGGTTAGAGCTCTGTAAAACCGGTTTAAGCACCCCAGTCGGTCCATATTGCTGACTGACCGTTCCAAGGCGGTAACTGTCGAGTTTGCTCTTTTCGTTAAATGACTCATCACAAATTTGTTCTTAATTTTTCGCTTGGCTTGCATGTGAAATACCTTTGTTCTGTGCCTTTTCGGAGTTTGGTATATGTTGCAATGCTCATAGGACTTTGTCATATATTCTTATTCATGTTCACAACAATGTTACTTGTGCAGTGTGGCGGTCGTAAAAATCTTCCCGTGCATGTAATCTATGTTGTCATTTAATTCATCCTATAAGGATTGTTACGTGTATTTCCTTTGATGGACATTGGATTTTGGTTCTTCAATTCTATCTTCACATGAACAGGATGCTACAACCATTTATTCGTCTCTGGTCATGTTTGTTCATGATTCAGAAAGTTAATTTCTTTTATAGTCAACCATTTGTGTGTAGTTTTTTTTTCAAATCGAAATAATACCATATTCTTTTTCTAAACACTTTGTGGACATTATTTTTCAATGACGTCACTACTTTCGTCCTAACTTATAGAAAATATCAGCGCTTGGACATTTTGTATTCAAATAGATCGTCTTTCATTTCATTGCTTGCATTTGAGGGACTCGTCGGGAAGTGCGAGGTTAGAGCTCTGTAAAACCGGTTTAAGAACCCCAGTCGGTCCATATTGCCGACTGACCGTTCCAAGGTGGTAACTGTTCGGTTTGCTCTTTTCGTTAAATGACTCATCACAAATTTGTTCTTACTTTTCGCTTGGCCTGCATGTGAAATACCTTTGTTCTGTGCCTTTTCGGAGTTTGGTATATGTTGCAATGCTCATAGGACTTTGTCATATATTCTTATTCATGTTCACAACAATGTTACTTGTGCAGTGTGGCGGTCGTAAAAATCTTCCCGTGCATGTAATCTATGTTGTCATTTAATTCATCCTATAAGGATTGTTACGTGTATTTCCTTTGATGGACATTGGACTTTGGTTCTTCAATTCTATCTTCACATGAACAGGATGCTACAACCATTTATTCGTCTCTGGTCATGTTTGTTCATGGTTCAGAAAGTTAATTTCTTTTATAGTCAATGTCACAAAATAACATAGTCGTGGCCTTATTTTATATAGTGATTTTGTGTACGAGGCTTATGTCACGTAGGCCAGAGCGATACTGTAGAGTTTGATTTTAGTAAAATAGGGATAACCTTAGGGTTATTTTGTTGCCTTTTAGTGTGTAAAGGGTTTTTAGAGGTTCTAATTATGTTGTTTTTATAATTACATGAATAGAGTGTTTTTTATTCATTTTGAAAGGGTCTTGAAACGTTAACCCATAGTTTATTTACGTTAGGCCTTTTTTTTCTTAAAAAGGTGAGGCGTACTAAAGGTGTATGCAATTGGTTTTTCACGAGAAGTCTGAGGAATCACGGGTTACAAATTCTCGGGGTTCTTGAATTAAGTCAGGCTACGGGGCTGTCTATTTGTATAAATATCTGTACGCTCCAAGTGTTGGTGTCAGTTATCGAGATGCGTTGATAGGGGACGTTGATGATGCTGTACCATAACACTACGGAATATGTGTAAGTACTTTTTATTTTTTCGCATTTTTGTTTTAAGCAGTTTTCCGTTTTACAGAATTAATTGTTGTTAAATTAATTATTTAGTAAGATTGTTGTATTGTTTTCTTGAAGAAAACAAGTGTACAGTCATTTAATATAGGCAACTTTTACATCTAATTGTCGCCAGCGTAATTCTATTTAGTAGATCGTTAAATTGTTTTTTTGAAGGAAACAAGTGTACGATCATTAGAAATATCGGCAATTTTTGAAAGCATTTTAATGTTTTATAGGCCGAGGGTTCTAAGTCTAAGTTTATATGATAATGTTAGGACTATGTATGTATTAAGATTTGAAAGCCATATTTATTTTCGGTTAAATCTAAATGGGATAAATATTTCGATACTTCACTAGAATGGTAAATGTAAAGTTGAAGGTTTGACAGTAGGTCTGGTTTTATAGTTGAGGGAGACTTATGCACTGTTTAAATGCACTGTTTAAAGGCACTTATGTAAAACCATAGAGCAGACATATGGTTCAAGTACGATGGTATTATACCATTGGTTTATATACCATTACTATGTCATAGATGCACTAATATGATGCAAAATGATCGATATGGTCTAAGTGATATGAAGAAACACATGGGATATTGTATAATGGTTGTGTAGGAACACGTGTTATATGGTAAAGGTGTTGTATGTTATGTAGAAACACACTAAATATTTGATTTTGAGAAGTAAATTGACGTCATTTGTCATTTGTAGCCGTATTTAGGCCAGGGAAGAGCCGTATTTAGGCCAGGGAAGAGCCGTATGTAGGCCAGTGAAGAGCCGTATGTAGGCCAGTAAAGAGCCGTATTTAGGCCAGTGAAGAGCCGTATGTAGGCCAGTAAAGAGCCGTACTTAGACGTAGACAAGCAGAGGCCCATTGGTGGACAGCGATATAAGGTCGACTTGTACCACGCATTCGTTACATGTACGACGGGGTAGACTCTGTGTGGGGAACGGCAAGGGAGATACCATGTTGGACAGTTTCGTCGCAGGAGTGAGCTGCACGAGCAGATACCATATTGGACAGTTTCGTCGCAAGAGTGAGCTGCACGAGCAGATACCATATCGGACAGCTATGTCGTAGCACATATACTAAGGATTGTGTATCAGAGAAGTGTCGTTTGTTGTGTAGGAAGTATAGATACAGTGCACAGTTAAGACCAGCGGACAGTTATCAGACTTAATATAAGCCGGCGGGGTTTTGTTTTTCTATTGTATTTAAATCATTTTCTTTTATCTTGTATGTATATTGTTTTGTATATAAAGTATAATTTGATTTTAAATTGTCTTTTGAGTTTTATATTCTACCCTGGTGAGTCACCTCTTGGCCATTTTGTCACAATGGTGTCAGAAGTGGGATAATGTCCAAGAATGACGATCTAAAGTAGAATATAGGTAAATGCATACTACATAATATATTGTAAAGATCCCTCGCAATTTTTTCACTATTTTTTAATTACAGAGTATTGTTTTTACTTCAATTTGTTTTAGTGTCACGGCGAACCCTGCATGGCGGATCTCGTCTACTGACACCAAGACTTTAGGGAAACCACTATTGGTAAGTCAAAGTTGCATTACCCGATGATGAGGCAAAGCATCGCTGTACCATCTATTGTAAATTCCATAGTAAAGCATGGAAGCTGAGGGTAGTTGCAACAGGGGTGCAGTAGGTTTAACCGTCTAGCAGTGGCCTTGATATATTAAGAGTTAAATTATTTTAAAGTTACAATTAAAATTGTTTAACTGTTAACACTTAGTGACACATGATTTTTTGTGTGTGTATGGTCTTCATGGTCATATTGTGTGGGGAAATTTAACCTGTGAACTATTCATTTAATTCATGTCTCAAAAGTAAAACATAGTTGATGTGTTCCATAGATAGTGGTTGTACATGGTTATATTGGTATTATATCTTGTAGCTGTACTATGATTTTAGATTACTGGGTTGGTGTGATGTCTATATATTTGGTTTACTATCATAACATATCAGGTAGTAGTGTTATGTGTAGTATTAATAGTGTTGCCCAGTTAGTACTAGTATTATTTTGAGCAGTTTATTTGCAGCTGTAATCATGTCTAGTACACAAGAGTTAATAATGATAGGTAAGGAGTTTGGTTACTCTGGCAAAGAGTTAGAAACCTTTGTGCGTGATACTCAGGCACAGGAGAGAAAAGAGAGATTTGAGGAAAGAGATAAGGAAAAAGAGAAAATAGAAAGAGAGAAAGAGGAAAGAGAAAAGTGGAGACTTCAGGAGAAAGAAGAAAGAGAAAAGAGTGAAGAAAAGGAGAGAGAAAGATTAGAATTAGAAAAACACAAAATAGAATTAGAAAGGCAGAGAGCAGCAGAAGATTATGAAAGGTCAATTAGGTTAGCAGAAATACAACACCGTCATGCGATGGAGTTGGCGGAGAAAGAGATTGGGGCACTTTCGGCAAAAGAAAGAGGTAAGGGACCTAAGTTGCCATGGTTTGACGAAAACAAAGATAATATGGATAGTTATTTATCTAGGTTTGAGAGATATGCTGAGGCACAAGGCTGGGAAAAGAAGCATTGGTGTTTACATCTTAGTGCTCTGTTAAAAGGTAAGGCTTTAGATGTGTATTCCAGATTACCGTCTGAAGAATCATTGGATTATGATATACTGAAGGCTGCATTATTGAAACGTTTTGAGTTGACAGAAGAAGGGTTTAAGAAACGGTTCAAGACTGCAAGACCGGAGAAAGGTGAGACTTTTGTTCAGTATTTAAGTAGATCGAAGAGATATTTAGAACAATGGTTTGAGTTAGGTAGTGTAGCAAAGACATACGATGGAGTAGTGGATTATTTATTGAGAGATCAGTTGTTAGCAATCAGTAATAAAGAGATGTATTTATTTTTGAAAGAGAAGCGTATTACAGATGGGTCTGAAATGGCGATACAGGCAGATTTATTTGCAGAAGCACGGGGTGGTTGTAGAAATGTAGTGTTAAGTGAGGGTAGAGAGAATGTTAAGGTGGTCAAAGATCAGAGGTCAGAAATAATGCGTAAACAGTTTGGGAGTTCCTCAAGGGAAGGTAACACTTACTTTGCTCGGGTTAGATGTGGTTACTGCAAAGGTGATCATAAGACGTCCGATTGTAAGAAACGTGGTATTCAGCATAGGGTAGCTACAGTAGATGATAGCGAGTTATCGGAGTTTGGTAGAGTGGAGTCTGGGAACGTCCAGAGATACAATTCTGATAGAGGTAGTTGGAATCAAAGATCACAGAGGTCAAGAGGTAGAAGTAGATACCGGGGGTATAATCCTGGAGGTATGAAGAGGACAGATAGTTCTAGCTGCATTACAGATGAGGACAGTTCTGTACAGTTAGGTGCATGTTGGGATAACCAGTGCCCGACGAAAGGAGGACAGGTTAATGGAAAGAGAGTTCAGGTTATGAGAGATACAGGGGCTACATGTGTAGTAGTAGATAAAAGGTTCGTTTTAGAACATCAGTTTTTAGGAAAGGAAAGGCGGTGTAAGTTTGTTGATGGTTCAGAAAGGTGTTTTCCCGTAGCTAAGATCGATATAGATACACCATATTTTGTAGGGTCAGTAGAGGCGTTGTGTATGGCATCTCCATTATATGACCTAGTGCTAGGAAATGTAGAAGGGGCGAGATTTCCTGATCCAGGAGATGTGTTAAATGCTGTACAGACAAGGGCTCAGATTTCACGGGAAAATAGGCCGTATAGGAAGTTAAACGTTCCGGGCAAAATCTTAAATATTACCAAGACCGAGTTCAGGGAATTACAGTTATCTGATGAAACGTTAGCAAGGACTAGAGTTAGAGCAGAGGAAGGTCAAACTAAGTCATGTAAAGGTGGAGGTCAGGTCAGTTTTGTGTTTAGGAATAACTTATTGTATCGGATGTATGAAACCAAAGATAATAGGAAGTCGTATCAGTTGGTTGTTCCTAAGAAATGTCGTGAGTCTGTGATGAAGTTGGCACATGAGGCTTTGATGGCAGGTCACTTAGGTATTCGTAAGACAAGTGATAGGGTGTTGGCAGAGTTTTATTGGCCAGGTGTATGCTCAGAGGTTAGCAGGTATTGTAGGTCATGTGACATTTGTCAGCGTACTTTGCCAAAAGGGAAAATACAGAGAGTACCTTTAGGGAATATGCCATTGATTGAAACTCCGTTCAAGCGTGTAGCTATAGATATAGTGGGTCCTATAGAGCCGATGACAGATAGAAAGAATAGGTACATACTGGTGATGGTAGATTATGCTACTAGATACCCAGAGGCAGTAGCTTTACCTAGTATTGAAATTGAAAGAGTAGCAGAAGCATTGGTAGATATGTTTAGTAGACTTGGTATACCAGAAGAGATGCTTACAGACATGGGGTCTCAGTTCACATCAAAGCTGATGTCTGAGGTGAGTAGGTTATTGTCATTACAACAATTGACTACGACACCGTATCATCCTATTTGTAATGGATTGGTCGAAAAGTTCAATGGGACTTTAAAACAGATGCTTAGACGTATGTGTAGTGAACGACCCAAAGATTGGGACAAGTATATCAATGCAGCATTGTTTGCTTATAGAGAGGTACCACAAGAGAGTTTGGGATTTTCACCATTTGAGTTGCTTTATGGGAGAACAGTTAGAGGTCCAGTGAGTATACTCAAGGAATTGTGGTCAGGAGAGGTAAGTGACGGAGAGGTCAAGTCAACCTACCAGTACGTGATTGATCTGCGGGAACGATTAGAGGAAACGTGTAAGATGGCACAGGAACAATTGGGTAAGGCCAAGTTAAGACAAAAGAAGCATTACAATCAAAAGTCAAAGAAAAGGTCATTTGTAGAAGGTTCAAGGGTGTTGGTTTTACTTCCGGTAAATCAGAACAAGTTGTTATTGCAGTGGAAAGGGCCATTTACAGTAACGAAGGTCGTTAACAAAATGGATTACAGGATAGACATGAATGGTAAGCAGAGAACGTTTCATGCAAACATGTTGAAAAGATACAATGAGAGAAAGGTAAGTGAGGATGTTCAAAACTTAGGTATATTAGCTGTAGTGAGTGCTGCTGTTGTAGAGGAAGAGCGAGATGTAGGTCAGTCAGAAGGTTTGTTAGATGTAGAAATCCCGTTAGAGTGTCCTACTAGAATAGGTCAGGAAGATATTAAGGATGTTGAAATATGTAAAGAATTGACTACATGCCAGAGAAAAGAGATAGAGAATACAATAAAGGAGTTTGTAGATGTGTTGACAGACATACCAGGAACTACGTCTTATATAGAGCATGATATTCAGTTGAATACGAATGATCCTTTTAGGTGCAAAGGATATCCTATACCTTATCAGTCAGTTGCGACTGTAGAAGAGGAAGTTAAGAAAATGTTAGAGTTAGGAGTCATTGAATCCTCAAAAGCACCATTTTCGAGTCCAGTTGTGATGTTAAGGAAGAAAGATGGCAGTATTAGATTCTGTATAGATTTTAGACAGTTAAATAGGGTTACAGTGTTTGATGCAGAACCTATGCCAAATGCAGAGGAGATATTCTCAAAGTTGTCAGAGGCTAAGTATTTCTCTAAGATAGATCTTAGTAAAGGTTATTGGCAGGTTCCTTTAACTGAACAGGCAAAGGATTTGACGTCCTTTGAGACGCCCAAAGGATTGTTTCGGTTTAAGAAAATGCCGTTTGGTTTAGTGTCGGCTTCAAGTACATTTAACAGATTAATGAGAAAGGTTTTGCTTGGGTTGGATTGTGCTATTAGTTTGATAGATGATATCTTGATATACACAAGTACGTGGGAGCAGCATGTTGTAGCTTTACTAGAGGTATTGAGTAGACTTCGGGTAGCAGGGTTGACTGCTAGGCCAAAGAAGTGTAGTTTAGGGTTTTGTAGGCTTGAGTTTTTAGGGCATATGTTAGGTGAGACTCAGACACTTTTGCCTGTGGCAGAAAAAGTTGAGGCAATTCAGAAAGCAGAGAGACCAGTGACTAAGAAGCAAGTCAGATCCTTCTTAGGCGTTGTCGGGTTTTACAGGAAGTTTATCCCTAATTTCTCGGCTATTGCGGTTCCGTTAACGGATTTGACAAAAAAAGGGAAGCCAAACAAGGTTATTTGGGAGGAAAGTCATGAGAACGCTTTTCAGGCATTAAAGAGATGTCTTGTAGGACCTCCCATTTTAAGGTTGCCACAGTTTGACAAGCCGTTTATACTCAGAACTGATGCATCAGATACTGGATTAGGGGCGATTTTATTACAGGAAACGGAAGGAGAGGAGATGCCGGTAGCTTACGCTAGTAAGAAGTTGTTAGATAGAGAGAAAAACTACTCAGTTATTGAGAAGGAATGTCTGGCAGTTGTTTGGGGTGTTTCCAAGTTCCATCGGTATTTGTTTGGTAAGGAGTTTATCCTTGAGACTGATCATCAGCCGTTGACCTATTTGAATAAGTCCAAGATGGCGAACTCTAGGTTAATGAGATGGGCGTTGGCATTACAGCCATACCGTATGCGGATTAGATCAATCCGAGGTAAGGATAATGTTGGTGCAGATTATCTCAGTAGAGTAGGATAGATTGTGTATAGGGAAATGTCAGAGCTTTGCAGTTGTTTCATAGCTGTTTATAGTGGTATGATTCTGTTGTTGTTTTTAAATGCAATAGTGTTAGTGTTGTATTATAGCAGTATTCTTGTAAATCGTATGGTCGTTATTTGGTTTAGTTGAAAAAAGTGTAACCACTTTTTCCCGGAGGGGGAACGTGTGTCACAAAATAACATAGTCGTGGCCTTATTTTATATAGTGATTTTGTGTACGAGGCTTATGTCACGTAGGCCAGAGCGATACTGTAGAGTTTGATTTTAGTAAAATAGGGATAACCTTAGGGTTATTTTGTTGCCTTTTAGTGTGTAAAGGGTTTTTAGAGGTTCTAATTATGTTGTTTTTATAATTACATGAATAGAGTGTTTTTTATTCATTTTGAAAGGGTCTTGAAACGTTAACCCATAGTTTATTTACGTTAGGCCTTTTTTTTCTTAAAAAGGTGAGGCGTACTAAAGGTGTATGCAATTGGTTTTTCACGAGAAGTCTGAGGAATCACGGGTTACAAATTCTCGGGGTTCTTGAATTAAGTCAGGCTACGGGGCTGTCTATTTGTATAAATATCTGTACGCTCCAAGTGTTGGTGTCAGTTATCGAGATGCGTTGATAGGGGACGTTGATGATGCTGTACCATAACACTACGGAATATGTGTAAGTACTTTTTATTTTTTCGCATTTTTGTTTTAAGCAGTTTTTCGTTTTACAGAATTAATTGTTGTTAAATTAATTATTTAGTAAGATTGTTGTATTGTTTTCTTGAAGAAAACAAGTGTACAGTCATTTAATATTGGCAACTTTTACATCTAATTGTCGCCAGCGTAATTCTATTTAGTAGATCGTTAAATTGTTTTTTTGAAGGAAACAAGTGTACGATCATTAGAAATATCGGCAATTTTTGAAAGCATTTTAATGTTTTATAGGCCGAGGGTTCTAAGTCTAAGTTTATATGATAATGTTAGGACTATGTATGTATTAAGATTTGAAAGCCATATTTATTTTCGGTTAAATCTAAATGGGATAAATATTTCGATACTTCACTAGAATGGTAAATGTAAAGTTGAAGGTTTGACAGTAGGTCTGGTTTTATAGTTGAGGGAGACTTATGCACTGTTTAAATGCACTGTTTAAAGGCACTTATGTAAAACCATAGAGCAGACATATGGTTCAAGTACGATGGTATTATACCATTGGTTTATATACCATTACTATGTCATAGATGCACTAATATGATGCAAAATGATCGATATGGTCTAAGTGATATGAAGAAACACATGGGATATTGTATAATGGTTGTGTAGGAACACGTGTTATATGGTAAAGGTGTTGTATGTTATGTAGAAACACACTAAATATTTGATTTTGAGAAGTAAATTGACGTCATTTGTCATTTGTAGCCGTATTTAGGCCAGGGAAGAGCCGTATTTAGGCCAGGGAAGAGCCGTATTTAGGCCAGTGAAGAGCCGTATGTAGGCCAGTAAAGAGCCGTATTTAGGCCAGTGAAGAGCCGTATGTAGGCCAGTAAAGAGCCGTACTTAGACGTAGACAAGCAGAGGCCCATTGGTGGACAGCGATATAAGGTCGACTTGTACCACGCATTCGTTACATGTACGACGGGGTAGACTCTGTGTGGGGAACGGCAAGGGAGATACCATGTTGGACAGTTTCGTCGCAGGAGTGAGCTGCACGAGCAGATACCATATTGGACAGTTTCGTCGCAAGAGTGAGCTGCACGAGCAGATACCATATCGGACAGCTATGTCGTAGCACATATACTAAGGATTGTGTATCAGAGAAGTGTCGTTTGTTGTGTAGGAAGTATAGATACAGTGCACAGTTAAGACCAGCGGACAGTTATCAGACTTAATATAAGCCGGCGGGGTTTTGTTTTTCTATTGTATTTAAATCATTTTCTTTTATCTTGTATGTATATTGTTTTGTATATAAAGTATAATTTGATTTTAAATTGTCTTTTGAGTTTTATATTCTACCCTGGTGAGTCACCTCTTGGCCATTTTGTCACAGTCAACCATTTGTGTGTAGTTTTTTCAAATCGAAATAATACCATATTCTTTTTCTAAACACTATGTGGACATTATTGTTCGATGACGTCACTACTTTCGTCATAACTTATAGAAACTATCAGCCCTTGGACATTTTGTTTTCAAATAGATCGTCTTTCATTTCATTGCTTGCATTTGAGGGACTCGTCGGGAAGTGCGAGGTTAGAGCTCTGTAAAATCGGTTTAAGCATCCTAGTCGGTCCATATTGCCGACTGACCGTTCCAAGGCGGTAACTGTCGGGTTTGCTCTTTTCGTAAAATGACTCATCACAAATTTGTTCTTACTTTTCGCTTGGTTTGCATGTGAAATACCTCTGTTCTCTGTTCTGTGCCTTTTCGGAATTTGGTATATGTTGCAATGCTCATAGGACTTTGTCATATATTCTTATTCATGATCACAACAATGTTACTTGTGCAGTGTGGCGGTCGTAAAAAATCTCCTCGTGCATGTAATCTATGTTGTCATTTAATTCATCCTATAAGGATTGTTACGTGTATTTCCTTTGATGGACATTGGACTTTGGTTCTTCAATTCTATCTTCACATGAACAGGATGCTACAACCATTTATTCGTCTCTGGTCATGTTTGTTCATGATTCAGAAAGTTAATTTCTTTTATAGTTAACCATTTGTGTGTAGTTTTTTTTTTCAAATCGAAATAATACCATATTCTTTTTCTAAACACTATGTGGACATTATTTTTCAATGACGTCACTACTTTCGTCCTAACTTATAGAAAATATCAGCGCTTGGACATTTTGTATTCAAATAGATCGTCTTTCATTTCATTGCTTGCATTTGAGGGACTCGTCGGGAAGTGCGAGGTTAGAGCTCTGTAAAAACCGGTTTAAGAACCCCAGTCGGTCCATATTGCCGACTGACCGTTCCAAGGTGGTAACTGTCGGGTTTGCTCTTTTCGTTAAATGACTCATCACAAATTTGTTCTTACTTTTCGCTTGGCTTGCATGTGAAATACCTTTGTTCTGTGCCTTTTCGGAGTTTGGTATATGTTGCAATGCTCATAGGACTTTGTCATATATTCTTATTCATGTTCACAACAATGTTACTTGTGCAGTGTGGCGGTCGTAAAAATCTCCTCGTGCATGTAATCTATGTTGTCATTTAATTCATCCTATAAGGATTGTTACGTGTATTTCCTTTGATGGACATTGGACTTTGGTTCTTCAATTCTATCTTCACATGAACAGGATGCTACAACCATTTATTCGTCTCTGGTCATGTTTGTTCATGATTCAGAAAGTTAATTTCTTTTATAGTCAACCATTTGTGTGTAGTTTTTTCAAATCGAAATAATACCATATTCTTTTTCTAAACACTATGTGGACATTATTGTTCGATGACGTCACTACTTTCGTCATAACTTATAGAAACTATCAGCCCTTGGACATTTTGTTTTCAAATAGATCGTCTTTCATTTCATTGCTTGCATTTGAGGGACTCGTCGGGAAGTGCGAGGTTAGAGCTCTGTAAAATCGGTTTAAGCATCCTAGTCGGTCCATATTGCCGACTGACCGTTCCAAGGCGGTAACTGTCGGGTTTGCTCTTTTCGTTAAATGACTCATCACAAATTTGTTCTTACTTTTCGCTTGGCTTGCATGTGAAATACCTTTGTTCTGTGCCTTTTCGGAGTTTGGTATATGTTGCAATGCTCATAGGACTTTGTCATATATTCTTAGTGAGTTGCAGTGGTTCTAGCAAACAATTAATCATTATTTTCCCCTCTGCAACGAAAGCATTCTACATTGAAAGCATTCTTCAATGACAAACTTTTACAATGAAAGCATTCTACAAAGAACAAACGCATACACACATGACACGTCTTATTGTGCTTAAGTATTCCCTGGTATTCAAAGATCACGTGGCCATTGGGAACGCAAGATCGTGTACATCAAAATCATAATCAGTGTGCAAAAATGTTTAATCGTTTAAAATTTAATGAAACAAAAAAGTTAGTGTTAAATAGTTCAACATTTCACAGACTAAATATTTAAGCAAATTTACTTACAATATCAAGTTCAAGTCTTTAGACTGAGATTCGGTTCGTTTGTGGACGTGTATGATGTTATGTACTGAACAGTATCAGACCTCTGGCGTTGCCATGGAAATAAAAGTCGGACGTCATAATATTTTCCAATATTCTGTTGGTGCGGTTCATTTTTAAATACCGACAACACGTTTTGGACCGTTGCATGATATTGGCATGTCCCAATTGTTTTCAAGTCACAATGATTATTGCGTTAAGCCTGTAAAGTGTCCCGAAGCTGATCAAACAGCAAATCTTGAAACTGCTTTTAATCCGGTATAGTGGCATTCTTTGCACATGTATCCGTCTCAATTCAGTTAAAAGTGAAAAAAGTGTATGTTGATGATGTTATGTTGTTGAATATCTTCACCGTCATCAAAGTTGTAACCTTCATTATTATAATCATTATATTCATTAAATAGCATGTTCATCATCATTATTGTCGCATTTTAATAGACATCACGTGCATTAACCACTATCATAAAAACGATACTCACTTCATACAGTTTCGACGCATATATGGGTTTATTCTCGGATACAATTGTGCAGTATCCTTGCCCATGGTTGTTTGTCATCGTCTGTACAGTTCACACATTTACATTCGATTAATGCATGTCATACAATTATCGCACTATGACAGTAACTTACATTCGATTAATGCATGCCACACAATTATCGCACTATGACAGTAACTTACATTCGATTAATGCATGTCACACAATTATCGCACTATGACAGTAACTTACATTCGATTAATGCATGCCACACAATTATCGCACTATGACAGTAACTTACATTCGATTGATGCATGCCACACAATTATCGCACTATGACAGTTACTTACATTCGATTAATGCATGCCACACAATTATCGCACTATGACAGTAACTTACATTCGATTAATGCATGCCACACAATTATCGCACTATGACAGTAACTTACATTCGATTGATGCATGTCACACAATTATCGCACTATGACAGTAACTTACATTCGATTAATGCATGCCACACAATTATCGCACTATGACAGTAACTTACATTCGATTGATGCATGTCACACAATTATTGCACTATGACAGTAACTTACATTCGATTAATGCATGTCACACAATTATCGCACTATGACAGTAACTTACATTCGATTGATGCATGTCACACAATTATTGCACTATGACAGTAACTTACATTCGATTAATGCATGCCACACAATTATCGCACTATGACAGTAACTTACATTCGATTGATGCACGTCACACAATTATTGCGCTATGACAGTAACTTACATTCGATTAATGCATGCCACACAATTATCGCACTATGACAGTAACGTACATTCGATTGATGCATGTCACACAATTATTGCACTATGACAGTAACTTACATTCGATTAATGCATGTCATACAATTATCGCACTATGACAGTAACTTACATTCGATTAATGCATGTCACACAATTATCGCACTATGACAGTAACGTACATTCGATTAATGCATGTCACACAATTATCGCACTATGACAGAACTTACATTCGATTAATGCATGTCACACAATTATCGCACTATGACCGAAACTTACATTCGATTAATGCATGCCACACAATTATCGCACTATGACAGTAACTTACATTCGATTAATGCATGCCACACAATTATCGCACTATGACAGTAACTTACATTCGATTGATGCATGCCACACAATTATCGCACTAAGACAGAACTTACATTCGATTAATGGATGCCACACAATTATCGCACTATGACAGTAACTTACATTCGATTGATGCATGTCACACAATTATCGCACTATGACAGTAACTTACATTCGATTAATGCATGTCATACAATTATCGCACTATGACAGTAACTTACATTCGATTAATGCATGTCACACAATTATTGCACTATGACAGTAACTTACATTCGATTAATGCATGTCACACAATTATTGCACTATGACAGTAACTTACATTCGATTAATGCATGTCACACAATTATCGCACTATGACAGTAACTTACATTCGATTAATGCATGCCACACAATTATCGCACTATGACAGAACTTACATTCGATTAATGCATGCCACACAATTATCGCACTATGACAGTAACTTACATTCGATTGATGCATGTCACACAATTATTGCACTATGACAGTAACTTACATTCGATTAATGCATGTCATACAATTATCGCACTATGACAGTAACTTACATTCGATTAATGCATGTTACACAATTATTGCACTATGACAGTAACTTACATTCGATTAATGCATGTCATACAATTATCGCACTATTACAGAAACTTACATTCGATTAATGCATGGCATACAATTATCGCACTATGACAGTAACTTACATTCGATTAATGCATGTCACAATATTATCGCACTATGACAGTAACTTACATTCGATTAATGCATGTCACACAATTATCGCACTATGACAGTAACTTACATTCGATTAATGCATGCCACACAATTATCGCACTATGACAGTAACTTACATTCGATTAATGCATGTCACACAATTATTGCACTATGACTGTAACTTACATTCGATTGATGCATGTCACACAATTATTGCACTATGACAGTAAGTTACATTCGATTAATGCATGTCACACAATTATCGCACTATGACAGTAACTTACATTCGATTAATGCTTGCCACACAATTATCGCACTATGACAGTAACTTATATTCGATTAATGCATGTCACACAATTATCGCACTATGACAGAACTTACATTCGATTAATGCATGTCACACAATTATCGCACTATGACCGAAACTTACATTCGATTAATGCATGCCACACAATTATCGCACTATGACAGTAACTTACATTCGATTAATGCATGCCACACAATTATCGCACTATGACAGTAACTTACATTCGATTAATGCATGCCACACAATTATCGCACTATGACAGTAACTTACATTCGATTGATGCATGTCACACAATTATCGCACTATGCCAGTAACTTATATTCGATGATGCATGTCACACAATTATCGCACTATGCCAGTAACTTACATTCGATTGATGCATGTCACACAATTATTGCACTATGACAGTAACTTACATTCGATTAATGCATGTCACACAATTATCGCACTATGACAGTAACTTACATTCGATTAATGCTTGCCACACAATTATCGCACTATGACAGTAACTTACATTCGATTAATGCATGTCATACAATTATCGCACTATGACAGTAACTTACATTCGATTGATGCCTGTCACACAATTATCGCACTATGACAGTAACTTACATTCGATTAATGCATGTCACACAATTATCGCACTATGACAGAACTTACATTCGATTAATGCATGCCACACAATTATCGCACTATGACAGTAACTTACATTCGATTAATGCATGTCACACAATTATCGCACTATGACAGAACTTACATTCGATTAATGCATGCCACACAATTATCGCACTATGACAGTAACTTACATTCGATTAATGCATGCTACACAATTATCGCACTATGACAGTAACGTACATTCGATTAATGCATGTCACACAATTATCGCACTATGCCAGTAACTTATATTCGATTGATGCATGTCATACAATTATCGCACTATGCCAGTAACTTACATTCGATTGATGCATGCCACACAGTCAGTGTACTATGAAATAAGATACAATTAGCAAGAAACATCACGGGAAGTAACTCCGTTTTTCCTTTTTTTTTTTTGTTACCCGCAAATTCGGTTCCAAAATGTAACCCCAAACATGACCTTCACTTACGCGTTTTTAACGAGGTTTTCGATTAGCTGGATGAAAAAAATCAAACAATGAGAAAAGGTAAGACATATTTCCATCGGAGCACGGGGGTTTTACCATTAAAACAATTCGGAATAATAATTTTGGCGAAAAGTGAAAAATATCATTGTAGTGTTAAAATGCAAAACCTTCGTGCTCCACATTAAAATAAGGCTTATTTTATCTACTAATCATTATTTTTAAAAGAAACACTAAATTATATGTATAAAATGGACGTTTTACGTGTTAACGTATAACACACATGAGTAAAAACCGACAAATTTGCCGATGCGGTGCCACAGTCTACATCAACACCGTTCGACTTTGGCGGGAAGTTATGTCAGAGAATATTTTTGGGTAATTCTTAACTTTTTTGTTTGTATACTTAGTGCATTTATCAATGCAATGCTATAATGCAGTATTCTTTCTATTAAAATAACATATTTATTCATAAAATCGTAATAATGTCATTGCTTATTCACTGATTAATGTTGTTGCAGTTTCAGCTGAATATCGCTCATGAATATTGTTTCGTAATCGTAGTGTCTAGTGTCAGTAGAGGTAAATAAGTACTTATTTTCTTTCTAAATAAAGAAAGCATGGTTGTTTTGTGTTAAAACAGGTTCGGACCATCGAAGTTTCTCTGTGATGACTGGTTCTTGAAGAAACAGGTTGAATGCAGCTTTAATGTACCTTAAGTCACAAAGAGTGAGTTTTAAACCATGTGAACATTTGGGCAAATGAGATATTTTGTTTTCGAAAATAGTCCATCTTTTTTTCGTTTTCAGTAATGAAGCAAAAACAAATCCTTCATTTGGTACAGTGGTAGAGTCGCCGATTTGTAACTCCTCTGACTGCTTAGCCTCTCACCGCGTGGGTTCGAGTCCTGTTTGGGGCGAAGGACTTAATGTGAGAAGGTCTTCCAGCTGACCTGCGGTGCGCCGGTGGTTCTACCCAGTCATGTGTCTGGGGTCTTCCTCCACCCAGAAAGCTGGACGTTGCTATAATGATCATAAATGGTTGCTGCAATGTATTTACAAAAAAAGAAAGAACATTTGGAATTTCACATTTTAATAGTGCTTGATACAGTGTTGATTTTTTTATCTTCATTGGTACAGTCCATTTGATTTAAAGTTGTACTTATTATATTTCTGAAAGAATTTCAGGAGATTTTTTGTATGCAGATTTTCTGTGCATGAAGACTTCATTTTTATCATTTCAGAGTAGTTATCAAGTATTAGGATAGAGGTTAAATAATCTCAAAGGAACTCTTTTGGTTTTTACTGTAAAATTCTCATCCGGTTTTGTTATGATTGTGACTTACAATATAATATTGAAACATATTACTTTTCATCAGAATATTCTCATTACTTCAAAAGGATGCCTCTGAACCAACTTTTACTCCCAATAGGAAAAAAACTTTATTGAAGCTCTTTTTTTTTCATTACATTTGGACTTGATAAATACCATGCTAAGGGTATTTTCTGATAATATATGTATGTGACATCCTATATTATTGCATACTTTTGGTATACTACAAATGAAGTCAAATTTAAAAACTAATTTAAAGTAGGTTTTTTTATCAAACTGATACAGGGTCATTTCTTAATATTACCACAATAAATAAGGATTAAATTAATAATTTCAACTTCAGTTTGTTTCTTTGTGAATATTTTTACACAGTACTTGCCCTCTACTATTGTATAAACTTAAATAGGAATATTTTTTCTATATTTTTTCTATGTAATTTTAAATTTATATTTAAAAAATATTTTTTAATTGATCCTTTTTCTTTTAGACTAAATAGACAGGAGACGAAGTTCTTGAAATTGCAAGGTGGAATGTCATGTTAAAATTTAAATAAATTATAAAATATTTTAGCTTTGTGTTTTTATTTCTCAATTTACATTCCGATTAATTTGAGGAAAAAAAGGAATATCCCTTACAATTTTTTTCTTCGTAAGTCCTGGACAAGTTTAAATAACACTTTTCAAAACTTCTACTTTGAATAAAAATAATAAAAACATTGAGTACAATTTAATAATTCTAAACATACATAACCCTAAAACTTTTTCAAATATGCATCATAGAAAAAAACGCTTACGAAAATTGCATTTTTCAAACTTTTTTTTTTTTACTATATCCAAATAATCAAATACTATATTTTTTAATTAGGGCATCTGGTACTAAGTTTTCCTACTATAATATTGTTTGAATGATGTAAAAGTAAGTAAATATGTCATAAAAAACTCTTCAATTAATATGAATGCATTATAAACAACATTGGCATACAGGGTACAGATTTTCAGGCAGAAATGAAAAAGGGCCACAAAACTAGCATTTTTGTAAAAAAAATCGTTAAAAAAGTGACTTAGATATGTGGACAAACTAAACTGTTTTTTATTTCTTGGATGGGCAATAATATAAGTGCCAAATTTCAGCTTCCTGTCATTAAAAATAAAAAAAAATCAATGTTCCATGCTAATACAATCGATTGGCGCATGCCAAGAAAGTTATACATGTGTGTTAGGTTATTTGCTTGAATGATGACGATTCTTATTGACATAAATGAAAAACTTGCATTAGCAGGACTTTGATCTCTTACTGTTAGTCAAGTGTTTTTGTCTGTCGATACATCAACAGGATGTCAATAGAGATAACCAACTAAGACCTTGAGCTACACACGGATGTATCTAAGTAGGCGATGTCCACTTACGATGAGTAAAATGACTCCCATCCGGGTCTTGTTTATTTCTATACGTCTATAACATAAAAAGGTCCCATTCAATAATCTCTCTTCTTCAGTTCTGGGCGGCAAACATTAAACATGGATACTCTTGGTATAACACGCGTCTCACTTCTTGTTCTTTCTATACTGGTTATGGGCAAAAGCCAAGTTTTTAACGAGTCATTTATTACATCGACAGAGGACCCATTCTTGAAAGAGCTAATAACGCCACCCACAACTGACAAGGACGTACCTCCAGTCAACCGTAAGTCTGATCTTCTTACTTTAAAAGATTTCGGATGGAAACATGAACATTTGCATTTTTAATTTCGGTATATACTTTTCTCAATACAGCATTTAAACGTTTTCTATGGCATCGATTTATAATTTTGCTCGGAATTGTATATGTCAAAATTCAATTGGAGGCGTGTATTTTCTTTTTATTCTTTTAAATTGTACTTGTGGCTAGCTTACATACATGTCAGCATTGTTATGACAGGGTAACTTCTTCTATGCATTCAAGAACACAAGGTAAAGATGAAACATACGCTAAAACAATAAGAAATGGTATGCGGCTAGTACATTAGTCCTTTTGCCAGCTAATTTCTTGTACTTTAAACTTATTATTATAATTATCATCATCATTATCATAGTAGTAGTAGTAGTAGTAGTAAGTAGTAGTAAGTAGTAGTAGTAGTAGTAGTAGTAGTAGTAGTAGTTTAGTAGTAGTAGTAGTAGTTGTTGTTGTTGTAGTAGTAGTAGCAGGAGTAGTAGTAGTAGTAGTAGTAGTAGAAGTAGAAGTAGTAGTAGTAGTAATAGTTGTAGTAGTAGTAGTAGTAATAGTTGTAGTAGTAGTAATAGTTGTAGTAGTAGTAGTAGTAGCCGAACATATTTTAGAAAAAAGAAGCACACGCAAACTATTCCTCGGTAAGCAACCAACCGTTGTACAAAATTAAGAAGTCAAATTTCATTTAGAAAAGAACATAAGCCAATAATGACCATATCACGTTCCTTTACTTAACCAGGTCCGGTACCTGTGAACAGACCTACAATGTTGACTTACATAGAATGTATTTAGAGCCCTTCAAGTATGGATTGTAAACATGAGGTTAAAGGTTATATAAAATGAATATGTATCTTTTAGAGAAATCCCTGTGTTTTTTCATTAAAGCAGTAAGAATAACAGCGTGATAATGCTTACTTATTACTTGTAACCTAGTGTTTTGCGTTCATTTTGGAGATTAAAAGAAAGTGATTATACAGGTCCGGCTAAATCCGTGCACGTTTATTTTCCTTGTGAAGACGTAATCCTTATCAGCGGCCCGGTGGTGACGTGTGAGTGATACTTGCCAGTTTGTCTCTGCACTTAATGGAGCACGTATGGGTGCGAATTGTTCATTGTGCAGCATTCGGGTGAAATTCGCGATTCAATCGCTTACGATCTACTAATCCGTCCGATGTTGGTTTTCATCATATTTCTAAAGATAAAAAAATAAATTAAAATTGTAAAAGTAAGATCGACGGCTATGATCTTAAAGAAAATGGAAGCCATATTGACGACTAACACAGAAGGTTGTGTTAATTACATCTTGGAGAGGACATTTTGTAAGCCAACATTTTTTTTTTTTTTTGTAATATTGGATTAAACACAAATATAAGCAAGACAAGCCTCAGTTCTTATATGTTAATTGATATATTATCTATCATATGCACAGACATTTACATTTGCGAGTCATTGGATTTTGGCGATAGCCTTTACTTTGAGTGTAAAGTAAAAAAAAGTGTACGGTAAAGGTCATGTACATGTATATTGAAATCGCTTGAATGTTGAGCAGTCTCCATACGTGAGATTTCACAGTAGGTATAACATCGGGATTTTTAGTACCTTTCTGATATATAAAATGCCAACTGCGGATAAATCCTCGGCTTTTTATGAACTGTTTTTTTAAACTTATTAGCTCTTACCAATACTACATTTTATTTTGTTGGAAGGTTGTTTTTTAAAATTCGATGTTTTCTTTTTTTACATTTCACTTTTGACACTTTTGGCATATGATGTCATGACATTATATGCCATATTTAAATTGATCTTATTATATATCAGCGCTAAGGCTGTTTTATTTGTTCTTATAATATATCAGCGCTTGGGCTGTTTTATTTGTTCTTATAATATATCAGCGCTTAGGCTGATTTATTTCAAACTAATCTCTCGTTTGGAGGTTTTATTTTTACGTTGCCGAGGCTTTTATCTACTGTACATATGTTTATAGTTTATTTTATTACTAGTTATTATGTATGTATATAAGTTCATTGTATCTGTTTTAACTCCCGATGCAGGTGCTTACTGATAGTTGTTTCACTTTGACGGGATGTTGTTATTTACACTGTTTGTTTACTAGAAAAACCTTCAGGAAGTGCGAGGCTGGAGCGCTCCACAAACCAGGTTTAAGCACACCAGTCGGCCCTTTAGCCGATTGACCGTTCCAAGGCGGTAACTGATGGTTTTTCCTTATGTGTGTTATGTCTCGTCTCTGTGTTTTTGTCACATTTACATTTACCTTGTTTGCCTTTGTCTACTGGTAGATAAAATTTAAATATCTGAAATTTTGATAGGACCTTTTCTTATTTACCTATTAAGATAATCCGCAGATCCTTACAACCGCGAGCTTAAAAATATAACAATAAATTAAGTTTCTGCGGTCTGTTAAAGGCATTAAAAACTGGAAAATGGCCGTTTCCGGCTTCACACTGTGAAAACATTTGGAGGGTAATGGGTTGAGGAAGGTAGTTGGTCGAGCCGGCTGGACACAGCCTCAGGCTGCAGTTGTATCAGGAAAGGGTTGGGATAAGTATGTTACTGACCAATGGCAGTGCAGAAAGTCCATGTGCATCAAGTGTGACTAATTGTTTTACAACCTCTTCCCTTATAGCAAATCTGTGTATAATACACTAATCAAGTTGTATTCGAAAGAAGGCTATTTTAAATGCTTTTAAGAATTATGACAAAGAATTCCCAAGCAATTGCTAGTATGTTATATGTAAGCCAATTTTAAACATTGATAAGACAATTGAATTGAGTCCTCTTCTGGTCTGAGCGTGTACAGTGTCAAGTGTCTCATTAATTAGCAACTTAACTACTATATACTTGGCTGACTTAATCTTACTTACTAGGTACTCTTTGCCCACTTCCGGGCATAGGGCCTTGTTCTTTAACCCACTCCATGACAGACTTAAGCTCGGCTACTGCAGTCCGTCTCCAAGTGGTCACCGGCCTTCCCCCAGGGCATGTCTTGTAAAGCTTGTTTCATTTTAGTCAGAGGATGTGACTAATCTATCTCCACTTCGTCTCTTTAATGGTTGTGGTGATTGGTTTATGTCTTATTCTTGACCATATCTCCTGGTTGAAAATTCTGTCTGGCGATCTGATCCTGGGGATTATCCGAAGACATCCTTAAATGAACACCTGCAGTTTGTCAAGTGCCTTTGTGCGATTTCACGTCTCCGACCCATACAGCAGTATACATCATAGATTTGTTCTTACTTTTACATTCGGCTTGCATGTGAATACCCTTTGTTCTGTGCCTTTTCAAATGTTGACATATAGTGCAATGCTCTTAGAACTTCGTCTTATATTCTTATTAATGATTACAACAATGTTACTTGTGCAGCGTGGCGGTCGTAAATAATCTCCCCCGGTATGAAGATCGTTATGGAACAATGCAAATCACACAGGGGACAAGTTTTCACCTTGTTCTTTTCTCCTGATTAAAATATAAATCAGTGTTCCTGATTTAGAGAATGCACATGAAATTTCTAATAATTTACCATTTATATTACAGCTTAGGCTTTTTTGCTATAATGCTATAAAGCAGGTAGATTGATTGAATCAAATGCTTAACAAATGTCCATAAACAAAAAGAAACAACTTCTCTATAGATACAAATCGATGGAAGATTTAAGTGGAAAAATGACCAACATATTTAATTTTTAATGTCTGTTCTTACAAAGAATGTGTGATGTCTAAGTCACTTTCAGGATCCTAGATAATACCATAATGCTTGTAAATTGACACACAGAACCCTTATGACATCTGTCTGGAAAAATATCAGAATAAAAATATTGAAAATTCTAGCATAGAAATAATAAGTTCCATGACATCATAAGCATATGTTAGATATTTATTTTCAAAATGTCAAATTTAAGTTTTTTTTTATCTCAGGTATACGAAAAATTGGCATTCGGTACATATAACTCCTAAGGTTTTTCGTCTTATAATCAAGGTTTTTTTATGATCAATTTGTCATTCTTTTGCATTTATCTGAGACTTTTATATTTATTTAAAGTCCTCATCAGAATTAAGATGCGTAATCAATAAGAATATACTGACAAAGTTCTATGAGCATTGCAACATATACCTTACTCTGAAAAGACACAGGACAAAGGCTATTTCACATGCAAGACAAGTGAAAAGTAAGAACAAATTTGTGATGAGTCCTTTAAAACCGATCTATTTGAATACAAAATGTCAAAGCGCTGATGTTTTCTTTGAAAAGTTATGACGAAAGTAGTGACGTCATTCAAAAAAATAATGTCCACATAGTGTTTAGAATTTTTTTTTATTTTGTTTAGAATAACTACGCAAACTTAAATGTGCATAATAAGCGTCCTTTGATATTCTATTGACAATTAGCTGTCCTTCTCTAGGATATGAAAATACGGCAGGTTCCTATGAGAATTGCAAAATATATTGTATGTAAAAGTAAGAACAAATCTGTAAAAAGTCATTTTACAAAAAGAGCAAAACCGACCGTTACCGCCTTGGAACGGTCAGTCGGCAATATGGAACGACTGGGGTGCTTAAACCGGTTTTACAGAGCTCTAGCCTCACAATTCCTGATAGGTTTCTTAAATGCAAGCAATGAAAAGAAAACCGATCTATTTGAATAAATGTCCAAGCGCTGACGTTTTGTTTGATAAGGTATGAAGGAAGTAGTGACGTCATTGAAAAATATTGTCCAAATAGTGTGTTAAGAAGAGAGATAGGATTTTTTTAATTTAAAAAAACTACACAAAAATGTTGATAGAAAATGAAATTGACTTCTTGAATCAAGAAAAGATGACCCGAGAAGATTCAATCCTTATTGGATGAATTAATACATTACATGCACGGGGAGATTTTGCGACCGCCATATTGCACAAGTAACATTGTTGTGATCATGAATAAGAACAAAGACAAAGTCATATAAGCATTGCAACATATACAAAAATTGAAAAGGCACGGGACAAAGGTATTTACATTCAAGCCAAATGTAAAAGTAAGAACAAATCTGTGAGTTGTCACTTAACAAAAAGAGCAAACCCGACATACAAGACTAACTTTACTATAAAACGAGTTTTCCTCTAATAATGGGGTTAAGGACTTAGCAAATTTCGCATAAGGTTGAATAAAGGTTTAATAATAAGGTTCTCAAGTGTATGAAAACACCTATAAATAAGGATAAATGTTTTATTAACATGTTTTCAACACCAAATCCAACGCTTGTGTCGAGAAATCATCAAGACCTTTGAAAAAACTAACTTTACTACAAAATGGGTTTTCCTCTTATAATACTAAATAGGACTTTTAAAATTTCGCATAAGGTTGAAAAATGAAATTTCTCAAAAGTGTGTGAAAACAACTATAAATGCCAGAGATGTATGTGTTTTCATGGTTTATTCATTACTTATTTGAGTCAGGAAAATGAAGATATCAGGCAAAAAAAAGGTTTATTACAAAACGGGTTTTCTTACAAAACGGGTTGTAACAATGCTTCAAAATGCAAAACTGACGAAATTTTATTTTACCTCAATGGAACGTTCATTTGGCAAATGGGCCGACTGGGGTGCATAAACTTATGTTCAGAGCCCTAACCTTATTGAGAAGTTTCTCAATACAATCAGTAAAACAAAACATATCTACTTTGGAATTGAAGTTCAAGGTCCAATGCATGCCCAAGAAGAATACACATAACAATCAATGGACTATGACTTAACTCTCGACCAGACGTTTTGTAGGTGGATTCAAGACTCCGCCTGAACGGAAACGTTGTGTGTAATGGCTCAAAGTCGCGCTCACGACATTAACCATGTTCAAAATAATATATCAAAGTACTTTTTATTTGTCATTTCTCTATTACAGCTTGTATAGAACCATCGACACTGAACGTAAGCCAAGATGCTCGGCTTTCTATGCTAGTCTTCAACTTGACGTGCCAGCGTGGCGTAAATGTTTCCGTTCAGGTGGCCCCCCAGGCGCAACGTTGGGGATACGTCTACAGCAAGACTAGCGTAAACCTTACAGGGCTTCAAGAAGAACACAAAATCGTTTTTTATGCCGGAAACATCTCAGGCATCAACAACTTAACGGTGGTGTGTACTTATTTAGCCGGCTTGAAACTGTTTATTTTATTGATGAAGCTTATGCGATTTCTCTGTTATTTACATTATATACCAAGTATTAATTTAAAATTATACATTTATGTGTAGTTGGCTAAACTTGCTTAAAAAGAGTTATTATAATGATAATAAAAGGCGGGATAAGGGCGTCGTTTGTATTTGTATTTGTTTGTGTTTTAAGTTAGATGGTTGTGTTTTTGTTGTTGTGGTAGCTCGTATCGTTGTCGGCATCTTTGTGGAGTAGGATGAGGTGACAGATGCGGTAGTGAAAATAAAAACATAATACCCTTCCCATCTTGAGTTGCGTGCCTACCTTGAAATAGTTTTCTTGATTATTGATTGCACATTCTTATTTGTGTTATCTTTTGATCTCAGGGCACCGCCAGTGTATATAAACAGCAGATCAATGCCACGTTCATGTACGAACTCAAGCAAGTGTGGTATGCTGTGAACCACCCACCTAGAATAATCGGTGCTTTTTTTTCTGTACCGGAGAACCGAGTAAACCGGACATTCGAGATAACTGTTCAAGATGATGATAAAGATCACAACTGGGGACATGTAACTTTGACAGCAACAGGTAAACATGACCTCTTCCAAAGTTGTCATAAACATAATTAGTTTAGCTTCATGGAGTTATATGCTCAGTTTATTGTGTTGATATTCAAAATGAAGGAAATATATCCACCAATAGGCATTGTTGCATCGGTCACAACAGTTGTCTAAGGGTTGGTCAAATGTGATGTTAGACAGCTAGGTCGAAAGACTAGAGCAGACTAATAGAAATTGTTTTCAGAACACAAACAGCCTTATGATATGCTAACGATACCTGTAATTCATATGACTTACATTGCGGAATTATTTGTGATTTCTCATTATCGTATTGTTTGTGAATATTAACCCCGAACTGATGAATACATTACACGGTCCATTCAACTCAAATACATACATCCACAAAATAACCGTTATCGCAGATAGGATAGTACAGCAATACGTTTATCATGAAGCCGCTACAGCACAGTGGTAAGTACGTTGGACTCCCGGGCGGGAGGTCGCAGGTTCGAGCCCTGCCAAAGAAATATTTTTTGCTGGTTCAATTTCCCGCGCTAACCATTTTAACAGCACTTAGATAAAATAAATAAATATATTGAGATAGAAAAAAAATAATAAAAAAAAATAAAAATATACAGTGGAATCTCCCAAGACCGGATCTTCTACATATCGGAATCCCTTCTAGTCCGTCCTTTTTTCTAAGTCCCCTTTTTTATCTTATAAAATCTTTGTAAAGTCATCTTCTACTGTCCGGAATCCTCTAAACTCTGCACTCCGGCCTAGTTTTCCTGACACTTTGTGTATTGTAAGTGCAAATCACACCCCACAGTCCGATGCTGATTGCAGACCCCCTCACCATGTTGTTAATTGGGGATCGGGGCTTAATTGACAGGTGTGAATTGTCATGTGTACAATATAACGGCGCAGCATGTGAACAACCTAACTGTGAAGAATGATGTGCACCGTGTGAATTACTCTCCCGTGAAATTTACATTTAAGCTATCAATTATGCAGAGAAGGTAAAGTAATTGGTCTTAATTGATGTCGATCGGCTAGAACCTGTTGCATCATTAATCCATTTGTTTATGGATAATGGGAGTGTTATTTAATTCATAAACTGGTTCTGTTATTAGAAAAAATAGAACTAATAGAAAAGATTGCCAAATATGTTTACTTTAGCCCTACTCCTGAAACAGAAAATAATAAAAATAATAACTTAATAATTAAACAGGAAAACCCTTTATGCCTTTAGTAAAAGAAAAAAGATAGAACTCAGCATACATAAGTACAAAAATATTAAAATATAATTTAATAAAAAAAAATAAAAAAATCAGCAAAACATCAAAGAAATAAATGACAAAAGTGTCAATTAATAAAGAAATAATAACCCAACATAACTTAGGAAAGAAATACATGTTTATCATAAAAAATCAGCCAAAAAGTAAGATCCTCTGTAATCTGGAATCCTCTATAAACCGAACAATTAATTTGGTCCGACAGGAGGCCGGACTAGGGAGGTTTCACTGTATATATATATTTAATTCAATATAATATATAAAAATGTACAATTTTTTTTTGCTTTGTTCGGATTCGAACCAGAGACCTCTCGGTCAAAAGAAAACTATTCTTCCTCTGCGCCACGCGCTCCGTTAGTAAGTAGACGCTTCATACTTATATTTATACCCATACCTCTGTCGGTAAAACGCGGTAAGTAAACAAAGCGTGTGCAACTACCGTGTAATGTATTCATCAGTTCGGGGTTAATATTCACAAACAATACTATATTGACTATTGACGATCAGAAGAAATAAAGTTGTTATGCATCTTTTGTTTTCAGTGCTAACATATCCTCATTCTCTCTCTCTCTCTCCATCCGCCTAGGTCTGCCAAGGCAGCTAACTATCACCGGCATAAGCCTTTTTCTGAAGGAGCCTTTCGACTACGAGGCCATGCGTGTTGGGTATATTTACATCAATAAATAATGCTTCTCTTAAGCTTGTATTTGGTACTTTGATAATGCAAATTCAGTTTTACCACTGTTTATTTAAAAATACTTTAGCTAAAAAATTGTTTCTTGTTATTTTCAAAGCAGGGGATAGTATAGTGCATTTTTCCTTAAACCCTCTTTTCAAAGATAATAAATACATTTAAACAAAGCATATACTTCAAAAAATAATAAGAAAGAGTAATAATGAATAAAATGAATTTCGGAAAAGATTTCTATGGTAAATTGATTTTATACCATGTTGGTTTTGTACAATTTTTCAAGCTATCAAGTATTATTGTACAATGATGAAGTATATAACAATGTTTATTTTATTTTCAACGTTTAAGTTATGAGGGCATGCCAGCTGTCGTCAATTTCACGATCACAGTAAGTGTAATAAAACGTGTGAGGAACTTGATTGAACACTATACACGTGCTTTTAATTGTTTTAATAATGGTTCAAATTATTATCGTTAATGTCTTGTATGATAACACGACTCTGTTTATCGTAAGGATAATTAATTACAAACAATAACATTTTGTTTTGCTTTGTAAAGTGTTTTACTTATTGCTTTATAAATCATCCCCATCGACCCAATAATCGTTAAAATTTTGATTTCCAGCTATTTTTAATAATATACATAATGAAGAAAAGAAAAATATCTCTGTAAAACTACAGACGCACGGACGGTCAGATGGGGGACAATATCTCATTAAGTTGTTTTTTGTCTCCACCCCGGGACTTGAACCTATGCGCTGACGGGCTTAAGAAATGGGTAACATCGCTTGGTCATGTGCTTCGCTGGGTGACCGAGGTTGATAATAGGGAATCAAATCATCACGATTCTATAGCATATGCTCAGATTCAACAGAAAATTGGTTAAAGTCTTTGGGGAAAAAGGATATTATGACATAGTTGCCTCTATCTCATTGTTGTTGTTACCAGGCAACAGATGGGGGTGGACTTACCTCTAGCGCCAACTTCTCTCTCGCGGTACTAAATGAGAACGATAATATCCCTGTGTGTGAACGTGACGTACGTATAAAGCATGGCCGATTTGCCCAGCAGAGCAATTCAAACCCGGCACAAATGTTGACTGGTCCCGTGAAAATAAACATATCAAGATTCTGCACAGATCAAGACCGTGGCCATTTAAACACAAGCTTCTTTGTGGACGGGAAAGATTGCAATGGAGGCAAGTCGTAAGCATATTAATTACAGGAAAGATCATAGATGGGTTGTAGACTATCTGCTATTTTGCTTTCTTCCGTATTGTCTGCTTTATCTTTTTGCAAGGCATTGTTAACATCGGAATATTCGGTTAGTTTTGTTCAATAAGACTCGACAGACATCTGCAAATTCCTGTTAATGATTTTATGATTGCAAGCTATACTTTTAACCGCGACATACTCGGTTCTCACCGAACAACTGCGATTTCCAGATATTACCTGATACACTAATGTCCCCCTGAGAAAATTAGTTACTGTCACTACATGAACAGTTCATTTGACAGATCTTCGTCAGTTCATGAGATCTTCGTCAGTTTATCAGATCTTCGTCAGTTCATGAAATCTCCTTCAAATTATTAGATCTTCGTCAGTTCATGAGATCTCCTTCAGTTTATCAGATCTTCGTCAGTTCATAAGATCTTCGTCAGTTCCATAGATTTTCGTCTGTTAATCAGATCTTCGTAATGAGATCTCTGTTGGTTTATGACATCTCCATCAGTTAATGATATCTCCGTAAGTTAATGCGATCTTAAAAGGTTTTAAAATTCATCGTCATTTAATGAGATCTTATAACACATATGTAAAAAGACAGTGGAGTTGATCTTTGCTAGTTATCGATATTGATTTGTATTTCAGTGTGACTTAAAGAGGGTCTTTTTTATTCAGTTTTACTCTCGTTATATTTAGTATGGATTCTATTCTATTGATAATTTATAATGAACAGTGCCCCCAGTAATTCTAATACGATATATGTCTCAGGATCAGGAGTCATGATACAGTATCCATTGTTATGACCATGATAATCATGTATATACTATGATAAGAATTATACACATGCAGAATTTAGAAGAGGTTGATTTAACCATCTTGGCAAATAATCCAAAAAGTCTTTCTTAAATGGTATTGCTTAAAGAGGAGGCAACTCTTAGTTAATTCAATAAAACCCTTAACGGATTTCATTTAAGTGACAATTAAAAAGGACAGGTATTAAAAAACATATTATACAAATATATAGTCATTGTTGAACCGTTGTTTGTTTAAAGTGGGTTTCTTTCATATGTACTACATTTCTGCTCAGCAAATTAGGTCATTAAACGTTGTTTTTTTTTTAATTACAGCAATTGTCTTTGATTTTCCACTCGTGTTGTCACTCCGGCAGACCATCCCTAACGACGTAATTTCTTGTGATGTTGCTGTTGTGGTTGTTGACAATAAACATGCAACCGTGTTCAGCTTTACAATTGACTGTAAGTTTATATTACTTTTAAAATACTACTGTATTTAAATGTTCAAATTGAAAAAAAAAATGAAATACACTGGAACAACCATTATACAGTGACAAAATACACTTTACCATGTGTATAGTACACTAATTATGTTGTTAAAAAAGACACTAATAAATGATAAAGTTATAATTTATTTTACCTTATAACATATATTTTTGTAAACTATTTTAAAGCTGTTTTTGAGCCCAAGTTCTGATATTGATATAATCACCGAGTTTCCATCAGTCCTTAGTCGCCTTTAACATTTAAGAATTTCCCGCAAAATATTTTTGATTTTATGCATATATTCTTGTATATTTTTCCCATATCAAGACAAAACACTTCACCTTTTAAAATTGATATTGTCTGATCATTTTTCTTTATACTTGCTCTTACAAAAATTGTGTATTTTCTCTGTTAGAACTTGTCAGTTTTTACTCTTTAAGTAACTTTTCCCATGTGTTTTGCATTACACTATTTTACTATACAACGGCACTCGACACAAATGCATAAAATTTTGCCTAAAGATTTTCCTAAACTGTTTTGTTAAATGATTCAGTCCAAGACTGCCCGTCTTCAGTTGACTTTACGAATTCTACATGGCCGCCCGGAAGCCCAGGAAGCTACACTCCCGGTTCATGTCCCAAAGGCACCAGAGGTAAGGGTCACCTCATGGATCCCCCAATACAGCATTAGTGCTTTGCTAACACCAGTTTTCCTAAATCTAATACATGTAACAACAACTTACCCCATTTCTGGGCAATTTGTGCATAGCTGCTGTATAAAGCCAAACTTTAGTTAAAGTACACGCTATTTAGAACATTACTTCTATTGTTAGATAGTACAAATCGTGATCGATATCGCTTTTAAAGTCAGTTATTTTCAAATCTATAAATAAATGCGATTGTGATTTTAGCTAAAAATAGGTTTTAGAGCCGATTATCCGGATGATCATGTAACGTAATCTCAAAAGTAAATGGTCACGTGGATTTCTTAGTTTAATTATACTTGTAGCTAACTGTGCTGCGTGGCTCGGATAGGAAATCCATTTTTGTAACAATACGTGGGGTGTTCTGTTTTATTTATCACGTGGATGTAGAGTATCAATAAACATCATTTCACGTTATCTATTCTGCAAACAATAATTTATTTTGCTGCATTCGAGGGGGAAATGGTACGAGCTATCGGATATCACCTTTACTGCGGTGAAGTTTACACAAAATTGTAATTACTTGCTTTGCGTGAATTGTAACTTTCCGACCTTTAACTGTGGAACCGTCCATTGTAAGTTTGAATCTTCAGTCTGACAAAAATAAATGTTGTTATCGACTGTTTGCCTGGATCAAATAATGTCACAATGTAATATTATTGTTTGTGGTAATTGACGCCCAATTTATGCAAAACTTTTGACTATACTAAGAAAAGAGATGTTGAGGACTACATTAATTTTGAGACAGTAAACATCACTTTACATGTGTGGTCCTTCCAAAGATATACATAAACTCGATGGATATTGCTGATAAAATACTCGGACGATGATATAACGTGATCTCAAAACTAACTTTTCACGTGTTTTCCTAGTTTAAAATAGTTATATGTGCAGTAGGAAATACATTTCTGCAATAACGAATGGTATTTTGTGCTTCACTGTTTACATAGATACAGAATTTTAATAAACAAAATTTTGCGGGACCTATTTGGGCAACAATAATATATCAGCAGTTTGAGAGACCATAAATTGCCCCAAACTACCGGATACCACCTTGAAGGTCATATACTGGATGAGGAAGAAAATACATCCAGTATCAACATTTGTTCCACAAACCTTGACCATATTGTGGAGCGTTTTTGTTTTGTTTTTTAAATAGACCAGATATGTCAAATATGTTATGTTTATGCTTTTGTCACAAAGAATAAAACGTAAAAAATCACTATTTCACTTTCATCGCCAATGTCTGCCTACATCTTTAAATACTATAGGTAGTTTTCGCTAAAATTACCGTAGTAAACCAAAGCCGTCATAAAAGCGCACGAGAGTGTCAAGTTTGTATTCTAAGAATTCCAACCTCGAAAAGAAATGAAAACCATCGATTTATTAAACAATGAGTCACGTGGTATGATATACTTTAGTCACCAACCATGATTTATTTTTTTTAAACCCAATCAACGTATGAATACCAGACAGAATGACAAATCTGTTAGCTATGGCATAACGGATTATGGATACGGACTACATTTCCACATTAAAGACAATTAAACGTTCTACACTGTCTTCATTCGGAGATAAAATGGCAGATTTATATAATAAGTCGGTAGATAGCAGTTACTGTTCGTATTTTGCTATCGAAGTGCAGCGCAGCGACATACGTGTGGTCATTTTAGCGACTTCCGCCATTTATTAGTATAGAAAGGCCTAACACAAATGTCTGGGTTGAATTACCGCCCCTCGGTAGTTCAAGCTGAAGATCTCCATTGTATTTTGATGTTGTAGCACGTTTTATCAAAGTTTTAATGCTTATTTGTGAAAATGATGTGTATTGTTAAAAAGAAATTATTAAGTTTAAGTAACAAAATATTCACTGAACCCAGATTATTTAATAGTGTGTGTACCGATTTTACTCTATTATGTGAATAAAGATGGCACATTTTAAATTGTTACATTTCTGAACGAAAATGTTGGTCTAATAGTTTTTGGCAACTTATATTGTTTTTTGTTATCTTTCTCAACAGGAGATGCCAGGCGGCTGTGTGGTGACGACGGTGTCTACAAGGAACCGATATACAACTGCACGAACGCGGAGTTGTATGAGCTGTATATGAATGTAACACACAACAAACAGTTGTTGTTTTGTTTTGTTTTTTTTCTACCCAAATGACAACTAGGTAATCAAATATATATACTTGAAAAAAGACATGCTATAAAAAGCATTGTTAATTTGTTACAATTTCAATGTACAATGTATCTTTGTGGGATTGCGTATCCAGCGTGCGTAATCACTACAAAGCTCGTTTCTAAATAGAGTAACAAAGCAACACAGTCTTCCTCACTTGTACATGAGTTCTTTATCATGTTGGTGTCCAATAATGGTGTTGACAGACCCAGGCTTCATTACTTCGATAAACTAACCGGTCATGTGCGCTCCAGTTTTTATTTTACTTTTATGCACATTCCTGACCAACTGATTTTAACAAGTCAGAAAGCGCAATACATTTGCTCTTTTAAACGTGCTCAGAAGCGAAATGAATCCACCAGCGTGCAGCGATACACAGCTCTGAACACGTCGAATCGAAAAAAAAAACTGTTGTATATTGTAATTTTTATGGACATTATAATTGGCCATTGCACACAAAACAGTGTATATTGTATGGCTACGAAGTCAGTGTTAGTATTTGCTCTAACATCCAATATCTAGCAGGAAGGCCAAACCGAAGCCGGTAAATGTCCAAGTGCAAGATAAAAATCGCCATCATTGACTTAAAAATTCATGGCATAGTTGGAATTTTATAACTTAACTCGAACTTATCAGGCTTAAGCAAATTGTGTAGAAATACTGGAAGCTGTCTACAAGGGACCTTCATTATTTGCTAGAGGGTCTCTTACAGTAGTTTTGTTATCCGTGCATGAAGTTGTAAATGATAAGTTTAGAATCTAGGAGTGGGGGGTGGGGTAACAAAGGTAGCGGATTACAAGTTTACTACATACCATATGTTTGCATAATCTACGGTGAATGTTTGTAAAATGGTAACGTCGGTTTTTTGCAGGTTTTGGACAGAACACTGAATACGTCCTCAGCCCTGTCCCAGGTGCGCCAGTTAACCAAGAAAGTGGAGAAAAACACGTTGACTCTATACACTGGGGACGTGGAGAAGATCTCCAGCATTCTGAGCATGATAAGTGCAAACCCACCTTCCCAAGGGGAACAAGAGCGCGTCACGTCGGTGGGTAAAATTACAGAATCTGACAAATTAGTTGGATTCAGACCACTGCCATAACTCTCTTGTTAAGTCTTTAGGGTGTTTAACCACGAGACCAACAAGACTCAAAGATAGTTTATAATTTAAAATGTTATTGCAGGGGATAGGAGGGCGGCCAATCTTTTCCTTGCATAGTCTTGCTAAGAGAATGACAGCTTATAAAATCCTTAGGTACTTTTCTGGGGGTGGGGGAGGGGGGGTAAAGGTCAGATTATCATTATCTTGCATACTCTTGTTGGAAATTGGGCAGCATATAATATTCGTGGGCAATCATATCATTGGATTGTCTTGCTGGGAGTAGGACAAGTTATCATATCATTGGATTGTCTTGCTGGGAGTAGGAAAAGTTATCATATCATTGGATTGTCTTGCTGAGAGTAGGACAAGTTATCATACCCTTGGATTGTCTTGCTGAGAGTAGGACAAGTTATCATATCATTGGATTGTCTTGCTGAGAGTAGGACAAGTTATCATATCATTGGATTGTCTTGCTGAGAGTAGGGCAAGTTATAATATCATTGGATTGTCTTGCTGAGAGTAGGACAAGTTATCATATCATTGGATTGTCTTGCTGAGAGTAGAACAAGTTATAATATCATTGGATTGTCTTGCTGAGAATAGGGCAAGTTATCATACCCTTGGATTGTTTTGCTGAGAGTAGGACAAGTTATCATACCCTTGGATTGTCTTGCTGAGAGTAGGACAAGTTATCATATCATTGGATTGTCTTGCTGAGAGTAGGACAAGTTATCATATCATTGGATTGTCTTGCTGAGAGTAGGGCAAGTTATTATATCATTGGATTGTCTTGCTGAGAGTAGGACAAGTTATAATATCATTGGATTGTCTTGCTGAGAGTAGGACAAGTTATCATACCCTTGGATTGTCTTGCTGAGAGTAGGACAAGTTATCATATCATTGGATTGTCTTGCTGAGAGTAGGACAAGTTATCATATCATTGGATTGTCTTGCTGAGAGTAGGGCAAGTTATAATATCATTGGATTGTCTTGCTGAGAGTAGGACAAGTTATCATATCATTGGATTGTCTTGCTGAGAGTAGGACAAGTTATCATATCATTGGATTGTCTTGCTGAGAGTAGGACAAGTTATAATATCATTGGATTGTCTTGCTGAGAGTAGGGCAAGTTATCATATCATTGGATTGTCTTGCCGAGAGTAGGACAAGTTATCATATCATTGGGTTGTCTTGCTGAGAGTAGGACAAGTTATAATATCATTGGATTGTCTTGCTGACAGTAGGACAAGTTATCATACCCTTGGATTGTCTTGCTGAGAGTAGGACAAGTTATAATATCATTGGGTTGTCTTGCTGAGAGTAGAACAAGTTATCATATCATTGGATTGTCTTGCTGAGAGTAGGGCAAGTTGTAATATCATTGGATTGTCTTGCTGAGAGTAGGGCAAGTTATCATATCATTGGATTGTCTTGCTGAGAGTAGGGCAAGTTATCATATCATTGGATTGTCTTGCTGAGAGTAGGACAAGTTATAATATCATTGGATTGTCTTGCTGAGAGTAGGGCAAGTTATCATACCCTTGGATTGTCTTGCTGAGAGTAGGGCAAGTTATCATACCCTTGGATTGTCTTGCTGAGAGTAGGGCAAGTTATAATATCATTGGATTGTCTTGCTGAGAGTAGGGCAAGTTATCATATCATTGGATTGTCTTGCTGAGAGTAGGGCAAGTTATCATATCATTGGATTGTCTTGTTGAGAGTAGGACAAGTTATCATATCCTTGGGATGTCTTGCTGAGGGTAGGGCAGGTTATCATACCATTGGATTGTCTTGCTGAGAGTAGGACAAGTTATAATATCATTGGATTGTCTTGCTGAGAGTAGGACAAGTTATAATATCATTGGATTGTCTTGCTGAGAGTAGGGCAATTTATCATATCATTGGATTGTCTTGCTAAGAGTAGGGCAAGTTATCATATCATTGGATTGTCTTGCTGAGAGTAGGGCAAGTTATCATATCATTGGGTTGTCTTGCTGAGAGTAGGACAAGTTATCATATCATTGAATTGTCTTGCTGAGAGTAGGGCAAGTTATCATATCATTGGATTGTCTTGCTGAGAGTAGGGCAAGTTATCATATCATTGGGTTGTCTTGCTGAGAGTAGGACAAGTTATCATATCATTGAATTGTCTTGCTGAGAGTAGGACAAGTTATCATATCATTGGATTGTCTTGCTGAGAGTAGGGCAAGTTATCATATCATTGGATTGTCTTGCTGAGAATAGGGCAAGTTATCATATTATTGGATTGTCTTGCTGAGAGTAGGGCAAGTTATCATACCCTTGGATTGTCTTGCTGAGAGTAGGACAAGTTATCATATCATTGGATTGTCTTGCTGAGAGTAGGGCCAGTTATCATATCATTGGATTGTCTTGCTGAGAGTAGGACAAGTTATCATATCATTGAATTGTCTTGCTGAGAGTAGGGCAAGTTATCATATCATTGGATTGTCTTGCTGAGAGTAGGGCAAGTTATCATATCATTGGATTGTCTTGCTGAGAGTAGGGCAAGTTATCATATCATTGGGTTGTCTTGCTGAGAGTAGGACAAGTTATCATATTATTGGATTGTCTTGCTGAGAGTAGGGCAAGTTATCATACCCTTGGATTGTCTTGCTGAGAGTAGGACAAGTTATCATACCATTGGATTGTCTTGCTGAGAGTAGGGCCAGTTATCATATCATTGGATTGTCTTGCTGAGAGACGGGCAAGTTATAATATCATTAGATTGTCTTGCTGAGAGTAGGACAAGTTATCATATCATTGGATTGTCTTGCTGAGAGTAGGGCAAGTTATCATATCATTGGATTGTCTTGCTGAGAATAGGACAAGTTATCATATTATTGGATTGTCTTGCTGAGAGTAGGGCAAGTTATCATACCCTTGGATTGTCTTGCTGAGAGTAGGACAAGTTATCATATCATTGGGTTGTCTTGCTGAGAGTAGGACAAGTTATCATATCATTGAATTGTCTTGCTGAGAGTAGGGCAAGTTATCATATCATTGGATTGTCTTGCTGAGAGTAGGGCAAGTTATCATATCATTGGATTGTCTTGCTGAGAATAGGACAAGTTATCATATTATTGGATTGTCTTGCTGAGAGTAGGGCAAGTTATCATACCCTTGGATTGTCTTGCTGAGAGTAGGACAAGTTATCATATCATTGGATTGTCTTGCTGAGAGTAGGGCCAGTTATCATATCATTGGATTGTCTTGCTGAGAGACGGGCAAGTTATAATATCATTGGATTGTCTTGCTGAGAGTAGGACAAGTTATCATACCCTTGGATTGTCTTGCTGAGAGTAGGGCAAGATATCATATCATTGGATTGTCTTGCTGAGAGTAGGACAAGTTATAATATCATTGGATTGTCTTGCTGAGAGTAGGGCAAGTTATCATATCATTGGATTGTCTTGCTGAGAGTAGGACAAGTTATCATACCCTTGGATTGTCTTGCTGGGAGTAGGACAAGTTATCATATCATTGGATTGTCTTGCTGAGAGTAGGGCAAGTTATCATATCATTGGATTGTCTTGCTGAGAGTAGGACAAGTTATCATATCCTTGGATTGTCTTGCTGAGAGTAGGGCAAGATATCATATCATTGGATTGTCTTGCTGAGAGTAGGACAAGTTATCATATTGGAGTGTCTTGGTTAGAGTAGGGCAAGTTATCATATTGGATTGTCTTGCTGAGAGTAGGACAAGTTATCATACCCTTGGATTGTCTTGCTGAGAGTAGGGCAAGTCATCATATCATTGGATTGTCTTGCTGAGAGTAGGGCAAGTTATCATATTGGATTGTCTTGCTGAGAGTAGGGCAAGTTATCATATTGGATTGTCTTGCTGAGAGTAGGGCAAGTATCCTATCATTGGATTGTCTTGCTGAGAGTAGGACAAGTTATCATACCCTTGGATTGTCTTGCTGAGAGTAGGACAAGTTATCATATTGGAGTGTCTTGGTTAGAGTAGGGCAAGTTATCATATTGGATTGTCTTGCTGAGAGTAGGACAAGTTATCATATTGGAGTGTCTTGGTTAGAGTAGGGCAAGTTATCATATTGGATTGTCTTGCTGAGAGTAGGACAAGTTATCATACCCTTGGATTGTCTTGCTGAGAGTAGGACAAGTTATCATATTGGAGTGTCTTGGTTAGAGTAGGGCAAGTTATCATATTGGATTGTCTTGCTGAGAGTAGGGCAAGTTATCATATTGGATTGTCTTGCTGAGAGTAGGGCAAGTTATCATATTGGATTGTCTTGCTGAGAGTAGGGCAAGTATCCTATCATTGGATTGTCTTGCTGAGAGTAGGACAAGTTATCATACCCTTGGATTGTCTTGCTGAGAGTAGGACAAGTTATCATATTGGAGTGTCTTGGTTAGAGTAGGGCAAGTTATCATATTGGATTGTCTTGCTGAGAGTAGGACAAGTTATCATATTGGAGTGTCTTGGTTAGAGTAGGGCAAGTTATCATATTGGATTGTCTTGCTGTGAGTAGGGCAAGTTATTATATTGGATTGTCTTGCTGAGAGTAGGGCCAGTTATCATATCATTGGATTGTCTTGCTGAGAGTAGGACAAGTTATCATACCCTTGGATTGTCTTGCTGAGAGTAGGGCAAGTTATCATATCATTGGATTGTCTTGCTGAGAGTAGGACAAGTTATCATATTGGATTGTCTTGCTGTGAGTAGGGCAAGTTATTATATTGGATTGTCTTGCTGAGAGTAGGGCAAGTTATCATATCATTAGATTGTCTTGCTGAGAGTAGGACAAGTTATAATATCATTGGATTGTCTTGCTGAGAGTAGGGCAAGTTATCATCCCCTTTGGATGTCTCGCTGAGGGTAGGGCAGGTTATCATACCCTTGGGATGTCTTGCTGAGGGTAGGGCAGGTTATCATACCCTTGGGATGTCTTGCTGAGGGTAGGGCAGGTTATCATACCCTTGGGATGTCTTGCTGAGGGTAGGGCAGGTTATCATACCGTTGGGATGTCTTGCTGAGGGTATCGCGGGTTATCATACCCTTGGGATGTCTTGCTGGGGGAAGGGCAGGTTATCATATCCTTGGGATGTCTCGCTGAGGGTATGGCTAGTTATCATACACTTGGGTTGTCTTGCTGAGGGTAGGGCAGGTTATCATACCCTTGGGATGTCTCGCTGAGGGTGTGGCAGGTTATCATACCCTTGGGATGTCTCGCTGAGGGTATGGCAGGTTATCATACCCTTGGGATGTCTCGCTGAGGGTAGGACAAGTTATCATATTGGAGTGTCTTGGTTAGAGTAGGGCAAGTTATCATATTGGATTGTCTTGCTGAGAGTAGGGCAAGTTATCATATTGGAGTGTCTTGGTTAGAGTAGGGCAAGTTATCATATTGGATTGTCTTGCTGAGAGTAGGACAAGTTATCATACCCTTGGATTGTCTTGCTGAGAGTAGGACAAGTTATCATATTGGAGTGTCTTGGTTAGAGTAGGGCAAGTTATCATATTGGATTGTCTTGCTGAGAGTAGGGCAAGTTATCATATTGGATTGTCTTGCTGAGAGTAGGACAAGTTATCATACCCTTGGATTGTCTTGCTGAGAGTAGGGCAAGTTATCATATCATTGGATTGTCTTGCTGAGAGTAGGACAAGTTATCATATTGGATTGTCTTGCTGTGAGTAGGGCAAGTTATTATATTGGATTGTCTTGCTGAGAGTAGGGCAAGTTATCATATCATTAGATTGTCTTGCTGAGAGTAGGACAAGTTATAATATCATTGGATTGTCTTGCTGAGAGTAGGGCAAGTTATCATCCCCTTTGGATGTCTCGCTGAGGGTAGGGCAGGTTATCATACCCTTGGGATGTCTTGCTGAGGGTAGGGCAGGTTATCATGCCCTTGGGATGTCTTGCTGAGGGTAGGGCAGGTTATCATACCCTTGGGATGTCTTGCTGAGGGTAGGGCAGGTTATCATACCGTTGGGATGTCTTGCTGAGGGTATCGCGGGTTATCATACCCTTGGGATGTCTTGCTGGGGGAAGGGCAGGTTATCATATCCTTGGGATGTCTCGCTGAGGGTATGGCTAGTTATCATACACTTGGGTTGTCTTGCTGAGGGTAGGGCAGGTTATCATACCCTTGGGATGTCTCGCTGAGGGTGTGGCAGGTTATCATACCCTTGGGATGTCTCGCTGAGGGTATGGCAGGTTATCATACCCTTGGGATGTCTCGCTGAGGGTATGGCAGGTTATCATACCCTTAGGATGTCTCGCTGAGGGTAGGGCAGGTTATCATATCCTTGGGATGTCTTGCTGAGGGTATGGCGGGTTATCATACCCTTGGGATGTCTTGCTGAGGGTAGGGCAAGTAATTATATCCTTGGGTTGTCTCGCTGAGGGTAGGGCATGTTATCATACCCTTGGGATGTCTTGCTGAGTGTAGGGAAGGTTATCATACCCTTGGGATATCTCGCTGAGGGTATGGCAGGTTATCATATCCTTGGGATGTCTTGCTGGGGGAAGGGCAAGTAATCATATCCTTGGGTTGTCTTGCTGAGGGTAGGGCAGGTTATCATACCCTTGGGTTGTCTTGCTGAGGTTAATGCAGGTTATCATACCCTTGGGATGTCTTGTTGATGGTAGAGCAGGTTATCATACCCTTGCGATGTCTCGCTGAGGGTAGGGCAGGTTATCATTCCTTTGCGATGTCTCGCTGAGGGTAGGGCAGGTTATCATACCCTTGGGATGTCTCGCTGAGGGTAGGGCAGGTTATCACACCCTTGGGATGTCTTGCTGAGGGTAGAGCAGGTTATCATACCCTTGGGATGTCTCGCTGAGGTTGATGCAGGTTATCATACCCTTGGGATGTCTTGCTGAGGGTAGGGCAGGTTATCATACCCTTGGGTTGTCTTGCTGAGGTTAATGCAGGTTATCATACCCTTGGGTTGTCTTGCTGAGGGTAGGGCAGGTTATCATACCATTTGGTTGTCTTGCTGAGGTTAATGCAGGTTATCATACCCTTGGGTTGTCTTGCTGAGGATAGGGCAGGTTATCATACCCTTGGGTTGTCTTGCTACGGTTAATGCAGGTTATCATACCCTTGGGATGTCTTGCTGAGGGTAGGGCAGGTTATCATACCCTTGGGTGTCTCGCTGATGGTAGGGCATGTTATCATACCCTTGGGATGTCTTGCTGGGGGTAGGGCAGGTTATCATACCCTTGGGTTGTCTTGCTGAGGGCAGGGCAGGTTATCATACCCTTGGGCTCTCTTGCTGAGAGCAGGGCAGGTTATTATACCCTTGGGTGTTTTTGCTTAGGGTATGGCAGGTTATCATACCCTTGGGTTGTCTTGCTGAGGTTAATGCAGGTTATCATACCCTTGGGATGTCTTGCTGAGAGTAGGGCAGGTTATCATACCCTTGGGTTGTCTTGCTGAGGTTAATGCACGTTATCATACCCTGGGTTGTCTTGCTGAGGTTAATGCAGGTTATCATACCCTGGGATGTCTTGCTGAGAGTAGGGCAGGTTATCATACCCTTGGGTTGTCTTGCTGAGGTTCATGCAGGTTATCATACCCTTGGGATGTCTTGCTGAGGTTAATGCAGGTTATCATACCCTGGGATGTCTTGCTGAGAGTAGGGCAGGTTATCATACCCTTGGGTTGTCTTGCTAAGGTTAAGGCAGGTTATCATACCCTGGGATGTCTTGCTGAGAGTAGGGCAGGTTATCATACCCTTGGGTTGTCTTGCTGAGGTTCATGCAGGTTATCATACCCTTGGGATGTCTTGCTGAGGTTCATGCAGGTTATCATACCCTTGGGTTGTCTTGCTAAGGTTAAGGCAGGTTATCATACCCTGGGATGTCTTGCTGAGAGTAGGGCAGGTTATCATACCCTTGGGTTGTCTTGCTGAGGTTCATGCAGGTTATCATACCGTTGGGTTGTCTTGCTGAGGTTCATGCAGGTTATCATACCCTTGGGATGTCTTGCTGAGAGTAGGGCAGGTTATCATACCCTTGGGTTGTCTTGCTGAGGTTAATGCACGTTATCATACCCTTGGGCTGTCTTGCTGAGAGTAGGGCAGGTAATCATACCCTGGGATGTCTTGCTTAGGGTATGGCAGGTTATAATATCCTTGGGTTGTCTTCCTGATGTTAATGCAGGTTATCATACCCTTGGGATGTCTTGCTGAGGTCAGGGTACGTTAATATATCCTTCGGTGTTCTTGCTGAGGTTAATGCAGGTTATCATACCCTGGGATGTCTTGCTGAGGTTAATGCAGGTTATCATACTCTTGGGATGTCTTGCTGAGGTTAATGCAGGTTATCATACCCTGGGATGTCTTGCTTAGGTTAATGCAGGTTATCATACCCTTGGGTTGTCTTGCTGAGGTTAATGCAGGTTATCATACCCTTGAGTTGTCTTGCTTAGCGTATGGCAGGTTATCATACCCTTGGGTGTCTCGCTGATGGTAGGGCATGTTATCATACCCTTGGGTTGTCTTGCTGAGGGTAGGGCAGGTTATCATACCCTTGGGATGTCTCGCTGAGGGTATGGCAGGTTATCATACCCTTGGGATGTCTCGCTGAGGGTAGGGCAGGTTATCATACCCTTGGGATGTCTTGCTGAGGGTAGGGCAGGTTATCATACCCTTGGGTTGTCTTGCTTAGAGTATGGCAGGTTATCATACCCTGGGATGTCTTGCTGGGGGTAGGGCAGGTTATCATACCCTTGGGATGTCTCGCTGAGGTTATGGCAGGTTATCATACCCTTGGGTTGTCTTGCTGAGGGTAGGGCAGGTTATCATACCCTTGGGATGTCTCGCTGAGGGTATGGCAGGTTATCATACCCTTGGGATGTCTCGCTGAGGGTAGGGCAGGTTATCATACCCTTGGGATGTCTCGCTGAGGTTATGGCAGGTTATCATACCCTTGGGTTGTCTTGCTGAGGGTAGGGCAGGTTATCATACCCTTGGGTTGTCTTGCTGAGGGTAGGACAGGTTATCATACCCTTGGGTTGTCTTGCTGAGGTTAATGCAGGTTATCATACCCTTGGGATGTCTTGCTGAGGGTAGGGCAGTTTATCATACCCTTGGGATGTCTTGCTGAGGTTAATGCAGGTTATCATACCCTTGGGTTGTCTTGCTTAGGGTATGGCAGGTTATCATACCCTTGGGTTGTCTTGCTGGGGTTAATGCAACCCTTGGGATGTCTTGCTGAGGGTAGGGCAGGTTATCATACCCTGGGATGTCTTGCTTAGGGTATGGCAGGTTATCATATTCTTGGGCTGTCTTGCTGATGTTAATGCAGGTTATCATACCCTTGGGATGTCTCGCTGAGGGTATGGCAGGTTATCATACCCTTGGGATGTCTTGCTGAGGGTAGGGCAGGTTATCATACCCTTGGGTTGTCTTGCTGAGGGTAGGGCAGGTTATTATACCCTTGGGATGTCTTGCTGAGGGCAGGGTAGGTTATTAGATCCTTCGGTGTTCTTGCTTAGGGTATGGCAGGTTATCATTCCCTTGGGTTGTCTTATTATATCCTTATGAAGTATTCCTGAGAGTAAGAAAGTTTATCACTGAAGTCTCCTTGATGTTTCGATACTTTATCAAACTATATGTTACTCAAGCTGGGAGAAAGGCAACATATCATAGCGTTCTATCGCAAGCTTAAGTTTGTAGAGTCGGCTACTTATAGATCACCTGACTCCATTGCCACGGACCGCATGTTTTCGATCCCCTGAGATGGAAGTAAAACGTTTGTTATGTAGAGAGGTCTTTCAGCTGACCTATGCTGTGGCCTTAACTATCAGCTGACATATGATGTGGTCCTAACTAGACATTTGTAAGGAGTAGAAAAATATTCTTGGCATTGCATTTATGAATACAGTTGTGTAGCTCAGATAAAATTATTACTTAAACCAAACACTCTACTTAAATGCGAACGTTATTACATTAACTCAAAGCAAGCCTTTATATACTAAAATAATTGAAAAAAATATACTCCAGTATTGTGTTGTATGTCATAAAGACCATTTGTATACAAAGTTGGTTGTTCGGGGTGCAGACCCTTCAGCCTACAGTTTCAAAGCAGCTTACAGTACGTTTCACATGTTTAGTACTTTGGTATGTTCTCTTCAAATAAAGGTGCTGCTTTTGACTTGCTTATGATAAAACATCTTCCCTCATGTTTTGCGATGTATTTTGTTGTGTTAGTGTATGTTGTTTTTTTTTTCAGCAAACATTCCTTCTCCGCATTCTCACTTTTCAAAGATTTACACCGTAGTAGATTGTTGCACTGTTTTAGACTGAGATTTATAACTGAACATATTAAACGCTTAAAGCGAGGCATAGAAAAACATCAAATAGCAAAAACACTTCACATAAACATGCATATTAAATTAAATGGTTGTCTCGTACAGCCTGGCACCATTGAAATACGAATTATATGTTGACCATTTAGACCTATTCCGTAAGGTTGATATGATTGGGAAGATATTTCGTTTTGATAAAAGATTACAACTATTACTTCAACCACGGCATGCATTAAACAGCAAGTATGGTTATCATTCCTTGTTTATGATATGAGATTGTTATAATTATGTTTATATATGATAAATGAAATTTAATTAAAAATAATCTTTCAGGATTTTCTCGACACGGTGAATGTAATTATTGACGAGAACAACACAAGAAGCTGGAGGTCTATCGTAGATAAGGTCAGCCGCCTAAACAATTGACCTGCCACTTTACACATTACAAACAAGAATGGATTTAACATGTATAAATAACATGTACACTTAAATAGTTTTGGCACCCTTTTGAATACTGTCGTTTGAATGTTCAATCGTTAAGGTCATGTATGACTAAGGGTAAATATATGGGTAAGGTAGACCACTGGAGAAAGAATTGTTAATGTACTCTAGGTCAATGTGTTAGCAGTTTAGTTACCAATATATTTGTTGTTTTAGCATGATATATACAAAATCCTATTCAGCAATACCGCCACGTACACGCTTTTGTAAACAGCAATATCTCTGCTTACACGCTTTCATAAACAGCAATACCGCTTCTTACACTCTTGATGAACAGCTATATGTCTGCTTACGTGCCTTGATGAAAAGCAATACCGCTGCTTACACGCTTTGATGAACAGCAATATCGCTGCTTACACGCTTTGATGAACAGCATAATCGCTGGTTACACGCTCTGATGAACAGCAGTATCGCTGCTAACACGCTTTGATGAACAACAATATTGCTGTCAACACGCTTTGATGTACAGCAATATCGCCGCTTACACGCTTTGATGGACAGCAATATCGCTGCTAACACGCTTTGGTGAACAGCAATATCGCTGCTAACACGCTTTGGTGAACAGCAATATCGCTGCTTACACGCTTGGATGAACAACAATATCGCTGCTTACACACTCTGATGAACAGCAATATCGCTGCTAACACGCTCTGATGAAAAACAATATCGCTACTTACATGCTTTGATGAACAGCAATATCGCTGCTTACACGCTTTGAGGGACAGCAATAGCGCTACTTACACTCTTTGATGACCAACAATATCGCCGCTTACACGCTTTGATGAACAACAATATCGCTGCTTGCATGCTTTGATGAACAACAATATCGCCGCTTACACGCTTGCATGAACAACAATATCATTGCTTGCACGTTTCGATGAACAGCAATATCGCTGCTTACACGCTTTGATGAACAGCAATGTCGCCGCTTACACGCTTTGATGATCAACAATATCGCTGCTTATACGTTTGATGAACAGCAAAATCACTGCTAACACGCTTTAAAGAACATCCATATCGCTGTCCACACGCTTTGATGAACAGCAATATCGCTGTTAACACGCACTGGTGAACAACAATACTGCCGCTAACACGCTTTGATAAACATAAATATCCCTGTTAACACGCTCTGGTGAACAACAATATCGCTGCTTACACGCTTTGATGAACATCAATATCGCTACTTACACGCTATGATGAACATCAATATCGCTTCTTACGCGCTTTGATGAACCGCAATATCGCTGCTTACACGCTTGGATAAACATCAATATCGCTGCTTACACGCTTGGATGAACAGCAATATCACAGCTTACACGCTTTGATGAACGACAATATTGCTGCCTACACACTTTGATGAACTGCAATATTGCTGCCTACACGCTTGGATGAACTGCAATATCGCTGCTTACTCGCTTTGAGGAACAGCAATATTGCTGCCTACACGTTTTCATGAACTGCAATATCGCTCCTTCCACGCTTTGATGAACGACAATATTGCTGCCTGCACGCTTTGATGAACTGCAATTTCGCTGCTTACACGATTGGATGAACAGCAATATCGCTGCTTACACGCTTTGATGGACATCAATATTGCTGCCTACGCGCGTTAATGAACAGCAATATCGCTACTTACACGCTTGGATGAACTGCAATATCGCTGCTTACTCGCTTTAAGGAACAGCAATATCGCTCCTTACACGCTTTGATGAACGACAATATCGCTGCTTACACGCTTTGATGAACAATAATATCGCTGCTTACACGCTTTGATGAACAGCAATATCATTGCTTACACGTTTCGATGAACAGCAATCTCGCTTCTTTTATGCTTTGATGAACAGCAATATCGCTGCTTACACGCTTTGACGAACATCAATATCGCTGCTTACACGCATTGATGAACAGCAATATCGCTGTTTACACGTTTCGATGAACAGCAATATCGCTGCTTACACGCATTGATGAACAGCAATATCGCTGCTTACCCGCTTTGATGACCATCAATATCGCTGCTTACACACTTTGATGAACAACAATATCGCTGTTTATACGCTTTGATGAACAGCAATATCGCTGCTTACACGCTTTGATGAACAGCAATATCGCCACTTACACGCTTTGATGAACAGCAATATCGCTGCTTACACGCTGTGATGAACAGCAATATCGCTGCTGACACGCTCTGATGAACAGCAAAAACGCTACTTACAGGCTTTGATGAACGGCAACATCGCTATTTACACGCTTTGGTGAACAGCAATATCATTGCTTACACGTTTCGATGAACAGCAATATCGCTGCTTACACGCTTTGATGAACAGCAATATCGCCGCTAGCACGCTTTGATGACCAACAACATCGCTGCTTGCACGCTTTGATGAACAACAATATCGCTACTTACACGCTTTGATGAACAGTAATATCGCTGCTTACACGTTCTGATGAACAACAATATCGCTACTTACACGCTTTGATGAACATCAATATCGCTGCTTATACGTTTGATGAACAGCAAAATCGCTGCTAACACGTTTTAATGAACATCCATATCGCTGTCAACACGCTTTGATGAACAGCAATATCGCTGTTAACACGCACTGGTGAACAACAATATTGCTGCTAACACGCTTTGATGAACATAAATATCCCTGTTAACACGCTCTGGTGAACAACAATATCGCTGCTTACACGCTTTGATGAACATCAATATCGCTACTTACACGCATTGATGAACATCAATATCGCTTCTTACGCGCTTTGATGAACCGCAATATCGCTGCTTACACGCTTGGATAAACATCAATATCGCTGCTTACACGCTTGGATGAACAGCAATATCACAGCTTACACGCTTTGATCAACAGCAATATCGCTGCTTACACGCTTTGATGAACATCAATATTGCTGCCTACACGCGTTAATGAACAGCAATATCGCTACTTACACGCTTGGATGAACTGCAATATCGCTGCTTACTCGCTTTGAGGAACAGCAATATCGCTCCTTACACGCTTTGATGAACGACAATATTGCTGGCTACACGCTTTGATGAACTGCAATATTGCTGCCTACACGCTTGGATGAACTGCAATATCGCTGCTTACTCGCTTTGAGGAACAGCAATATCGCTCCTTACACGCTTTGATGAACGACAATATTGCTGCCTACACACTTTGATGAACTGCAATATTGCTGCCTACACGCTTGGATGAACTGCAATATCGCTGCTTACTCGCTTTGAGGAACAGCTATATTGCTGCCTACACGTTTTGATGAACTGCAATATCGCTCCTTACACCCTTTGATGAACGACAATATTGCTGCCTGCACGCTTTGATGAACTGCAATTTCGCTGCTTACACGCTTGGATGAACAGCAATATCGCTGCTTACACGCTTTGATGAACAGCAATATTGCTGCCAACACGCGTTAATGAACAGCAATATCGCTACTTACACGCTTGGATGAACTGCAATATCGCTGCTTACACGCTTTAAGGAACAGCAATATCGCTCCTTACACGCTTTGATGAATGACAATATCGCTGCTTACACGCTTTGATGAACATCAATATCGCTGTCAACACGCTTTGATGAACGACAATATTGCTGCCTGCACGCTTTGATGAACTGCAATTTCGCTGCTTACACGCTTGGATGAACAGCAATATCGCTGCTTACACGCTTTGATGAACAGCAATATTGCTGCCTACACGCGTTAATGAACAGCAATATCGCTACTTACACGCTTGGATGAACTGCAATATCGCTGCTTACACGCTTTAAGGAACAGCAATATCGCTCCTTACACGCTTTGATGAATGACAATATCGCTGCTTACACGCTTTGATGAACATCAATATCGCTGTCAACACGCTTTGATGAACAGCAATATCGCTGTTAACACGCTCTGGGGAACAATAATATCGCTGCTTACACGCTTTGATGAACAGCAATATCATTGCTTACACGTTTCGATGAACATAAATATCGCTTCTTTTACGCTTTGATGAACAGCAATATCGCTGCTTACACGCTTTGATGAACATCAATATCGCTGCTTACACGCATTGATGAACAGCAATATCGCTGTTTACACGTTTCGATGAACAGCAATATCGCTGCTTTTGCGCTTTGATGAACAGCAATATCGCTGCTTACCCGCTTTGATGAACATCAATATCGCTGCTTACACGCTTTGATGAACAGCAATATTGCTACTTACACGCTTTGATGAACAGCAATATCGCTGCTTACACGCTTTGATGAACGGCAACATCGCTATTTACACGCTTTGATGAACAGCAAAATCGCTGCTTACACGCTTTGATAAACAGCAAATTCGCTGCTTACACGCTTTGATGAACAGCAATATCGCTGCTTACATGCTTTGATGAACAGCAATATCGCTACTTACACGCTTTGATGAACAGCAAAATCGCTGCTTACATGCTTTGATAAACAGCAATATCGCTGCTTACCCGCTTTGATGAACTGCAATATCGCCGCTTACATGCTTTGATGAACATCAATATCGCTGCTTACACGCTTTGATGAACAGCAATATTGCTACTTACACGCTTTGATGAACAGCAAAATCGCCGCTTACACGCTTTGATGAACAACAATATCGCTACTTACACGCTTTGATGAACAGCAATATCGCTGCTTACACGCTTGGATGAACAGCAATATCGCTACTTACACGCTTTGATGAACATCAATATCGCTGCTTACACGCTTTGATGAACAGCAATATTGCTACTTAAACGCTTTGATGAACAGCAAAATCGCTGCTTACACGCTTGGATGAACAGCAATGATGCTACTTACACGCGTTGATGAACAGCAATATATCTGCTTACGTGCCTTGATGAACATTAATATCACCGCTTACATGCTTTGATGAACGACAATAATGCTACTTACACGCTTTGCAGATTCTAAATGCGTAAAATGGCCCCACTTGCAGAATCCGTTTTCAGTTATGACTTTCCTTTAAGCGCAAATTTTGACGACTGCTCGGTTTTTGCTTATATCATATTTAGACTGTCATTAAAGTATATAAATAGCTAAACCTTGCCATGTATAACAGTATTTCCCAACAAGAAGCATTCTGGGAGTAAAAATGTAAGCTGGGTCAAAAGTTGACAAAGATTTCAACCTAGACAGGTTACTACAAGTAGGGCTTGGTGTAATAACGTGCTACGTATTTGCTGTATGGTGCCGCATGACAGTAATTCAGCATCTGTACTTTGCCTTCCTGTTGGAAATGTAACCCTAAATGTAAAATAATATTATTAATTATTCAACAACCCATACCAACCTTTTGCTAAACTATCTTCTGGCGTTGTGACTATGTATTATGCATACAAATGAAGTTGCCTCAACCATTTTGAAATCGTGTTTCTTCTGTTTAAGAACGGATATGGTGTTGAGCGAATTCTTTACAGCGTGGAAACTCTAGTGAAGAATATAGCCCAAAACAACATGTCAACTCAGACGCAGACATTCGCCAAGTCTAATCTATGTAAGTAGGGCGTGTATAGAGAGATGTCTCAGACAATTTACTTTGTCAGAGATGTCTAGGACAATTTACTGTGTCAGAGATATCTCAGACAATTTACCTGTGTCCGAGATATCTCAGACAATTTACCTGTGTCTGGGATGTCTCAAACAATTTACTGTATCAGAGATGTCTCAGACAATTTACTGTGTCAGAGATGTCTCAGACAATTTACTGTGTCAGAGATGTCTCAGACAATTTACTGTATCAGAGATGTCTCAGACAATTTACTGTGTCAGAGATGTCTCAGACAATTTACCTGTGTCAGAGATGTCTCAGACAATTTACCCTTGTCAGAGCATCAGCCAGTTCATTGTTTATATTGATTAATATTCCACAAGATGACAAAATTGTTGCTTAATATCGTCAAATGTAAACAATTTAAAATTACGAATACGAACATTTGCCTAGGTCCAATGGATATTGCAATATAAACTGCAATTTGAAAAGCACATGAAAGTTATTCACATGCCAGTTGGTTTGGTGGAATTGATATTTGACACCTTTGAAAAAGTGCAAAGCCTAAATAACTTCTAGGGTGATGTTGTATTGTCAAACATTATATTTTTTGTTCATGCTAAAAGTAGGAGATTTTAAATCATGCGGTTTTCTTTGGTATTGATCCAGTTCTGAATATTGAGTCGCGCGAGAAATGTCACTCCGACATTTCCATTCCGGACATGCGCAGTAAACAGACGCCAAGTTGGGCTGCCAATTCGGCAAACCGAATTAACATCGGATGTAAGTATGCTAAGGGTTTGACAAACGGCTAGTGTCTTATAGGCAAGTTGTAACTGCTGAAATATTTAACTGCTTTTGCTTACTACATAAGTAGCGATTTGCTCATTTAACAGAAAGTAATATTCTATCAAACTGGAATTCAATTCAATACGAACGTGCCGTGTAACTGAAGAACCCATTTAACGTCTAGCAATGTCTTATTAATTAAGCAAACACAGGAGATAGATATCAAGGGATATTTTCGAAACAAAATTATATTCTAAAATTAAGGCCGTGTTTTTAATTTCCATAACAGAGCCTCTATCTTTAGATTTACATTTAAAGTTATAGGTATGTGTATAATGTGCCTAGTAGTCCTTTTTTTTCTTCAATTATTTCCTACCTATCAGCACACTATTTAAATATAAATATATACACACACACACACATACACACATTATAGTGTACAAATGTCAGTATCTCCAATATTAAAATATCAATCTTACTGCATAAGATAAATTAGACACACCTTTCCCAAGTGTAAATGAATGTGTGTGTAAGTGTGCGTGCGTGCGTGCGTGTGTGTGTACCTAGACAAGACTGGTATACTGGATAACTATTGTGTAACAATGTAACATTGTCCTTTTACGTACCTGTAAGTTACAATATACATGTACGTATAGGCTACATGTTGCGTTCCATAAGTTACCCACTTCGTATGAATACAGAATCTAAGATTTTGTTTATCTAATTAAAATTAACAAATTTTATTATATCTAGAAATACTTTTTAAGTATAAATAAAATGTCCATTTCTTAAACAATTTTAACTAATTCATTTTTTCAATATGTATATACTTTTAATATATTTTTAAATATAAGTAAGTGCAAAACTTTCTAGCTTCAAACCATGTACTCGGTTGTTGTTGTTTTAACTCAAAATGCATAAAATATAAGTCAACAAGTTTTCAATTGCAAACTCTAGCATTCCAGTTTAACATAAGCTCCTTGATCTGGGAAATCTAACTAGTGTTTTAATTATGTTGTAACTGGTAACAAATCATAATTATATTGGAGTGTCTTTCCGCTATGCATATATTGTTGTTGTTGTTGTTTTTCTTTTCTGGAAATACGATTTGTTTGCGTCCCCTTAACAACCAACCTACAATCAATAGGTCGTGAAAATGTCGTCTTTAGCAGTGCCATTTATCGCAACCTATC